>JAKNSD010000016.1:76296-128796 GCA_023525715.1 Cichorium intybus
TTTAAATACCTGTTAGGTAAATTTGTACGGGTGTAATCGAAAAATGCATTAGTTTAAAAGTTGTTGAAGGTTACCGGTCAGAATCGAAGCTGTGTAATCTTATTGAAGCGGAAGATACGGAATGGAAATAGGAAGAAACGAAAACACAACACTTAAAATGACACTTAGGCAGGGGTTTAACGCATGATTTACCAATAGCCGTGGCACCGAAGATGCACCCTATTAAGTAGTGGCACTTTTTTTTCCACGGAGTTGCACCCTATTAGTAAAAAAAAATTGCACTACGTGTACGGAATTTAGGTGTTGCCTGGGCCACCCAGGACCCTATACAAATCCGCCACTGCACTTAGGAACAATTTATGTTCATTGGGAAGTCTAATTCTTATAATAGTGTTTAAGTCAACACTCAACATAAAAACAATACAGACTAATCATCTTATTTTAAACTAACAGGAGTTCAAATATAACAGCAACCGATAATTTAACCTTAAAGTGACCCAGCCGGGCCGCTTGGAATAATATTTAGGGGAGGAAAACCCATTATCAGGGCTGGTTAATTGTTTTATCTCCAATCAATCATAGAACCTATAAACAGATTTTCATTTTTTTATATCAGTGAAGGTATACAAAGAGAAAGTAGCAAAAATTAAGAAATTAAAATAAAGGGGAAGACAATGTACAAACCAGAGGATGGTAATATATATACAGAGAAACTAGAAAATGAAAAGTCTTCCTCATGGCTGTGATCATCTCAATAAATGTCTTCTTCCAATGTACATCATATTGCTAACACTCCACAACTATTTGCAATTCAACTGAGGGCTGCTATATAAAGATATATGATTTGTCCACAGGAAAGAGTTAATTCATGATAGATTTGTAGCTGTAAAGCAAGAAATCATGCAACTTCAACAAATAAACAAAAGTCTAACCACTAACGTAGGGAGTTTGTTGGTCCCCATAATATGTCGGAATACGGTACATAAAATAACAACACAACAGAAATAATAACAAAATTCGTATTCCACCACGGATCATAAGAACATAGGCAATTTTGTAATTGTTTACTAAACTAGGAGATCAAGTAATACCTTTTAAATGATCAGAGTATGTCTAGGATGATTACAGCCCAAACCATAACTCCTCTAATGTGATCGCATCCAAGATAGTGATCCAGCACCCGATGTAGTGGAACAGCTCGTTGCTTGAAGAACAAGTAGCCTTCTTCTAGGGTTTGAAAGAGGCGTCAAGTAGTGAGAGGAGGGACACGGAGCACGAAATTTCTAGCTTGGAATGAATGTAAAATCGCCAACCATGATGAGAATTTATAATATACATCATGCTTATCTTATCCCCTTTTGGATAAAGACTTTTGAAATTGATCAACCGGTTGACATTTTCACTTAAGCCTTTTATCCACTTCTAGTTTCTAATTAATATACATTTCCTTTGATATGTTAATAAACATAGTCCATCATGTTTACTTTCGATCTCTTTTAGCTAAATCATCTCCTATGTGTAACCCAAAATAACCCTTCTATATATATACTAATATCACCAACTTGTTGTGACTATGAGCATAAAACCAACATGAGCATAAAACCAATAGTCTCTCACTTGCACATGTCACGACAATTGTATGGTCACATATTCCTAACCTAACAATGTGTAGGTCATCCAAGACAAGTGTTGCATTAATACTATGAAACAACAAACTGCATTATCGATATGAACGTCTGACCTGGATTTCTGTCAGTCTCAGACATTCAAGTTTATGTTTCTTGATAGAGACATGTGATAATGACAACAAATTTCACTATCGATCGTTTATCAATTCAGTCTGAGTACGTTGTACACTTGCTGTCAGCACCAAATCATCGAAGGGCTCAAGGATATTGCATCTCGCATTAAGGCAGAAGTGTTGGAAATAGTGTATAAGGTCATTTACTATTGGTAATATTTCTAATAGTATCATGGTCCTTTTGGGTTGTCCTCACGACCTAGTAAAAATGAATAGTGATAAACATAAAGTGGGAAATATTAGTTTATTAATTTATGTTGTGATAAACTAATTAGAAACTAATTAGTAATTAATTGATATATTAATTTGGAATTAATTTAAAGAAATTAATTAAGGGGCTGGATTGTGATTAATTAAAGTGTTTAATTAATGGAAACAAGTCCAGGGGTGAAGTGTAAGGAGGCTCCTTAAGTTTGAAACCCTAGGAGCCCTCCGGTATAAGTATAAATAGAGGCTTAGGGATCAAACCCTAAGCATCCATTATTGCCCTAGAGGTGCCACCACATCTCCTTCTCCCCTTTCCCTCTCCTTTTGGCGAACTCCATAACTATTTTCAAGGGTTTTGAATCTTGCTTTCTCACCTAAAGGAAGTTTTGTCTAGTTTTCTGGAGTTCTTGGGCGTGAATCATTAAACATATTCTGGTTTGGATCCTTACATCCAAACTAAGGTATGAATTACTGATTCATCTTTTAGTTGCTGCAATTGCTATGAACTACATGATCCTGGTTACGAACAATATGATCCTTGCTTGAATCTTTGTATGAACTTATGATATGATCCTGTTAAGTCTTCCGTTGTGGTTCTGTTCATAGGTTGCATGCGCTTTAGATATGAATTGATTGAAATATGTTTGCATGCTTAATGTTATTTTTGAAAATTCTTGGTTTGATGCTTGAATCTGTTTTGAATTTACATAATATGATTATCTATCTAGGGTTTATGCTAGAAAGTTGGTTAAATTTGCATGCTGAAACTTTCGTTGGTTTAGGTTTGCCTATGTGCCTCTTTATTTTCGAAAATTAGGGTTTAGATTAGGAACTTTTGGCCTTTGCATGTACTTGGCGGCTAGGGTTGACAACCCTTGCTTGCCTTGCAAGTTTCCTAACTTGCTCAGCTTCCAAGTTTACCCTTATTGCCTTATAAACATAATTAATTAGGGTAATATTTAAATTAATTATTAACATTGTGTTAATGGAATTAATGGATAAATATCAATTTTAAAATGTTTAAAGTTCATTTATTATATATTAGAATTGTATATATATATATATATATATATATATATATATATATATATATATATATATATATATATATATATATATAGTATATATATATATATATATATATATATATTGATATATAAATATATATATATATATATATATATATATATATATATATATATATATATATATATATATATATATATATATATATATATATATATATATATATATATATATATATATATAACTTAAAGATTAGAACAAAAACATTGGTCAAACCATGACTAGGCTCACCCACTTTTAAAATGTTTTTAGAAGGTTTGAAGGGGATTCTTATGAATCATAATGAGGTGAGTTTTTAAACCATGACTAGGCCATATTTTCCTGAGTGAGGTTACCGAAAGGGTTTGATAAGAGAATGTTTCAAATGAAAAAGTATTAACTTAAAGTATTAAAACAAAAGTCTCGTTTTAATTAAAATAAAAACATGAATCATATGATATCCATGAAAAACACACATTTTATTTATGATATATTGGCGGAGCTGTGTGGTTAACTGGTACGTCAATCTAGAATATAGTTGAAGGTGATCATGCAGTTTTTACATGGTTGATTCACCATCTGATCCATGATCCACGACATCCCTGTCATGGATTGAGATAAACATAACCGAGATTAACATGCCATTGACCTTAGTCAATGAATCTCAAAGATCTAGGAATTTCATAGTGACTGAAATTGATAAATGGTTTATCTACCATAATGACTTTTATGGTGTGATTACGACATTCCTCTTCACATAATAAATGGAGGATTTTGGATCCCAGCCTTAGTAAATAATACTTAGGTAATTATTTATAAGGATTAAATCAAACTAACTAAAACTGTTTTATAGATGTCTGTTGTAAATTTAAAACACAAACCTTCCCCTATTATGTTTCCTCTAAAACCTAAATCAAGTCGTCCTCCTCCTCCTCCACTGTAATCCTGATCTGATAGCATGCCGTTTGCTGACATGTCCTCCAAACTTGAGAATTGTTTTGAGAATGTCATAGCACAAGAAAGGCGGGAAGGATTTGAGATCATTAAATCCCTTAGGGTATGTAAACTTGAAGATGGAACGTCTGTGTGTATACATGCTCAGAATATGAAATCGTACATAGACAGATTGGATAATCTTGATGTCCATATTCCAAAGGATTTAGCCACGGATGTGGTGCTTAACTTGCTTATTATGAGTTAATTGTAAACTATGAAAAGAACCACCTGGACATGACCTTGATGGAGCTATAGGGTATGCTAAAAACTGTCGATGCTAGTATAAAGCAGTCTCGTGGCTCAAATTCCACCGCTCGTGTCATGGCCATTCATCATGGTGATGTTAATAAGAAGAAAGTTTCACATCCCAAATGAAAGGGAAAGGCTAAGGTTGGATAGTCTAACCAAGGCTTTAAGAGAAAGGATGGTTCTAACATAGCACCTACCAGTGACTCGAATGATGCCATATGTTTTTACTACCAGCTGAAGGGACATTGGAAACATAGTTGCCCAATATACCTAAAGGATATGAAGAAGAACAGGGTCATGGAGTTTGACACCTCAGGTATATCTGAACTCTATAGTATATCAACTTCTCATTCTTTAATTCTTGATACAGGATGTGTTATTCATATCTACGCTGAATGCAAGGACTAAGTGAAAGTAAAAAGTTGAAGCATAGGTGCATAACCTGATCATGAGATACAGAAGCGTTGCTACTGTTACAAGGATCGGGGATTACGACCTCGTGCTGATTAGTGGTGTTTAGTTAGATTATTAGATTTTTGCTACTCGCTAGAATTAGCACAAGACATTGTTTCATATTACCCATTGTTCAAGGATATCGTGTATTCTTCTTTTTGATAATGATTATAGTGATGTTTCTTCTTTATATAAGCATGGTTGTTTTAGTTCAAAATTTATCCTTGCAATTTCTTGTATATAAATGTGTTGGTTGCGTAATTAGTAGTAACAATGTAATCTTAAATGTTGATTCATTCGAAAGTGTGTTTGTGGCATTGTCATTTTTTTCCATATAAACAAGGATCGTATCAGCAAGCTCTAAGTAGACAGGATCTTGGAATCATTTGACTTAAATTCAGATGATGTATGCAAATCTTGATTACTTAGAAAGATGATAAAATATCACATGGAGATGTAAAAGAAGCAAGGATTTGTTGGACCTTATCCACACAGATGTTTATGGATCGTTCAGATCTGCCAAAACACATGATAACTGATAATTCGTCACATTTGCTTATTATTTTAGTAGATATAACTTTGTTTATTTGAATAAACGTTAGTTAGAAACTTTGAAATGTTCAAAGCGTTTCGAAAAAAAGTAGAAAATCAATTGGGCTACAATATCTGAGTATTGAATTCTGTGAACATCTTAGGACCTGTGGAATAGTTTCACAGTTGTCTCCTCCCAAAACACCGCATCATAACAGTGTGTTTGAAAGAAAAAATCGAACATTAGAAATGATTCGAACCATAACGGTTTGAGCTACACTTCCAATTGGTTTCAAAGGGTTATGCCCTAGAAACATCAACCCGCATCTTAAACCTCGTACCAACCAAGTACGTTGCAAAGAGACCATCTGAAATGTGGAGTTGGGTCATCCCTCACTAGCACATGTGAAAGTCTAGGGTTGTGAAGTCTTCGTTCGTCACTAAGCTCATGACAAGTATGTACCAGATTAGAGAAGTGGCATTTCATTGGTTAACCCCGAAAGTCCTTTGGACACTTTTTTTACAAACTTTTGAAAAACAAAGTGCTTGTGGCTCGAAGAAGAGTCTTTCTAGAGAAAGAGCTCATATCCAAAGAAGCTAGTGGGAGCAAGATTGACCTTGAAGAGATTCAAGAGTCAACCAATGAAGAACCTTTAGTTAACACCAACACTCAACCAGAGGATGAGACTCTTATTGAGGAAATTGGCATATCTCTACCTCTTCGCAGATCCGGTAGGGTTAGTCACTCTCCTGAGTTTGATGATTTTCATATTACTGAAAGGGGGTGCACTGATTAGTGATAGTGCACTGGTTGGTGAGGATGAGCCATCTAACTACACGGAAGCGATGGCGGGCCTAGTGGCTACCAAATGAAAAAAGGCCATGGTGAGCGAAATTCAGTCCATGTTTTATAGCCGAATTTAGAGTTTTGGACCGTTGAGTTTTAGCTAAAATCGAACCAAAAACCCTAAATCGCCAATCCAATGTTACAAAGTGGCACAATTCCTAAAAGCATTAAATTCTTGATGTAAGTCCAAACAATCCTATATCTAACAAGGTATCAAATCAATCACTCAAAAGTGCGGAATCCAATTGAGTAACGAATCCAAAACAATAACAACGTGGTGTTAAACTTCAGTGCACTCGTTGTATAGATCAAACGACTGGTACATAAGTTCACTTGATCGATGTACAATATTACTATCTCACGCACGCTCCTAATTTGATCAACCCCCATACAAATGACGGAATAATTACAATTTATACCTACGCCTAAACCTAAGCCGATCCAACAGAGATCCCACCGAAAACGCAAGCCCAAGCCCACCGAAATCATGTTGATTTCCGTCATGAAGCCACCGAGAACACATGGGTTTTTGGTCCAAGCCGAAAACTCCATTTTGCCCAAACAATTGCGAATTAAGCCCTTTTTAATGAAAGCATAAACCATAAATTTATGTCCTAACAATCTCCCCCTTGTTTTAATGCTTTCATTGTTCTTCAAGCTCCCTTTTTGATATTAACTTTCAGCTCTTTGCTAGATCATGACATGGCTGCGAGGTACAGTTGGACTTTCTTCAGATTTGACTTTAAACGCACAGGTGGTGTAAAGGCTTCTTGTATGGGTCTGGAAATCAGCACATCCAGCTTTGAGTTTGACATTGACTAGTACTTGGAGTCTGATTGTTCTTCTTCACTTCTTGATCACTAAAGGTACAGATGTAGCAACAGAAACTGTTTGATGAGGAATTCAATGCAGCTTGTCACATAAAGATACGCTTCACCTTTATTTGGGGTTAGGATGTTGTGTTGAAGACTTTAAACTTCACTTCTCGAACCATCACTTGAAAATCTTAATTTAAGTATCTTTGACGATAACTGGCGCTTTATGAAACGAACGATGACCAAAAATCCTTTGGGTCACAGAGTCATAACAACCCTTCTCGCCATAGTTGTTCAAGGACCCAGCCTTGGCTCAGGATGAGACTACTCGCAGTATCCGTGTGAATGCAGAGGAATCCACTGCGATTGATTGAGTATCCAGATAACTACTCGTGGCCGTTTTGATTTTGGCCCCTACATATCCCTGATCAAAGATCTCAATGCAATTAACAAGTCAACAAGTTAACTTCGCTCTTGGCGAGACATTCAATGGTATCAAAATCTCTGCGGAGTGTACCATCCTGGTGCCAATTAGGGTTCTGGTGAAGTGATGGGGTCTCACAGCTATTGTGGTAATCAACAGCGAGAACTGACACAGAGTTTCGATGTTTCATCATGCGAGGTAAAGCCACATTGAATCACGAACATCTTTATTAGAAGAAAATATGGGTTAAGAATGGTATGAGCGTGTAATATATCTTGGTGCGAGATATACCCATCGGCTAGACTTGCGAATTGTCATCAATGCATGGTATATTACACTGAATCATCCAACTCGTAAATTAGAAGACTTGGAGGTAAGAAACGTTGTTGATGCCTCACATTTACCATTGGTGTTATAGAAAAGATCACATGCAAAGAGTTTCGAAATATCATCAACATTTGGTTTAAAAAGATGAATCGTCTATTTCTTGCATTAGAAGATAGAGTGGGTAAGAATGGATTAGTGCGTGTGATAGACTACGGTAGGCAATCTAACCATCGGCACAGAATTTGTAACTCTCGACTCTTAGTGGCTTAACTTAAAGTGTCTAGAAGTTGAGTTTTAGAATACTTGAGGTTGGGTTAAGAAATGTCGTTAGTGCTTCATACTCAATGTGGTGTACCAAAGAGAATCATCAGCACATAGTATTTTTTTTCTCAACAGTGAGTGGTATAGCACAGTGCATCATCATTGACTGATAGGGTAAGGAAATGTCTTAGTGAATCATGGTGAAAGTGAAACGCATCATTGACACAATAGATCTGGATCTGTATTTCTGATTGGTATAGATCAGAAACATTGACGATCATGCAATATTTGTGTGAATTTAAAAGAAAATTAACTAAAGGAATTAAAATGACATATTTTTGGATTGTTTGAATTTTATAATTTTTTTGTTGTTTTTAATTCTCCCCCTAAATTTGTGCATGGAAGAAAATTAGTGAAAATAAAAACATGAGCAAATTTAACTAAAAAAATTACGAAATGTACAAGAACTGATTTGTCAGTCATCGAACCGAATCATCTTTAAAAATCCAACAAGCACATCGAACCGAACTTTTGCAAAAGGTTTTGTAAACAAATCTATCACATTGTTATCTGTGTGAATTTGTTCCAAGTGAATAAGTTTACGCTCATAGCAATCTCGAATAAAATGAACTTTAATATCGATGTGCTTGGTTTTAGAGTCGTGAACAGGGTTTTTAACAATTTGGATAGCTGCATCATTATCACAAAATATGGGAGTGTCGAGAAAGTTCAAACCATAATCAAGCAATTGACGTTGCATCCAGATGACCTAAGAATAGCAAGTCGATGCAGCAACATATTCAGCCTCAGCTGTGGAAGTTGACACGGTCTGCTGTTTCTTGCACTGCCATGAATTCAGCTTATCTCCCAAAAATAGATATCCGACACTTGTTGATTTCCTGTAAATATCACATCCTCCATAATTGCTATCAGAAAATGCATATAAATCAAATTCACAATTCTTAGGATACCAGAGACCCAATTTAGGTCTCCCTTTAAGGTATCGAAAGATCCATTTAACAACAATTAAGTGAGAAAGTTTAGGATTATCCTGATGATGTGCACATTGGCAGACTGCAAAGACGATGTCAGGTCTGTTAGCCGTCAGATACATCAAAGAGCCAATCATTGATTGATACATGGTTTGATCAACAGATTCACCATCTAGATCCGAGGTCAGCAGAGGTCAACAGAGGTCGCTCAGCCATCGGAGTAGTAGCAACTTTTGCATCTTTAAATCCGAACTTCGCCATAATGTCATCAACGTATTCTATTTGATGCAAGTGTACTACTTTCAGTAATCGAATGTTTCTCATGGTGTTTTGGTTTCGGTTTGTTGAATTTTTGATGGCGTTGTCTCAATTTCACATTTGTTTGTGATAGATCCATGGAGATAAAAGCCAATCATAAAGAGATCAGGTTACTATGTTAACTATGTCGAAAGTTTTTTGCCATTTGATATTTACCTTTTATGCAATAAGTTTTTATCCATTTCTCCAAATATGATTACCATGATTTTGATCCAGGGTAGATAATTCCATCTTGATTCACTCAAGAATTTGTCAAGAGATAATGATATAGCCAAAAAGCCAACTATCAAATGTTTGTTCTCACCATTATAGATGCTTCATTGTCTATTTATATGTTGTGGCTATCATCACTTATAGCCATAATAGTTAATTTGACTATTGATCAAATTAACAATTACAAAAGGGGAGATGATGGCGTGGTTGCTAGGAAAATTCATAATAGTGTGTGGTGGAACATTGCCGGTTTTGAATGAGATCTTCTTGAATTGGGAATAAGCATTAGAGACCTATTTTCAAGGAAAACAGGCAATGGGAATAAGACAAGGTTCTGGAAAGACAGATGGATGGGAAGCATCATGCTGAAAAATAGATTCCCAAAAGCATACAGGTTGGAAATAGATAAAGACTGTCTCATCGCAGATAGAGTTATGGTTCAGGACAATAAGGATGTGATATACAATTGGAGTTGGAAGAAAAATGTCAGAATCAAATCTGAAGAAAGAGAGTGCTCCGAACCGATGAATGCTTTAGCACAATATCAGTTCTCTAACAATGAGGACCATTGGAATTGGATTGCTGAGCCAAGTGGGGTTTTTTCGGTTAAATTAATGAGGACGGTTATTGAGATTTCATCTAAAGTTGTTATTCAAAAATATATTGACCGGAACTCATGGGTTCCAATCAATGTTTTTCGTGGAGGCTGTTTCAAAATCGAATCCCACTTAGCTGCAATCTTTCTCATCGTAGGGTTAGGGTGGAAGATCCGAATTGACCCTTGTGTGGAAATGACGTAGAATCAATCAATCATAGCTTCGTGAGTTGTAATTTTAGTCAAATCCTATGGAAATGGATATTGGAATGGAGTGATATTAAGGGGGTGGATTTTAGTAACATAGTGAGCCTCACGGAGTCAATCCTTAAACAGAAAAAGAGTTCTGAACACGAGAAATTCTTATCGGCAATGATTCAAGCCATTTGGTGGAATATCTGGAAAACTAGGAACGAATCGATATTTCGGAAAAGAAAGAAAAATCCAATGGTGGTCGTAGACGAAATACAATTGATGCTATTTCAATGGATAAAATTCAAGGGTAAGATTAAAGCTTGGTAAGATTAAAGCTTTAAACTGGTTCTCGTGGTGTATCAATCCATTCAATCGCAGTCTCCATTCTGTAAATGAAAGCAGGTTCGTTTTTAGGAGTGTGTGAGGCTATACAGGGGGTGGGAAAGGGGTGTCTCAGTTGTCTTTCACAGGCATTGCCAATATATTGCTTCTTTTTTGGTTTATGCTTAGATTGATTCTGATGGGGTAGGGGTGGTACAGGGGCTTATTTGGTGTTTTTGGTGCAGTGTCACTCGTAGATCATGAAGCATGAGTTTGGTGTGTGTTTTATTTGTAGGGGTAGAAATCTCATAGGGCTATCTACGAGTTACACTTTCTTTTCGGGTTTTTTTCGTGTTTTCGCTGGGTGGGGGAGGGGGGTCTTTCTTTTTGCGTGTGTTCTTTATTTTATCTTTTCCTGTGTATGGTTCGGTGATATCTGATTTTGTTTCGGGTCCTAGGGTCGTCTTCCTCAATTCCGAATTTTCTCTTGTGAATGTAAATTTTTGCATCAGGTTGGAGAACAGATTTGATTTTACTCCAGGCAGCCAGGTTCTTGGAGAAAAGATTTTATTTTAGCGTTCTCATTCCGTATTGGAGCATAGTGTTTGTATCGAGTGGTGTTTGCTTTGCATTATTTTGCTGGATTCTGATATTGGAGCAATGTTTCCCAATATTAATTTCCATGTAGAGTTTTTCCCTACTTGGGTCGATTTTACCCTTGATTGATGGGGTTTGGAGAGTGTAGTAGAGAGTTTGTTAAAAGGGTGGTTTATAGTTCGGATTGGCGGTTCAGGAAGCTTATATTTGCATTCCATTTCAGTGAGAATTCCAGATGTAATTTATCAAGGTGGTTTGAGCAAACAATCAGGTTTTAAAATGCCTGTTCAGCGTTCGAATAAAAGACTTAGATGGAAAGCTTTTGGGTCCTTAATGGCGTTTGGTGCTGATCGTTGTCTGCTGGAGTCATAGCTGGTTGGTTTTTGCTTGTTTTGGGGTTGCTGCTGGTTCTCAATTTGATTTGGTGTTTGTATATGTTGATGTCGGTTTTGGGGTTAGTTGTGTCTTTATGCTGTCTATTGGGGGTGTCTCCTCATTTGGACTAATCTACCCCTTGTTTTCTTTTAATCTTTGTTGTGTTTGTTTGTCTAGTTCTAGTTTTGGACCTTCTTTCTTGTAATTTTTTCAGTTCCTTTGCAAGCCTCTTGCTTGCTTTTTTAATAAAATTACTGCCGTTGAAAAAAAGACTATTGATGCATTTAATTTGAAGCTTCATGTCTTTCTATTACAACTTTTTTTCATATTAAGATTGTACTTTATTAATATTATCTAAAAAAGTTATCTCGAGGACTTCTGGTGGGCCCTGGCTTTAAATTGGACAATTTTTTTGGTTTTTTCAGGTAGAGGAAGCGAATTCAATGGTCATCAAGCTTGCAAATGTGTGTGCAAAAGAGAAAGCTTTGCTTAGGATTTGCAAAGGCTTATTATCGATGTTAGTAGTTCTCAAGGTAAACATCAAATTACTAGTTTACAAACCCGTGTGTTACACGGTTGACAATTAAAAAAATTTATATAATAATAATAACATTTTATTTAATCACTGAAATTAGCAAGTAAAAGGCAGAAAATGAAAGTAAAATGTTATAATTAACAATTAAATGGATGTATGTCGCTATTTCTTGCAATTAGCTGAAAGTAAGATGATATAGAATAATGTCAATACATTGTTAGAAAAGAGTGAAGAATCTTACAATTAAGTACCGTCAAGATACTGGAAATGTCAACTTTAGTCAACCGTTAACTCAACATCGTCATGAATCATAGATTGAATCGCTGAATTGGCATTAAAACGTTAGAATTAGGGTGTGTTTGTTTCAAGTAATCTAATGGAATTCAAAGGAATTGGAAAGAAAATTTTCGTTGAAAACATATTTGGTTGAAAATCTGATGGAATGGAATTGTATAAGATTCCATCAAAATTCCATATATAAATGAATTTATCATTCTTTTGGATAATGTCAAATAATTCAAATTTCATTGCTTATCTTTTCTTATCTCCAATTAAAATGACATAATTAACATTATAAATGGTAGTTTAGTCATTTTATATACTTCACATTTCAATTCATTCGATAAAATTTGCAAACCAAACAAAATCAACAAATAATTTCATTCCATTACTTGTCAACCAAACGCGTTAGAGATTCCAATTCCTTCAAATTCTCATTCATCCAAAAGATTTCAATTCCTTTCTAAACATTCTATGAACCAAACACACTGGGACAGATGGCGGGTCCCTTAATTTATTTTTAATCTTTTTCGTACTTTCATTCAAATAATTATCTATTGTATTAATTCTAATTAATTTGCAAACATGGAGACATGTGACTTTTGTAAAGAAGCTCAAATCCTTTATATATTTAAAAGAGACTATTAAACAACCAAAAATAGTATTTAAACTTGTTATATAATTAAAAATATACTTCATCAAGAGCTTCCTCGTGTCTATCACAATAGAAATTCAATGGCTTCGTCAGCCAGTTGTTATGCTTAATCCTGAAGAGCACCTCATTCTCATCTTAAAAAATGCAACAAAATGAGAAAACTAATGAACGTCTTCCTAATTTGTAGTTTGTACTAAAATATGATACATATATAAAATGGGACTATTACCACCAATAATAACAACTACAATCAAACGATTTGGGTACACAGAAATTTAAAGAGTTTTGGGTAAAATCAAAGTAATTTTTACGTTTATTATTGGATATATTTTAAAGTATAATAAAAACAGTTGTAGTGATTTTACATCTGTTTTACCCATCAAATCTTTGGCTAATGACTTGATCTAGACTTCTCATAATCTTTATTTACCTTTGTTTGTGCTAGTATTACTAAAAAAGCTACGTTCACGTCATCTTTTTTGTAAGCAATTAAAGCCCTGAAAGATTACATAATGTCAACCAAAAAAACCCAATATTCAATTCACCATTCACAAAAAATCATCTTCGTCACTGTTCTGTTTACTTAGAACATCCATTCACCATTCACAAAAAAACCCAATATTCAATTCACTTCATATTGGTTTTGTTCATTAGAGTGTACAGACAAGGGAGAGGAGTTTAAAGAGACCAGATTCTGAGAAGAATATCGAAGAAGGTGATTGTTAGGGCAAAGATTGGGGAAAGAAGAAATAATAGCTGTTATAGCCGACACCACCCCCACCACCTGTGTGAAATCCGAGATTTAGAATAAGGAAGACAAACAAAAAATTACGTTCACATCAATTCATTTTGAAGTTCTGATCATGGATATTTCCCGAACAAAATCAAGAAAAAGTATACCACCCTGCTGTTGAGGGGCAATGAGAGGGGATTCGAGTGGGTTGGGGAAAAGAAGAAGGTGGGCGTCTATGCGTAGGGTTTTTCAAATACATGCAGTTGTTTTCCAAAGGGGAATCAAAGGTTTCATCTGTCCAACGCTTTTCATATTGAAATTTACAGGCATAATCAAGATCAAAAAATCATGCAAAGCTTCAACAGAAATAAAAATCATGCTTACTTGGAAGTGTTATCGTTGATGAAGATGAAGCCATAGTTTGGTTCACTTTCTTCTCGTAATGGTGTTTTATGATGGAGAGATTCAGATGCTAATAACATGTTTGATCTTGGTGTTATACAGGGGTTTTAAGACTCTTCATTTTCTCTGTGAGACTATTCAGATTTCTGTGAGACCCTTCATTTCTCCCCATTGACCGTTTCATATTCTTAGCATTAAATATTCATCAATTTACACCTTATGGAAAAGAAATTGAAACCACACAAATATAGTCCCTTAAGTTAAAGACATATGTCATATCCATCATACTACATATTTTTAAGTCTAGGGATTGAGTTGTCATTTTGGCAAACGTTGCGGTATAGAATGTCATATAATAAATAATACAATATAGTCCTAAGGTCATATTTATGTGGTATTTTCCAACATTCTCCCACTTGACCGAGTGACTATTTTGTATACACGTTTCATTACTTGGCCAAGATTAGTTCATCATGTTTCATATTAATACCAAGGCAGAAAAGTACAGCCTGACGCATCGTTTTTAGATACGGGACCCCCACCAATCATACAATGGTACTTCATATGAAACTTACGATTAATTTGCGCCAAATGACTTTATAGTTAAGTGGTAATGTAGTACATTTGTCTATATAGAAAGTAAGTGTGCACAAATTATTAATATAGACAAATTGCATATTATGGAGGAATAATAATCAAGTACTTGAATAATCAAAATTTAGAATTCTAATAAAGCACTATGCTAGAATTACATTATATTAAGTCTAGCCTTAAACCCATTTTGACGTCATGTTTGAAATATTTTGGGTGCTAGAGCTTTCGTCATCGGATCCGTTAGCATATTACTAGTGCTGATGTGCTCGATACAAAAAGTATTATCCTCCATTGCTCTCATACGAACAATTATTTTGTATCGAGGTAAAGCCTCATTCCACTTTAAGTATTTCTAGTGGAAACGTTTATAGAGGTAAAGTTATAGCAATAAATTTTCTTTAAATGGCCTTGAAATGGAATTTAAGATCACGGGTCCAGTGATTAAATTTCTCAACGTCATTCAATGGCAAGTTGCATTATATATGCCAACATATTTCACCATTATAGTTGATGTAGTCGTTTATTTATGACTCTTCCATGGTATTGGCCAACTGATAACACAAAGATGTATCCCAATAATGACTTTTTCATTTTTCAAAGTCATAATCTAAAATCATTTTAGTGCTAAGTTATCACCTTTGAACAAGTTTGCACTTATTAGTCCCTTGTACATATCGCAAAACTTCATTGACAACTTTCTAGATAGTGATTTTATTGGTAATGACCCGAGATGCCAGTAGCATAAGCGATGTCGGGACAAGTACAAACTTGTTCATATCAAAGCATCCAACTACCGAAACATGTAGATCAACTTGATATTATTCAACCATGTTCTAAGGCATTTAAATAAACCAAAACATATCCGTTAAATATGGGAGCAACCTAGGGGAAGCATTGTTGCATGCTATATCGATTAAGTTGACAACGCCTAGTGATATCAAGTATTTTAGGCGTTGTTGAGCCCTGTTCTTGATAAAATTATATCAAATATGTCTGGGTATTCTCACTTTTCGTGCCAGGACTTGTTTGGAGAAAAAGAATAGAAACAGGGACTAAAAGCGTGCAAAAGGAAGAAGTTGGGAAGGAATGAAAAATCAAGAGAATTCGTACGCGCGCCGCGGGAATCAACTATGCGCGACGCGGGCTTAAGGCGGTGGAACACATTCAAATGCCGAAGAAAACGGGAAAAGATAAGTACGCGCGCCGCGGATTTCATTTCTGCGCGGCGCGATTGCGGGAAATTTGCAAGTATAAATAGATGCATTTCCAGCCGAAAACCCTAGCAAAGACCGGGTGTAAACATCGACCTTGAAGCTCTTTGACTCCAGGATTTCATTTCAGCAAGCTCACAATTGGTATTTTATGTTTTTGGTTTTAATTTCATTTTAGTAGCAAGTAGTTTTGTAGCTAAAGTCTTTGGGAGTGACAACCACTGACTTTGAGCACTTAGGTTTCTGTTTTAGAAACATTTGGTTACTGTTTTGTGATTGGAATTCAGTTTGGTGAATGAAAAGCATTTGGTTACATTTAATCTTAGCTTTTTGGTGTTTGGATGTTTGCATTTGATTTGTTTGATTGATTGTGTTTTGGATATTGTTTTGGACCTTGTTAGGACTGTTTTTCTTAGCTGAAATCAGTAGCTAATTAGGTTATTTGGTAAGCATTAAACCTTGGCTAGTAACTGTTCAATAGGACTTTAACTAGTGGTAGTTTATGCCTTGCTTGGTTTAGCTAGTTTGTATGCCTTTGATTGCTTCTGAGTCAGAGATGTACTTCTGATTTCAGAAAGTGACTAGGTCATTTGGACATAGCTTAACTTGGCTTGAGTGTTTGATCATTGTCTCATTTGCTAGTGATAGGAAAATAGAAACCAGATCCTCCGACTATAGCTGTGACACTATTAGTTGGTAATCTCTCATCTAGTCTAACCACGAAGCTCCTGTGGATCGACCCTGACTACCGCTATACTAGTGTGTGTTAGGTATTTCTCTTATTTTTGACCGCACGACGACCTCTGCGCGTGTCAAATTTTGGCGCCGTTGCCGGGGAGCTGTGCGCTTAGATTAGGTGATTTGTAGGACTTAGTTTCTTATTTTTGATGTTTGATTTTAGTTTTTTGATTTTTGGTATGTGTACATCCTTATAATGGGTGATTACATGTACCCGGATCAGTGTTATGAAGATTATGAAAATCCGGCCGACACCTATTACGAGGATGATTGCTACAATGGATCACCCGATGACAATGGATGGCGGACCGAGGAGTCATCTCAGCCTGAGAATTCTGTAACTTGGGCCCAACTTTGGGTATTCATGTATAACAACTACCATGAGCAGAAGGACCATGCTGAAGCTCTTAAAAAAGTGCAAGCTTCTTTAGATAGGTTAGAGGAAAGTTGGAAATGTTCACCACCTTTGCCAGAGCCGGAGGCGAGTGACTTTTATACCAATAATAATGTGTGTGAACTTGCATCACCTGAATATGTGATGGAAGGGCATACACCCTGGGAGAGTCTAGAGACCACTGAGAGGGTCGAAAATGTTGTTGAGTAAAAGGTTGTAGGTGACAATGCTACCTCTGACTCAACAGCTTTTGATGTTTTTGATGTTTTTGAAAATGTTGATAATGTCGAGCTGGTGATGAGTGAATCCATACCATCATCAGACGATTTGATTAATGAGGATGTTGTGGAGGAGGCTGTAAGTGACAGTACAGACCCCAGCCCAATGATTCCCGAAATTGTTGATGCTATTGGGGAAGGGGGTGTAGATGACAATACTACCCCCGAACCTAGAATTTTTGAAAATTTTGAGTCTTTTGAAAGTAAGGATCTGGTGATGGGTGACTATGTACCACCACCAGATCAAACCAGTCGCTCACTCTTGGTCCCGATCCACCTGTTGGACGATGATCAAGAAGATGATGCCGACGAGTTGATTTTTGAAAATAAGAAACATGATTTCATCGCCACTCATGATCCATTCATGAATGGAAAATTAGATGTGATTAATACCATTGATGAGGACATTCGGGAGTATACCAACAATATGCCTCCCGATTCCAATCAATTGGAAAATTTTTATTGGTTCTGCAAGCCAAAATTGCAAACTAAAGATGACATGTGGTACACTGGCAAAATGAAATCTACAAAACAACTACTGGAAGCGGCACTGGGCACGCTTCATGTCAAGCCAGCGATTTTGAAGAGATATAGAAGGAAGGACCGAGCTTGGAGGTTCAAAGCTACCTCCAAGCATTCACGGGAGATAATCAAAAAACGACAACCGGGCAGCAGCAGAGGAACTGGCAAGCCATTCGACCCAGGAAAGTTTGAAGGGCAATGGGTCAGCGAAGGGACGGTGGTGACTGAAAATCAACGAAAGAAGAAGGCATACGATCCACCGTAGCTGTAGCAGGAATAGTACGTCTGGCTGAAGACGTTAAACTTAGCGCTTGTTGGGAGGCAACCCATCGTGTCATAAGTTAGGATATAATTCTTAAAAATAAAATACAAAAAATACATCAAACTTTTTGCAGGTACTAGTGGTTTGAAATAAGTGTGGGGTCATTTGAGAAGTTTTGAAATTTTTGAAGTCCGCGCCGCGGGTATTTGAATTACGCGATGCGGGATCGTAAACCAACCCGATGCGCAGGGGTTGATTTGGACACGCGCGACGCGCAAAGAGCAAACCCGCGACGCGGTAAACGATCAGTCGGTTTTCTCCTTTATAAGGTAAACCGCGGCTCGCATAACCCACACGCGACTCGGAACTCTGGTTATTGAAATTTTCTTGCGATTTTTCTTGCTTATTGTGTTTCTACTACCAAGGTATGCCAGTCTAACTATCTATTGCTCGTTAAAACTAGCGATTAGGTAGTTAATTTTAGTGATTTGCCCAAAATAATTCAAAACTTAGAATCGCTATTGCTAGCTCATAGGGTGTTTGTTTTGCCAAATGGAGACCCTAGATGAGCTAGTCGGCACCTAGGCTACCTTGTGGTGTGATTAGATTAAGTTGTAGCAGGTTAAATTGAGATTTTGGATCGGGGTTTGGAAACAGCCGTACGCCGCGTCGCGCCCTTGCTCTTGGGCCGCACCGCGGTGCGGTGGGGAAGAAAAGGACTAATTTTGCAAAATTTTTTGTTTTGTGCTATGTGTTTTTTTTTGCAGACGATGTTCAGATTGGACCACCCCTTCCTCCAGTTCCCCGCAGAGCTTGCCAGTTCAGTGGAGTATACTTCACGGAGAGACGCATTGACTCGTCGCCGGGTCCTTGAGGCGACAGTCATCGATCGATATATTCTGAGGGACGCTGGGCTCTGGGGTGCGGTTGAGCCATTCCTACATCGCACCTGGACCCACGAGGAGGCATCATTCACATGCCGTGGCTGGGATAGGATCATGGCCACAGACGAGGACGTGGTCTACACGGAGTTGCTGCTGGAGTTCATATCCACCATCCAGTTCGCACCTCGGGCGGGAGACCCGCGCTCCAAGCTGGTACGATTTCGTTTGGGAGGTGAGCACAGGGAGTGCAACCTCCGGGAGTTCGGGAGGCGAGTGGGGTTATACACTCCAGCGGACCTCCAGCATCGCTATTTCACCCGGTTCTTCGGGTCCTGCATTCAGGGGGAGCCGGACAGGGCTCCCAACATGGAGGTTTGGGCATCGCTGTCCAACGTCAGATACGAGGCGGGAGCTTCCAGGGAGAGTCATCTTCGGGACCCACTTCACCGCCTCATGCACCGGATCGTCTCCACCTCCATCATGCAGCGGGAGGGAGGCGAGAAGGTGTCGGGCGACGACATGACATACTTGTGGGTCCTCCTCGACCCATCCAGATTCCTCCACCTCTCATTCGCTCTCGCAGTTACCCTCTCCACCCACTCTATCGGTGCCTCCACCAGCAGCCCATTAGCCAGGGGGTATTTTATCACCCGCCTGGCCCGTTCCTATGGCATCCTTACTGCCCCCGTGGCAGCCTCTTTGACCGCTCTGCCTCCATCCCGCACTACAGCGCGTACTTTGGAGAGGATGCGGCTCATTGAGATGCAGCGCCCGGGGCAGTACATCCGGGCACCTACCGAGCCTCTTCAGGCACCCCAGCCTGCGTATGCTCAGCCTGGCAGGAGACGTAGGAGGCCAGAGCCGGAGCCAGAGCCTGCAGCCCCGACAGAGCCACACCAGGAGGACCTGGCAGCCAGGGTTGCCAGGATTGAGGATCAGTTGGCATGGATCGGGGAGGTACTTTTGGATTTGGCCACACAGCAGGGCCGACACCCCCGACCATTCCCAGCCAGGGCCGACACCCTCCAGGCCGCCTGGCAGTGATTGATGTATCTTTTTCTTTCTTTCTTTATTTTTATTTTTGGGATATATGTACAACTGATGACACTCTATCTGTATATTTGTGTTTTTATCATGTGTGTTTTTAATTTGTTTGTTGAGTGATGCATGATATACCAATTTGAGAAGGAGTTGTCTCATACAAGTGTGGGGTCACCGTGCCCCCTCCACTTGTCTTGACCACCGGCGTGTTTACTGTAGCGCTACAACTCCAGAATACGAAATCGAGGATCCGTTTGTACGCAATTATACCTGTGATATTGAGCACCAAGCAGTCTATCGTCCAAAAAGGGGTAACTCTTTCTCCCTTGTTTTGAAATAATTTTGTACAACGGTTTTAAGTGTGGGGTGTGGACGGTCGAAAGAGTAGTTTTTTTTGAAATTTTTGCAGGAAATGACCAATTTTCAAAATTTTAGCAACTTTTTCAAAATTTTTAATAAATTGCAATTTTGAAATTAATGATTTATGATTGTGATAGCATTAGTATTTTTCAAGAAATACTGTTTATTTGTGATCATGCTATTAGTTAGTCAAATAAGTTGAGTTTTATGAGTTTAGAAGATTGAGCTGTTTTAGGATTGGAATTTAGGAAGGAAAAGTCAATCTGTGGCCTTTGTTGTTCGAGCCGGTAGGTCTAAAATGGGTGGGCCTTATGCACCTTACCACCTAAGATCGTCTGGTCTGGGATGGTATTTCTGAAAGCTCGTTACACGGACAACATCGAAAGTCATGGACAATTCCTTAATGGACTTTAGAATCTGAATGAGTAAGTACACTTCATTGTGGACAGAAAGTTTGTAATCAAGGGTTCTCTAGAAAGCCATGAATTCCAAAGAACAAGTCAATTATGTTTTTGCGAACTATTCCACTCTAACTCAAAAGAGCAATAAACTTTGAAACTGAACACAGTCAGAAATTGTTTGATTCTTTATTATAATTTGTTAAAAACTCTCTTGCTTGGGGACAAGCAAGGCACAAGTGTGGGGTGTTTGACAACGCCTAGTGATATCAAGTATTTTAGGCGTTGTTGAGCCCTGTTCTTGATAAAATTATATCAAATATGTCTGGGTATTCTCACTTTTCGTGCCAGGACTTGTTTGGAGAAAAAGAATAGAAACAGGGACTAAAAGCGTGCAAAAGGAAGAAGTTGGGAAGGAATGAAAAATCAAGAGAATTCGTACGCGCGCCGCGGGAATCAACTATGCGTGACGCGGGCTTAAGGCGGTGGAACACATTCAAATGCCGAAGAAAACGGGAAAAGATAAGTACGCGCGCCACGGATTTCATTTCTGCGCGGCGCGGTTGCGGGAAATTTGCAAGTATAAATAGATGCATTTCCAGCCGAAAACCCTAGCAAAGAATAGGTGTAAACATCGACCTTGAAGCTCTTTGACTCCAGGATTTCATTTCAGCAAGCTCACAATTGGTATTTTATGTTTTTGGTTTTAATTTCATTTTAGTAGCAAGTAGTTTTGTAGCTAAAGTCTTTGGGAGTGACAACCACTGACTTTGAGCACTTAGGTTTCTGTTTTAGAAACATTTGGTTACTGTTTTGTGATTGGAATTCAGTTTGGTGAATGAAAAGCATTTGGTTACATTTAATCTTAGCTTTTCGGTGTTTGGATGTTTGCGTTTGATTTGTTTGATTGATGGTGTTTTGGATATTGTTTTGGACCTTGTTAGGACTGTTTTTCTTAGCTGAAATCAGTAGCTAATTAGGTTATTTGGTAAGCATTAAACCTTGGCTAGTAACTGTTCAATAGGACTTTAACTAGTGGTAGTTTATGCCTTGCTTGGTTTAGCTAGTTTGGATGCCTTTGATTGCTTCTGAGTCAGAGATGTACTTCTGATTTCAGAAAGTGACTAGGTCATTTGGACATAGCTTAACTTGGCTTGAGTGTTTGATCATTGTCTCATTTGCTAGTGATAGGAAAATAGAAACCAGATCCTCCGACTATAGCTGTGACACTATTAGTTGGTAATCTCTCATCTAGTCTAACCACGAAGCTCCTGTGGATCGACCCTGACTACCGCTATACTAGTGTGTGTTAGGTATTTCTCTTATTTTTGACCGCACGACGACCTCTGCGTGTGTCATAAGTACGCATTATGTATATGCCTTGTGAGACAATCCTGAAGTCACTTGGTTTATATCTCGGTGAACTTCTATACCTATGAATAAGAGGCTTCACCAAGATCTTTCATATTGAAATGATGCAACAATAATTGTTTCAATCTACGCAACAAACTTATAATATCACTCGTCAATAAAATGTGATCGACGTAAAGAAAGAGTATCATGAATTTTCTCCCACTCATCTTGAGGTATATACTTTGATCTACTTGGTTCTTTAATGAAGTCGGTTTTCTACATGAATTCATCGAACTTTGAGTACCATTGAGACAAAGGTTGTTTCAGCCCATATATTATTATTTTAAGTTTACATACTAGATGTCTTTGACCCTTAGGAAAGTGTTTCGACATCCATTTGATGTGGCTCTAAATCAAAATGAGTTATAAGGGATAGTATAATCATAAGGGAGTTTTTTTTAAGAAACAGGGACAAAGTTTCTTAATAACCCTTCTTTTGTGTATACCCTTTAGTGACCAATCGAGCTTTTAATCGTTTGATGTTTCCATTAGGGTCCAATTTAGTCTTGAAGACCCACTTGCTTCCAACGGGCTTGTAACTCTTTGGAAATTCAGCAAGTTCACAAACATCATTTTTGTGGAAATAACATCATCAATCATCGCTATATTTCATTTATGTGATTGGTCATTAGTTATGGAATCACTAAATGTGACAGGGTCGTTTTCACTCCCTATGTCAAGACCGGCCGCATTTAAGTAAATGATGTAATGGTCAAATAAATATTTTTGGGCCACCCAGTGTCTTGGGTCTCATTGCAAATCTCTTGAAAGTGGGTTCATTTTGTGGCATTTTACTTCCCTTTATATTTCATGAAGACTTTCATTAGGCATATTGCGTTGACTTGAATCTCCTAATAATGTATTGATCGTTATGGGCACTTGATTTATATGTGCCTCCTCATTAGCTTCTTGGAGGTCAAAATCGTTTAATAAACCACTCCCACTGATTTTGACATCTTCAAGAAATTCAGCATGCTTCGTTTCTATAATTCGGATACTATGTGAAAAAACATAAAATTGGTAACATTTAGACATTTTAGGATACCGTGATGAGGAAGCAACTTACAGTTTTCATGTCGAGATTTTACGGTTGAGGATTGTAAAGTTTTGCTTCGACCTGACAACGCCACACCTTTTAATACCTTAAGCTTGGTTCATTTCTATCCAAAACTCAAAAGGAGTATTAGGAATAGACATTGAAGGAACTCTATTCAAGATGTGGATTTCCCTTTTTAATGCCTTAGTCCATAAGAATTTGGGCAAGTTAGTGTTTACAAGCATGCTTTGCACCATTCCTTTTGGGACAATGTTTGTCTTATTAAGGAGTATTATTCATGATGTATTGGTTAATTTTCCCATGATCTTTACAAAAATTCAAAGAAAGATCATAGTGCTTAGCCAACATTGATATGCCTACCATAGTATTCACCGCCCCTGTCCGATCTCACTATTTTTATTTTCTGGTCACGTTGATTTTCAACTTTGACCCTAAATGTTTTAAGTAATTCAGGAGATCCAGACATTCATTCAACAAGTACGTATACGTGTAACAAGATTAATCAACCATAAACGTTATATATGATTTATGACCACTTATGTCTGCTAGAAAAGGTCCCAAAATGCCGATAAGGATCAACTTTACTAATCTTGGACTTCTTGTGGATATTTTCTTATTCTCTTTATACACTTAATGCTTATATTAAATTTCAAGAATTTAAGTTAAGAAGAAACTTCATTGTCCATGAGACGTATCACTTTATTATGTGATATGTGGCTTAAATGTTAATGCCACAATATAGATGAAGTCTCCACGTCTCAATTCCAATTATTGAAATTTTCATTAATCGCTACAAGAAAATAAAGATTCTGAAAAGTGGTTGTTGAGTTGCAATTAATGGAGGTAGC
The DNA here is from genome assembly GCA_023525715.1 of Cichorium intybus. Taxonomy (NCBI): domain Eukaryota; kingdom Viridiplantae; phylum Streptophyta; class Magnoliopsida; order Asterales; family Asteraceae; genus Cichorium; species Cichorium intybus. The sequence goes on from JAKNSD010000016.1 coordinate 100,483, forward strand.
CCCCCATACAACCATAGCCAACAATATGGGAAATAAAACTAATACTTACATAATTGTATCCAAATGTGAAAGTATAGTTGACATTTGTCAACTTAGATACAAAAAACAAGTTTCAAGGTATACTTGATATGTAAAGTGTATCATCAAAACACAAAGAATGACCATTTTCTCAAAAATAATGAAGTTGGTCTAATTGCTTCTTCGTTTAAGTATTTATCATTCCCAACTTTAATTGTTCTTTGATTCAATCCACTTTTCAGGTTGTATAGAATCCATATAATGATTCGGCCATGTGTATCATGGAACTGAAGTCGATCAGTCATGAGTTGGGATATATATACTTACGGACACATAAATCATAGATTATTTATGTTACATGTCTTTGCAAGCCATTTTATGAACATATGGCAATTCCGTTGTCGGGCTCGCATGTACTTTGACTTGACTTTTGGACCTACTCGAACTTCTCTAACACTAACATGAGTATTCCTCTCGATGAGATCCATATATTTAAAATATATGCAAAGAAGTCATTAATGCTATTTAATGGGATACTGATGACTAAAGAATATCAGTATACCTATTATTAACACCAAAATAATAGGTTATGTAGACACCTTACTCAATTATCCGTTTCGCTTTGGCTAGACCAACAATTGAATGCTATGGCATCGTAGAAGTTATACTACGCTACACAAATATTGCAATCACCTTTGGGCAGAAATACAACATTTATGCATATTATGCTAACAATTCATTGTAAGAGTCATCATCCGATTAGCCTTTGGGTTCCTTGGATAACAACTCACACAATTGCTTAATGTGGTGTTTATTAAACTAAAATGTCAAACTTAAGCAACCTTTCTTTGGTCTAGTCACTTAAAATTAACATAAAAGTTACCACTTATCAATTGTATTAAATAATTGGAAATTATCAAAATTACAAATAATTAACCAATTTGATAAAATATATAAAATCATAAGTATGAGCTCATAGACTAAATTGTCTAGTTCCATATAGAATACTAATCACAGAGAATTAATGTCCGTTTAAAGTTGAAAAGCTTAGGTTTTACACAGTTTTGAAAACATGGGCACAAACGGCTGATTTATTCCACATGATTTGGTTCTCAATATATTTAATGATAAAGTATAAAGCAAAGTTAAAATCAATTCCAAACAAATTGAACCGTAATACACTTTTTCATTATACGAGTAGATGGATCCCACAAGCCAACAAATTCAATCATCTTTGAAAACCATAAAGTAAGACTTGAAAAATCCCACTAACTATAATTTAATATAATCAAAATCCCCTCCAACTAGTGGTCAAGAATCCAAAGATTATAAAGGCATATCACAGGTTTAAAATTCCATCCACAAATTGTTTGGTAATATGTCGGCATGATTGGGAAGAAGAGATTTTTCAATTTGATTTGTAAGTGTTAACGTCCAAAGGAATAAAGTAGTTTGAGTAATTATGACGTAAGCACTTATGATTTAATATTAAAAATAAACTAATACTAAATTGTGATTTCACATCTTGTCATAAAATTGGCAATATATGTATAAATATTAAAACAGGCCTTTTACATATTATAACAGGATAAAATAGATAAATAATAAGTTGGAGTGTGCTGGCTCTCCACCATATGATTATCCATCTTTTAATATTTGGGTAAATAATAATATAATATAATGTAATTTTAAATTCAAGCAAAATTTAGAGGAGGCCCACCAAAAGGAAAAAAAAAACTTGGACTGTGTTGCTTTCCACCAAATGATATTGGCCCATCAAAACACGTAAATTGCGGGTGATTCTTTATCACCAAACGATGGCTCCTTTCATCATTAAAAAAAACAGATACAATACAAAAGGAGCAAGGTTTGGAAAATACAAGCTATTATCATTCGAGGGCAGATGAGTTGGCGATGTAATCCGAGATCCATATTGCCGAAACAACAAATAATAATTTTCGTCAATATTCAGCGAACGGTCAAGGAGTATAACAGGTCAAGGAGTATAACAGAATTCTTGGAGGTAATTTATCTCTATTATAAATTAAAAAAAACCCCAAATCGGTCTTGTAGGTTTCTGGAAATTTTCATTAAGTAAGAAACAGAGTTTCCAGCAACCACAACTTGAAATTTGAAATCTTTGCACGATATGTTTTACTTTAAACCATGCTCTGATACCACATATTGAAATTTACAGGCATAATCAAGATCAAAAAATCATGCAAAGCTTCAACAGAAATAAAATCATGCTTACTTGGAAGTGTTATCGTTGATGAAGATGAAGCCATAGTTTGGTTCACTTTCTTCTCGTAATGGTGTTTTATGATGTTTCTGATGGAGAGATTCAGATGCTAATAACATGTTTGATCTTGGTGTTATATAGGGGTTTTAAGACTCTTCATTTTCTCAGTGAGACTCCTCAGATTTCTATGAGACCCTTCATTTCTCCCCATTGACCGTTTCATATTCTTAGCATTAAATATTCATCAATTTACACCTTATGAAAAAGAAATTGAAACCACACAAATATAGTCCCTTAAGTTAAAGACATATGTCATATCCATCATACTACATATTTTTAAGTCTAGGGATTGAGTTGTCATTTTGGCAAACGTTGCAGTATAGAATGTCATATAATAAATAATACAATATAGTCCTAAGGTCATATTTATGTGGTATTTTCCAACATTTCAATCCGACGAGCTTCATCAATCAAATAGCTAGCGAACTGAAAACGTCCTCGACTTACAAAAATACAAAAAGGAATGTAAATATTTTGTTCAAGTTTCTAGGAGCGGATACCTCGAGTAAACCGATTTTGATCTGTGATTTTTGGTGATTGATGGGGAGCTTGAGTTAATCGTGGCACAGACAATTTGTAAGAGTTTGGAGTGAAGCTTCTCCATTGATGGAGAATCAGGTTTCGAGATCTAGAACAATGATAGCAGCAGCCCTTTACGATTGAGAGCAAGGCGAAGAGGTAGTATTTGTTTAGAGTTTTAGGGAGAATCAAGGGAACCATAACCATAATTAATAAGGAAAGGGGCAAAATATCGGGGATTTCATAATTGAAAACCCTGATTATATGGAATGATTGAACGAAAATCAACTGATATAAGGAGATATAATTTTGAATTATTGAGATTATAAGGTGTGGAATATTGATTTTCTAGGCGGGAAAAGAGATATATAAAGCATATTAGAATGACATGTGCCCAAACTAAAGCCTAGAAGAATGACACGTGGCGTTGTAGCTTTGTTTTATTAGAAGAGATAGATAAATAGATGATTTTTGTAGAAGTTTCCAAACAACTTGCCTCTTTGTCGTTTAAGATATCAACCTAGCTTTTAAATTTTTGTAAATGATCGTTTTACCCTTAGATTAAAACTAAAAAAAACAATATACCACAGGGACCAAATTAGCAATTTTTTATTATTTTTTAATTAAGGTGTATAACATTTCATATGAGTATATTACTTTTTAAATTTATGATATTATGCTGCAATAAATGAAATAAGAATTAAAAAATGTTTCAAAATGAATATAAGCACATAAACTATTTTAATACTTAAAAAGATCAGCGAAAATTACAAATTTGGTCCCTATTGTATGCTGCTTTTTTTTTTCAGTTTTAGCCAACGATAAAATGGACATTTTTATAAATAAAAAAACAATTGCTAGGATATTAACTTAAACGAAACGGGGACCAAAATCGTTAAAAAAACCTTAAAATAAGGATCAAATTTGCAAGAGAAGTTTTTGGATCAAAATTGCAAGAACTGATTAGTTTGGGCTCGGGGAGCAAATGTTGTTAACTCTTCTTTTGATTAAATTAGTGTACATTCACTTTTTTTTTTCTTGACGGAATCTATTTACGCAATCCGAATTTTTTCTTATTAAAATTTTACAAAAAATTCTACTTATTTTAGTGTTGTACTTTTTTTTCAGTATTAGCATTGAACGTCTAATCTTTTTCATATTAAGACAATATACATCAAAGCATGCACATACTTGGATGACATTGCTAAAATTTAAAGAATTTTTTTGAAGTAAAGTGAAGAATTGAAACTAGGATGCTATGTCTTGCATTAACCCATTTCTTATCGAGTTGAAATCTTGTTTCCCTAGATAATACTTTTTGTTAACGTATCCAACAGGTGAAAGATTGTAGTCTGTGTACCCATATATTACAAACAAAGTATGTGAAGAAACTACATTTGTAGAACTAATATTTTTATTCAAGAAATTGCTAACATTACACCAGGTGAAGGATATGGAGTTTCCATAGGTAATAAATTAGATGACTTTTTTGTTAGGAATCGGACAGGGTACACGCAGCGGAAACACTCTATCACACACACAAACTCACGAAAGCAGAAAATAAAGCAAGAAGAACACAAAGATTTTACGTGGTTCGGATTCGGTGCAAATCCTACATCCATGGGCTGCAACTAGAGAAATCTTATTAACTCAATAAGATTAGAATTTACAATTGTTGGTGCATTTTGCTTCTCAACCAAAGCCTTGTATTTATAGGCTTAGGAATTGAATGTGAATTGAGAAAATAAAAATCAAGCTTGAAGACTTTGATCTCACCTACCTTTGACAAAAACTTCACCAACCCAATCTTTCACCTAACAATCTCCCACTTGAAGATTTTGAACAATACAGTAACTTCAGTAATCTTCAACCAAATCAGTCTTTCAAGCTTCCAGTTTCCAAGAACAAGCTAAACTTAGTCCAATTTTCCTAGTTGCAGCCGCCCCTCATCATCAAGTACTAGAAGGGCCAGTTGAAGCTACCACAAGCTCCAACTCAGTCGTAGCCAATCCCGCTACCGACTCAGTCGTGGTCAATAGCCACCGACTCATCCCCTATCTCAACCGGCTTGGACACTCCACCGGATCCAGAGATACACCGAGGACCACTAACACTCTCCAAACTTTGCAAACTTCCAACAGGAGAGAATTTTCCAGTCTTAGTCTTCAAAACCCAACGGCTCTTTGTAACTGTACCCGAAACACACCTCGTGCTCCCACTATCACAAAATCCCCTGAATGATTTAGACTTTCCGACTCGTTCAGCTAACATCCCCTTGGCTCCAGAATTCATGTTTGCAAAATGAACTCTCTTAGCACTAGATTTAGCGAACCAGATTTTGTCATGCTTAACGGGGACGGTCATACTTCCCTCAGCAGGTACCTCAACCATATACAATGACCCACGCTTCATACCTTGAGCAATCACCGAATTACCATTGACCACTCTCCATTTACCACCACCAAACCTTACTTCCAGTCCTTGTTTATCCAGCTGACCAACAGAAATCAATTTCTTCTTCAGCTCCGGAATCACCCTGACATTCTTCAGGTTCCATGTAGTTCCCAATGAAGTAACCAGATCAATATCTCCCATGCCCGTTACTTGAAGCATCTCGTCATTTGCTAACCGTACCTTCCCAAAATCTCATTCTTTTAGATTCAACATCGTTTCTCCGTTGTCCATGGCGTGAAACGAAGCTCCTGAATCCATGACCCAAGAGTCTACTGAACTTTCCATACTTAGTATCAGTGCATCATCCTCAGACACACCCTCAGCACCAGCAATGTTCAATTCTTTCTTTGGACATTGACTCTTAACATGTCCCACCTCTTGGTAGTTCCAGCACTTCACATTCTTCCAAGTTCTAGATGAACTTCTTCCCCGACTCCCACTGCTCCCACTATTTCTTCTATTCCCTCTACCTCTTCCGATATTTAATAACTCAAAAGAAGACGAGCCACCTTGATTCTTGCGTCTGGTATCCTCGCCTAAAACCAAATCTCAAACCCCTTCAAACGTCATACCACTGGTCCCCACGGAACTCGTAACAGCAGTAACTATTCCTGACCAGCTATTAGGTAGTGAAGCTAGTAGTAGTGAAGCTTGAGTCTCATTATCAAATTTAATTCCTACAGATGATAATCTGGACAGAATTGAATTTAGATTGTTAATGTGAATCGTAACTGAGCTGTCTTCATTCATCCTTGTCGTGAACAATTCCCTCATCAAGAACACCTTGTTAGCCGCCGACGGTTTCTCATACATGTTCGTCAGAGCATCCATCATACCACGCGCCGTGGTTTCCTTCATGATGTTGAAAGCAACGCTCTTTGACAACGACAATGTAATAACCGCCCTAGCTTTCTCGTCCTTTGAGTTCCACGCATCTTCAACAGCTTTTTCCATTTTCTCCGGTTTGTCTCCAAGTACCACGTCCAAATCTTTCTGACATAGCAATGCTTCTAATTGCATTTTCCACCAGCTAAAGTCAGAACCGTTGAACTTCTCGATTACAACCTTGTCTTCAGCCATTACGACAAACAAGACACAAATCTTTTATAGTACTTTTGTGAGACAGAACAGTACTCTTCAAAGTACCAAGATACCTTTAATACGATTAATAGAAATTAGTTTCTGATGTGGAAGATCAGACAAAACTGCAACCACAGAGCATACTCTAATTTCTAAAACCGAGACCTCCTCCAAAACCCGAATATCTGATACCAGTTGTTAGGAATCGGACAGGGTACACGCAGCGGAAACACTCTATCACACACATAAACTCACGAAAGCAGAAAATAAAGCAAGAAGAACACAAAGATTTTACGTGGTTCGGATTCGGTGCAAATCCTACGTCCACGGGCTGCAACTAGAGAAATCTTATTAACTCAATAAGATTAGAATTTACAATTGTTGGTGCATTTTGCTTCTCAACCAAAGCCTTGTATTTATAGGCTTAGGAATTGAATGTGAATTGAGAAAATAAAAATCAAGCTTGAAGACTTTGATCTCACCTACCTTTGACAAAAACTTCACCAACCCAATCTTTCACCTAACATTTTTGGCTTGTGGCTTTCCGGTTTTCTTCCTCAGCAAAATTGTAAAGCATTCTCAAGGCACACAAAATCAACGAGATTACCTGCCCAAAACCCCCACCGCCTAAGATACCAACACCAACCAAGAAACCCAAATAGACAGCGAACGAGAACACTTTCCCAAAAATATGGCGTTTACAAAACCATTTGTAAATATGGAACAACGATAGGCAATGAAGTAACGACCCAAAAATTATGTTATCATAAGCCTTTTGTTTTTGTACATTCCCTCAAACGGACAAATATTTCAGGATAATTGTTGATGGTTTACGGATAATAGCAACCTACTTAGAGTTCCTTATTTAGGGCATCTCCAACATCACTCTATAAATAGAGTTACTTTATTTTCTACTCTATTTTGCTCCAACCCAACACTATAACAAACTCTATATTTAAGTATTTGAATAGTATTACTTAATATATAGAGTAATACTATTCATTTACACCAAATATAGAGTTAATGTTTCACTTGTCATTTTTAGTCCTCCAGTTTTTATTCTTATACATTTCCAGTTTATTTAAATATAATAACAAATATTTACAATCATATTATATATATTAAATGATATTAATTAATTATATTTATCAAAGTTGAATATTTATATATCGAATTCATATAAAAATTTACGTATATTTAAAAATTTACGTATATTTAAAAAAAGTTACAGCACGAATTCATATAAAAATTTACGTATATTTAAAAATTTACGTATATTTAATAAGTAGAAGGGGAGATTTTGACAATTTTTGTAAATGAAGAAAAAAGAATATGCTAGGAATATACATTTTAAAGTAAAACTAGTATGAAAAATAGAGGGGGGTTGGAGATGATCCACTTTTTACACCATTTTTTACTTCAAAAATAGAGTAAAAAATAGAGATGGGTTGGAGATGGTCTTATGATATCAATGTACTTACATTCCTTTAAAGCTTCGGAATATGTTGAATGAAATACCCAAATTACCTTATGTGGGTCGTGCTTAGCACCGCCCTTGAAGTGTAACTAGTTATGTTTATAGGATAATACCAACTACTTAGATGTCAAAACATTTCACTCATTTATACCATTTTTATAAATCTCCTCAAATAAAGTTTCTAAAAATAGAAACTTTGTAAAACATGATATTTTCCATTCAGATAACACCGATATGTTCCCGACATTCCATAATTTCCATTTAATCAAATTATATGTTTTCTATCATGTTATTGTTGCATAAACTAAATTGTTCCATAAGGGTTGAATTAACAATTTCATTTCATTTCCAACATATAAGTAAAACTACCTTAAAAAATTAGGTTCTGTCTAAGGCTAAGCGGTAACAATGTTTCCGAAAATTTTACATGCGGTGCCACATAGGCGTCACGTAGAGCCTACGAAATGCGAAACTATACATTTGAATGCATACAATAGAGTATGGTGCCTACGAAACAATTCCAATTTTTTAATTTAAATTTAAAAAAACAAAACCAAACATTTCATTAAATATTAAATAAGAAAATACATTACTAGATAAACTAAAATAAATTACTAGAAAGAAAATAACCTAGAAAATTAGAAAATATAAAACCTGCAAATTATATTTTCCCTTTATCTTGCGTTTTACTTGTAATGTGGCCCCGTATATGTCATCTAAAAAATGATGAACGTCGGCGAAAAGCAATTGCGTTTCCGCGAGTTGGTCGGATTCACGATCCCTTTCCCTCGAGCAGTTCATATATTCTTCCAAAGTATTATGCAAACCAAGAACTCCTACTAATTTGTTGATCTCGTCGGAGAAACCGGCAACCAACGAGTGAAACGATATAGCTAGTCCCGTAGTCATCGCTTTTTTGCATTCCAAGTCGAAACTGATTGCTAACTCATAACCAAAACTTGTCCCGTGTTTGGTCCTTCCTGGTAGTCTTGTCCCAGCCTTGGTCCCTTCCTGGTACTCGTGTCCCGGCCTTGGTCCTTCCTGGTTCTCGGGTTTGGATTCGGGTTCGTCGTCAGGTAGCGGGACGTTTGATGTTTGTGGAGACGGTGATTGAAAATGAGTTTGTCGAGACTATGATTGAAATTGAGTTTGAGGATTGAATTGTGCAAACGGTTGAAGTTTTGAGGCATCATTTGATGTGGTGACATCGAAAATTCATTGTATATCGAAAATGAGTTTCGAGGGTCAAATTGTGGTCGGTAAGGTGACGATAATCAATGACCGTACCCAAAAAAAATTGGAGGATGGCATGTTGGATGAATTTCGATTTTAAAACATTGTGTGTTAAAATATAGAGAAATTATGTCGATAAAATTATTAAATTGTATGATATTTATAGTGGTAAATATATAATTCTAAAAAAAAAGTTATCAAAAAATATTTTCAACAATAACTATAAGCTAGTTTCCTTCTACCATGTCAATACCGATATGTTTTTTTATAGGAGGTACTAAAAAACCTCCAATGATAAAACACGTATATGTAAAATCAAACACGTATACATACATACCTAAACATATATAATATTAAAAAAAGTTTATTTAAGATTATCAATTTTTTGCACCATACTGCTCAAATGAATGTTGTCATATTCGGATGAAATCTCCATCGTCTCGGACTTGCGGCAGATCTATATTGATAACTTCAAGAAATAGTAGATGAGCTGTCAGATGGGTAGATCTATATTCTATACCGCTCAAATGAATGTTGGCAGATCATATATCATTGGCGGTAAGTTTAAGGCTACTTGTATTTGACACGAGTGAAACATTTGCCGATAAATGGTACGACCATTGCAATTTGCAAATGGCACTATCCGAAAAGTTTGACATTGTTTTATCGCAGGATAGTGGATAGATATGAACAGACGTGGTGCATTTTCTGCCCTCAAGACAACTTTTTGAATTGCTGGTGATAATATTAATAAATCACCGCTAAGATAACTTTCCGTCCACATTTATTGATTATTGTTTTTCTTTCATATTGATATTGATTTTGGTTTCAGCTTTTAGGATAGATATTCACTGACTCCATTGAATCCACTTATTATATCTGTTTTTTCTTTTCTTTTTTATATTTATGTTTTTCGTTTTTTACCATCTTTCATCAATGGAATCAGTTTTCATTGAATTCATTTACTGAACCCATAATGCCATATCATATTTTTTATTTTTAAATTAATTAATTAAATTAAAAAATTAATTTAAAATTTAATTTAATGATCCAGATAGTATTAAATACACTAAAAAAATAAAAAAGTCAAATAACATTAAATTAAAAATTACACCATTACAATATTTAAAAAAAACCTAAATACGAAAAAAAATCCTAAATACGAAAGCATAACCTAAAATTCACACCTGTACATCTGTGTTATTTGCTGTTTTTTCCCAAGAACCAATGTCAGTTGAGGTCCGGTCAAATGGTCATGGGGGCGAAGAAAGAATTTTAAATCTTTTTGTTCACGTGCTCATTTGACCGCTGCTATCTCATGCTCAATAAGGGCTGATTTCCTCTTCGATTCCTCCTCCTGTGTAGCCAGCACAGCCATTTTGTTTGCACGGTAGGTGTCTTTCTTGTGCGCTTCAACATCATTAGTCTCTAAAAGTTTGGATATCTTATCCACGATGGTCTAATACCCCTCAGGCATTGATGAAGATCCAACCACATTTTTCCCTTTTCTTTGTCGTGAATGTGGTAATGGTTAGGGGAAACTTCATTGCTGTCGTCAACATCGACTGCATGAGGTGAAAACTGTGCATCGGAAGGAGAGTTTGTGAAGTTGTTGGAGTCGGATATATTGCTTCGTTTGGAGGAATGATATGAGGAATGCATCCCCATTTCCTTGACCGTGAGCCATTTGGCATGGTCTTTTAGTATTTCTCATGCCCCCATATGTGGGAACAAGGCCCAGTAGATTTTCTGGTACTCTGAATAAGTGGCCTGTAAAACATCCACATCACCCGTGCCGCTGGTACGCATGCTCAATTTATTGTTCTAAATGCAATTGAACTTGTTTACCTTCATTTGCAGGTCCTTATACTTGGATTTGACATGATGTCGTGTTCGATCGGAACCTCCAAGTTGCTCACAGAAATGTTCCAACATGTTATGCCAAAATGAGTCGGAGCGTTGATTGTTTTCGCGTTCTTCATCCTCAGAACAACTAATGTACGCCTTCACCAAGGCGATCTCCTCCTTCTCCTGCTACGTTTTACGTTTCACCTGTTGAGTGTAACTCTGTTTAGTACCACGCGTAGGGGGTCTTGTTGTTGCTGCTGTGTCTCCGGGACTGTCTCATCGTCTTCATCCTGCTCCTGTTTCTCCTCTTGCACCTCCTCTTCATCCTCATTATTCGAGGGTGGAATGGTTTCATCACTAGACTCCTCTTGGCTACGAAAGTGAGAAGTTGGGTAATTGGTTGGGGCTAAGTTGGAATGGGTTACGGCTTTGTTGGAACTAGTTCGGATAGTGTTTGAACTGGGTTGGGTATTATTGGAACTAAGTTGGGTATTGTGAAAAATTTTGTTGGTATTGCGGATATTGTTTGTAATTGTGAATGTGTGGGGATGGGGTTGGTGGAACATCTTGATGGTTTCTGCTTTGTGAGGAACCGTGTCGCTTGGATTTGCCACATATTGAATCCATTTTATAGAAAAGTGTTTTTATAGAAAATGAGAGTAAGAAAGAAGGGTCAAGATGTGATTTTTGAAGGAGTGAAGAGGTGGTATTTATAGAAATGAGGGAAGGGTAATTTTTGAAGGATTAAAAGTTTTTTTTTTATATATTTGTGGGTTCACCTGGCTTCCCCACTACACAACCTAACCCGGTGGAGACCAACCAGCGCGAGACCGCCACCACGGGGCAGCGGTACCGGAGGTACTGACGGTACCGCACCAGCCATTCCTCGAACCCGCACCATCCCGAAGACCACTCCGTGCATCCTTATATATATATATATATATATATATATATATATATATATATATATATATATATATATATATATATATATATATATATATATATATATATATATATATATATAGGGAAGGGTTCAAATGAGAACTACTAAAAGGTTGAGAACCGTGAGAACCACTAATTCACAGTTTAATAATGTTGTATTTTTTATTTTTAACACTTGTTTTTTATCAAAATAAAATTACCAAACATATAAAAATATATAATTATCCTTCCTTTGCTATTAGATATCAATATTGATGTGTTTTAAAGAAAAAAAAATTTTACGTTACAGTATTCACAGTTTAATAACTAGAAATTTTATTATATTGTGAATATTGTAAAACGTATTAAAAAATAAGGAAATTTATTAAGTTTGATGTATTTTCACATAATAAACAAGTGTGAAAAAACAAAAAAACAAAAAAAAACATGATTTTTAATGTGTGAATATTGGTTCTCACGGTTCTTAACCTTTTAGTGGTTCTCATTTGAACCCATTCCTATATATATATATATATATATATATATATATATATATATATATATATATATATATATATATATATATATATATATATATATATATATATATATATATATATATATATATATATATATATGACCACTCCGTGAATTATATCTATTGTGTGAATGTATGACTAACTGTGGAGAGTCCAATCGTAATTAGTAATCAATATTTAAAAAAGGAATATCACTTAGTATCCCCAAATTTGTTGAGATTTTATTAATTAATTAATTGTCTTATTATATTAAATTTAATTATGTATTACGCAAAAGTAATTATAGAAGTATATTAAAAAACTCATTATGATGAACACATATCGTCATTCGTTCATTATTAAAAAAACACGAATATATACAATATTATTGAAAATACACATAACATTCTATACTAAAACATGAATATATACAATATTTTTAAAGAATACACATAACATTCTTTACTAAAACAGGAATACATACAATATTCTTGAAAAATATACACAGTATTCGATACTAAAGTACAAGAATATATAAAATATTCTTGGACCACCGGTGTTTTCTTTTTTAGTTTTCATTCTTAAAGAATGCGATATCCATTCTTAAAGAATACTCTAATCAGATGTTGGTTCAAATATTTGATTCTTGAAGAATACAAAAACATATGTTTATCATGGACCTCCAATCACAAACAGCAAATCAATTAGTTACTCATAATCTTATTAAAAAATAGTAAATTATTTGTTGTTTACTCTTATGAAACTGGTTTGGAAGGCAAAAAATTGTACTTACATAGGAGAAAACCTGCTGGAAAAGCTACAGAAAAGATGTGTCATATAACGTGGGTATAGAAGACGACTAACTAAGGTTTAATAAAGTTTTTGTATAAGAAGAGTGTGAGATAGAGAAAAAAAAATGGATGTAATTATTCACTTACCTAAATTAACAAAAAAAATTAACAATAATTAATTAATGCTTTTCTTAATTTACCATTATAGCCTTGCAAAATGATTGAACCATATTCGGTCACACATTCACACAATATTTGTTGTTTATATATATATATATATATATATATATATATATATATATATATATATATATATATATATATATATATATATATATATATATATATATATATATATATATATATATATATATATATATATATATGTGTGTGTGTGTGTGTGTGTGTGAAAGTTCAAATGAGACAATGTAAATTTTGTGAGATGGGGAGACGTAATCCTAGCCACTCATTTTAGAGATAAAAAAATAATAATAAAATAGGCTAAAATAATGAGAATTTTAAAAAAGATTCTACTCATTTCCGCTATATATTCTATCTAAATAAAATAAAACAAAATTTAAAAAAAAATCGAAAAAAAAACCTGAAAAAAAATTCAATGGAATGTTGTTGGATGTTAACTATTCTAATAGAATACGAAAAAAACGTTAATTTTTTATTATTTATTTTTATTTTTGTTTTATACCCAAAATGAGTGGCTAGGAATGCGTTTCTCGGTCTCACGAAATATAATAGCCTCATGTGAACCTAACCCTGTATGTATATATATATATATATATATATATATATATATATATATATATATATATATATATATATATATATATATATATATATATATATATATATATAAAAGTAGGTTTCATTGAGAATGAAAATTATGTTGAGAATGCGAGAATGAATATCAGCCACATTTTTTTTTTGCCGCTCTAATGCTTTGGCGCCGTCGGAGCGTTGACGCTCTAACGACGAGATATATTATTATTCACATATGATTTTCACAACCACTTCCACCTTCACCACCTTCGTTACCACCACCACCATCGTCGCCGCCACCACCACCACCACTGCCGCCGCCATCTCTACCACCACCGTCGTCGCCGCCACCTCCCCCAACGCCACCGCCACCAACCACCACCACCGCTACTGCCAACGCCGCCACCTCCCCACCACCGCCGCTACCACCTTTACCACCACCTCCACCATCGCTACCACCACCCACCGCCACCACTACCAACTCCATCTCCGCCGCCACCACCACCACCTTCGTCACCACCCACCTCCACCAACACCACCACCCCACAAACACCGTCGCCACCATCATCGCCACCCTCTATCACCATCACCATCATCATCACCACCTTCTACCACCATTCCGACCACTACAACCATATATGTATATTTATACATATAATCATATATGATTATATGAATAATCATATATGAATATACTCATTCATATATGAATAAATCATATACGAAAAAAACCCAGCTCGTCGTCGTGGAGCGGCGCGCATCAGCGCTGGCTCATCTAGTGGCCCAGATTTATTCTCACGTTCTCAACATTATTTTCATTCTCAATGGAACCTTCCTCTATATATATATATATATATATATATATATATATATATATATATATATATATATATATATATATATATATATATATATATATATATATATATATATATATATATATATATATATATATATATATATATATATATATATATATATATATATATATATATAGACTTAGGATCTTTTGAGAACCAACTTCACCCCGAGAACCCGAGAACTCCCAAACCGATATTTTTTTCGAAAAACCGACCACATAGGCCTCTAAAACGCACATATCTAAGACTTTTCGAAAAAAAAAATTTCCGAAAAAACGACTTTTTTTTTTGAAAAAAATTTGCACATGTACAAAATTTTTTTTTTGCACATGTGCAAACTTTTTTATACGTACATTTTTTTTCAAATTTTTTTTATGGATGTCTTTCTAACATATATTTAAGCTGTTCTGTAAAAAAAAATTTGAAAAAAAATGTACGTATAAAAAAGTTTGCACATGTGCAAAGTTTTTTTTTTGCACATGTGCAAATTTTTTTCAAAAAAAAAAGTCGTTTTTTTTGGAATTTTTTTTTTCGAAAAGTCTTAGATATGTGCGTTTTAGAGGCCTATGGGGTTGGTTTTTTGAAAAAAATATCAGTTTGGGAGTTCTCGGGTTCTCGGGGGACTTGTGGTTTTCAAATGATCCTAACTCTCTCTCTCTCTCTCTATATATATATATATATATATATATATATATATATATATATATATATATATATATATATATATATATATATATATATATATATATATATATATATGAAAGAACCATTTAAGAAATTAAAAACTAAAAGAATTAATCCGGAATACATATTATTTTATAAGAGTTTATTTTACAGTCGTTAAATTTGATGTTTATTACTTGTTGAGATTGACTAAACTTACTTATAATACAGAATCCTATAATAAAATAGGTTAACGGCCGAAATTGATTCTATACATGTCATCGTGTAATAGTTATATTTGGACAGAGAAGATATGGAGTGGTATCTCCCGTTTTCAAAGACCGTAGCAGCCGTTTTTTTTGCTATTGTAGTAACTTTCCTGCTGCAAATCTTGAAGGGAAAGAAGAGAACCAAAGGGAAGAGCAGAGAATCACCTCAAGCAAAGGGTTCATGGCCTGTGATCGGACATTTACACCTTCTTGGCGGATCTGAACCACCTCACAAGGTTTTAGGTGATAT
This sequence comes from Cichorium intybus, assembly GCA_023525715.1. NCBI lineage: Eukaryota > Viridiplantae > Streptophyta > Magnoliopsida > Asterales > Asteraceae > Cichorium > Cichorium intybus. Next base: position 116,463 of record JAKNSD010000016.1, read on the forward strand.
GGCAGAAAAATATGGCCCTATCTTCACCATCAAGCTTGGTGTGCACCATGCTTTGGTGGTGAGTAACGGGGAGATAGCGAAAGAGTGCTTTACCACAAACGACAAGGTTTTTGCAAGTCGACCCAAAGCAATGGTTGTAGAGCTCATGGGATATAACTACGCGATGTTTGGCCTTGCTCCATATGGGGACTACTGGCGAAAAATGCGCAAGATCATCATGCTTGAGGTTCTCTCTCAGCGACGAGTGGAGATGCTTGGAGATGTTCGAGGTTCAGAGGTTAGAGCATCTATGAAAGACCTATATGAGGCTTGGGTAAAGAATAAAGAGAGTCAAAGTTCAGACATGGTCAAGGTGGACATGCAACAATGGTTTGGGAACTTGATACTAAACGTTATTGTTAGGATTGTTTCAGGAAATAGATTTTCACTCCAGGATGAAGAAGGGATTCGTTTTCAAAAGGTGACAAGGAAATTCTTTGAGTCGTTGGGCACATTTGTGGTATCTGATTTCATTCCCTATTTGAAGCCGTTTGACTTTCGAGGATACGAGAAAGAAATGAAGATTACAGCGAAAGAGATGGACAACATCTTTGAAGGATGGTTAGAAAAGCACAAGAGAGAAAGAGAGTCGAAGCAGCTTCATGAAGGCAGCCAGGCCTTCATGGATGTGCTAATGTCCATTCTTGAAGGTGCCTCAGTAGAGGAATTTCCCGATTTTGATCATGATACGATAATCAAGGCTTCATGTTTGGTAAACTTATACTTGATATATCAGTATTTATAGTTTTATTTTGTCATTTATAGTTTTATACATCTAAAAGGTTAATACAAATATTTTTACTAGAATATTAAAGGTTCAATAGCCTCACAAGTCGGTTTATTGGTTGAAAAATGAAAGGTCTAAAAAATTATCCAGTGGTTTATATAAGTTCTTTTCATATTCGTTTGAAATTTGAATCTCGATAACTCGTAAGGAGTAAGTTATCAGCATGTTTCTTATAAACTAATCCAAGAACATTTTGTGCAATTTCAATCATGCAGGCAATTCTCACTGCGGGTTTGGACACAACATCTGTGACTGTAACATGGGCGTTATCTTTGCTGCTCAACAACCCAAGAGCATTGAAAATTGCCCAAGATGAAATTGATGAGCATGTTGGAAGGGAGAGACCCGTTGAGGAGTCAGACATGAAGAATTTAGTCTACCTTGATGCCATCATCAAAGAAACATTACGTTTGTACCCGGCTGGACCTCTCTCCGTTCCACATGAGTCGATGGAGGATTGTATTGTGAGTGGCTACAACGTCCCTAAAGGCACACGTTTGTTGGTAAATATTTGGAAAATTCATCGTGATACTAACGTGTGGTCAGATCCCAACGAATTTCAGCCAGAAAGATTCTTGACAAGCCATAAAGATATTGACCTGAAGGGAAAGCATTTTGAATTGCTTCCTTTTGGTAGTGGTAGGAGAATGTGTCCTGGTGTTTTCTTTGCTCTCCAGGCTTTGCATTTAACATTAGCTACTATAATTCAACAGCTTGTGATTAAAAAACCATCAAATGAACCCATAGATATGCGAGAATGCTCAGGATTGACTACAAGTAAAGCCACGCCACTTGAGGTCCTTCTGGCACCCCGGTTATCCCTTGATATGTATCCCGTTGGTGCATGATATGTAAGTTTTGAATCATCTACCTGTTAGGATCGAGACATTTAGCATACGAACACTAAACTCACACACTCAGCTCACAAATTAAGAACACAAGAATTTAACGTGGTTCGGTCCAAAACTGACCTACATCCACGGTGGGTAACTAGGAATTTATATTCAACTACATTGTTGTGGTGTGGTACATAAATCTCTTCAACTGAAGCTCTATTTATACATATGAGAAGGTAGTGTGAATTGTGAAATGTGAAATCAAACTTCACCAACCTTGGACTCACCAACCTTGCAGCTACTTTGACAAACCACAAGAGTGGCTTCACACTCAACAATCTCCACTTGAAGCCACGAAACAATCTTCACCTGTGCTTCAACTGTGGCTTTTGTATTTCCGTAAATTCCTTTTGATCTTAGCTCCTTCTTAGTTACCCCGGCCTTCTCATCAGTTAACCTGAAAGGCCCGGTAAAACTCCCATGAGTTTCAACATGTTCGTCATGACTTAAACTGCCCTTGACCCGTTCTCTGTCCCAATCGGCTCCCACTGAAAACGAACTACCGAATCCTGGAACAATCTGAGAACAAACAACAACACTCTCCATATTTAGCAAGTTATCAAAATCGGAGAGACTTTTACAGCTGAAAACTGGTTCTAAATCCACTGTCGTCCTGGACCTATGATTGAAACACGACCTATGCTCCCACTGTTGCAAAACCCTGCAACTGAAACAATACTCTGTGCTCTCATTGCCACAATATCCTTCGACTAATTTTTCTGAACCTTTCCATGCTCGTTCAACCTGAATCTTCCTTGTAGCTCTAGGCTTCCTACTTGCAAAAGGTCACCCTCTTGTGCCCATGAGATTCTGTGAACCGGACTTTGTTTCTCTTCTGAACTGGGACGGTCACTCCCTCAGACGGTAATCCGACCATATACATCGAACATTCATCGTTCACAAGTCTTACCTTTCCAAAGTCGCCAACTTTCAGATTCTGCAGTGCTTCACTGCTGTGGGTAGCGTGAAATGAAGCACCAGAATTCTTGACCCAAGAGTCTTCACTGCCTTCCACTGAGTCCCAATGCATCAAACCCAGACACATTCTCAGAAGCAGAATTTCCTCTATTTGGACATCGACTCTAAAGAATGTCCACACCTCAACGTCATGAATAACACCGAACTTTCTGATCCCGTGATTACACCTAAGTCTGCTGACTTTCTAATCACTGCTGGATCTACCGAAAACGGATTTTCTGTTAATTACTTGATCTGTTCATCCCATGATCTGTTCTTGAACCCCTGAAAACTCTAATCATCGTTGGATTTGTCTGAACGTCTGATCTTCTGTAATTCTCTAATTTTCTCCCTTTACCAATACCACATCTTGAACTTTCTGACACATAATGCCTCAATCTGCATCTTCCACCAACTTTTCAATCTTCACTAAACGAAGCCTTGTCTGAACTTAACGACTGTTCTTCTGAACTCTGTTAAATAATCAACCTATTTAAACTACAGCGGAATACCGAACTAAGAATCAGAAACTGAAAATTTAAACTGAATCGATAAAACCCGACAAACGCTGTTGGCACTGGTTTTCGATTTCTTTAAATTTCTTCTGAGTTCAACTGTTCTTCACCGATTAAATAGAATTTTGATTCAACTGTTCTTGGCTCGTTATTTGCAAAATATAATCCCCACCCAAATTATTTTCTGGCTAAACTGCCCAAAACAAATGTTTGAGTGACTGTTTTGCGACTTTGACAAAGTTGAGGGACCAAACTACAATTTTCCTGAAGTTCAGGGACTAAACTGTAGTTTTCTGAAAGTTCAGGGACTAAACTGCACTTTTTATGAAGTGCAGGGACCAAACTGTAATTTTCCTGAAGTTCAGGGACTAAACTGCACTTTTCATGAAGTTCAGGGACCAAACTGTAATTTTTCTGAAGTTCAGGGACTAAACTGTAATTTTCCTGATGTTCAGGGACCAAACTGTAATTTTCCTGGAACTTCAGGGACTGTTTTGCAATTTTTTGGGCTTGAGGGACCTGTTATGCAAATTCTGGAACCTTAGGGACCTGTTTTGCAAATTCTGGAACTTCAGGGACCAAATCTGAGTTTTTCAAACTGTGCTACAGTGTCGCTACAGTGTCGTCTTCTCCGGTGAAACTCCGGCGCTACAGTGTCGTCTTCTCCGGCGAACTGGTTTTTCCGGCCAACTTTCCGGCGAGTTTTGACCAACTTTGACCGGTGATTTGGAGGTTTTCCGACACTCAAAAAATTCGAAAAAATATATTTTCGGAATCTGCGGAACGAGACCTTTCCAACGGCGTAAACCAAAATCGTTTTTGAGACAAAACATTTTCGACCCAAAAACAGAAAATCACTCTCTTGAGCTATACCAAGGCTTTGATACCACTTGTTAGGATCGAGACATTTAGCATACGAACACTAAACTCACACACTCAGCTCACAAATTAAGAAGACAAGAATTTAACGTGGTTCGGTCCAAAACTGACCTACGTCCACGGTGGGTAACTAGGAATTTATATTCAACTACATTGTTGTGGTGTGGTACATAAATCTCTTCAACTGAAGCTCTATTTATACATATGAGAAGGTAGTGTGAATTGTGAAATGTGAAATCAAACTTCACCAACCTTGGACTCACCAACCTTGGACTCACCAACCATGGACTCACCAACCTTGTAGCTACTTTGACAAACCACAAGAGTGGCTTCACACTCAACACTACCAACCCTGTTGGTTTTTTCACAAACCTGCAACTCAATTGGGCACTGCTACAGTAACAAGGAAAAAACAGAGCATAACAATTTTCCAAAGCTTAAAGCTTCTTTCTGTGAAAACTTCAAAGAGGAGAGAACAACTCTCAACGTACATAAGCATAAACAATAAATAACACCTAATCTTGTGAGAAATCAGTAACAAACTCCTACTAAACTTAAGACTCGGACTTCATAGCCAACATGGCTTTGATTTATTCAAAACTGGAATAAGACACGTGTAAATAACCAATTAAACTAAATAGAATATTTCTGAATTATTAGTCATTTTCCCCCTTAATTCAGAAATTTCAAACCTTCTTGATTCCGAGTAGATTTCTCATCTTCTCATGTTTGACTCTTCCCAATGGCTTTGTAAGTATATCTACCTTCTGCTCATCACTACTTACATGCTTCACGATTATCTCTCCATTTTCCACGCACTCTCGAATGAAATGGAAGCGAATGTCGATGTGTTTACTTCTGCCATGGAAGACCGGATTCTTCATGAGATCAAGGGCTGATCGATTGTCAACAGATAGCACTACAGGTGGTACTTTTTGTCCCGTTATCTCACTGAGGAGCCTTCTCAGCCAGACCCCTTGACAAGCAGCCAATGTTGCTGCCATAAACTCTGCTTCACAGGAAGACAGAGCTACACACCTCTGTTTTTGTGAAGCCCATGTGATCAAATTCTCATTTACATAAAACGCCATACCTCCTGTACTCTTTCTGTCATTAATGTCGTTTGCTAAATCGCTATCTGTGAACCCAACTATTTTCACTTCTTTTTCACCTTTTACATATGTCAAACCAAAATCTAAGGTTCCTTTTACATACCTTAGTATAGCTTTCACAGCTTGTAGATGCTTCATCATTGGTTTCTCCATAAATCGGCTTACAATACCCACTGCAAATGAAATGTCGGGACGGGTATGAGTTAGATACCTTAATCCTCCAACTAAACTTATGTACTCCGTTGGATTCACCAATTCTCCTTCTTCATCTTTACGAAGCTTCAGCTTGTGTTCCATGGGACTCTTGGTAGGATTACAATCGAACATTCGTGTCCTGGAGAGAAGATTCTTGGCGTAGGCTTCTTGTTTTAAGGTGATCTTCCCTCTGTGTTGACAAACTTCAATGCCTAAATAGTAAGTCAGGAGACCGAGGTCACTCATCTCGAATTTTGCATTCATATCTCTTTTGAAGCTTTGAACTTTTTTCGGGCAGCTACCGGTCACCAATAAATCATCTACATACACCCCGACTATTAGGATGTCCCCATCGTCCTTCTTCGTGTACACTGAATATTCGTAAGCACATCTCACGAATCCCAGACTCTTTAGGTATCGATCTAAACACGCATTCCAGGCCCTTGGTGTCTGCTTCAAACCGTACAGGGCTTTTGATAACTTGTATACCTTATTGCCTTCTCCTTCTTTCTGGTAACCTTCTGGTTGAGTGACATATACCTCTTCCTCTAAATCCCCGTTTAAAAACGCCGACTTTACATCGAGGTGATGCACACACCATCCATTTGACCCTGCTAGAGCTAGAATGAGTCGTACCGTCTCGATTCTCACAACAGGTGCAAAAACTTCCTCGTAATCGATCCCACGCTTCTGAACATAGCCCTTCGCCACAATTCTTGCTTTGTGCTTTACAACTTTCCCGTTTGGATCTCGCTTCAGCTTGTACACCCATTTTAGACCAATAGCCTTGCGATTATTTGGTAGATTGACTAGAGTCCATGTGTTGTTCTTCTCAATCGATGCCAACTCTGCTTTCATCGCTTGTACCCAGTCGCTTTTCTTGCTGGCTTCAGTGTACGAGTTTGGTTCCTCATCGTTGCCAATCAATAGAAGTTCCTCTGGGGGTAGATCGACCTCTTCTGTATTTCCGTAGAGATCATCGAGGAGACGGAATCTTTTTGGGGCACCACCGCCAGTGGAGCTCGAGGCGGTACTCTGAATCGTGACTGGGGTTGAAGCGTTGGGCGTAATGGGATAATTGGGTGTGATCTGGGTGTTTAATGGCGTACCTGGTGAGCTTTCATTCGGGTCACCCGTATTATTGGACTGTTCACTGTGGGCCCAATCAGCTAATGACCCACTATTAGCCCAATTACCTGATAACCCAACTTCCTATTCTGGTGTGTCTGGTACCCACTCGCCTTCATCGCCTTCATCGCCGTAAACCTCACCATCAAAATCAAAGCCTTCAACCGTGAAGCTCATCCCCGGCGTAGCTTTAATCTTTACACTTTTCTCCCACATCCAAGAACGATCTTCTTCAAACACAACATCACGGCTAACATATAATTTTCCAGAATCGGGATCCAATAACCTGTACGCTTTCGATCCTTTCTCGATTCCAAGATGAACTAGGCGAATACTTCTATCTTCTAGCTTCTTTAAATGCCCGTTCACAATCTTCATATGAGCAATGCACCCAAATACTCTGAGATGCTCAATATGAGGCTTTCTCCCCGTCCACACTTCATATGGAGTCGACCTTTCCAACGCCTTCGTGTGTGCTCTGTTTAGAACATAAACAGAGTGTGCTACAGCCTCACCCCACAGAACATCTGGCATCTTCATAGTTTTCAGATTGCATCTTACCATCTCTAACACTGTTCGATTCCGCCTCTCTACTACTCCATTCTGCTGTAGGGAGTATGGTGATGTGTAATGCCTCTCTAGCCCTGTTTCATTGCAATACCTGGTGAAGTCGTTTGATAAGAACTCTCCCCCACGATCAGTTCTAAAAACTTTCACCGTTTCTCCGGTTTCAGTTTCTACTTTCCCCCTGAAGTTCTTGAAAACTTGCAACGCTTCATCTTTTGTCTTCATCAAGTACACCCACATCGCCCTGCTAAAATCATCAACCAGTAACATGAAATACCTGCTCCGTGAAGGTGTAGGAGGTGAGACCGGACCACATAAATCTCCATGAACGAGTTCTAATCTCTTCTTAGCCCTGAAATTTGATTGTGAGGGAAATGGTTTTCTCGTTTGTTTTCCCATTAAGCATCCTTCACACGGTTGTGAGGGAATACTCAGCTTCGGGACTCCTTCGATCAACTTTTTATCTATCATGTACTTCATTAAATTGAAATTTATGTGTCCTAACCTTGCATGCCACAACCATGCTGGGTCAGAAGTCTGAGCAATTAAACACACCGATCGTACCTCTTCTAACTCGATCCTGTAAAGACGGTTTGGTGTTTTGTGAACCTTCATCAGCAATCTTCCAAACTTGTCACGAACCCATAAAAATGGTTCCTTGATTCTGACTTCATCTCCACATTCTGATAACTGCCCAAGGCTTATAATGTTACTACATAAATCTGGTATGTAGTATACTTGTTGGAGTTTTCTCTGTTCACCATTCTTGCACCTGAAGATTATTGTCCCCTTTCCTTCAATTCTAACCTTGGACTCGTTTCCAAACTTCACAAATCCTTGGATTTTCATGTCCAAATCAGCAAACTTCTCCACATCTCCAGTCATGTGATTTCTTGCACCTGTGTCAAGATACCACAGGTTTGATTGGTTCAAGTCACCCCCGTTTGTTCTTAATTCCGCCTTCACGTTTTCTTCATTTAAGAATACTTCGCCAATTTCTCCTTTTACTTCAAGTGAAGCTAACAAAAGTGCAGGTTCATTGTCTTCCTGTATCAGGTTGTTTTCCTGATTCCTCTCATTTCTAGGATTCTCGCACTCGACTGCATAATGCCCGAACTCCTGGCAATTATAGCACTGGATCCCACTCTTATCTTGACTAATGGATGCACCATCTTTATTGTGGTAAGTATTACCTTTGCCACGACCACCACGACCTCCACCGTTTCTTCCTCTACCTCTGCCCCATCCTCGAGAACCTCCGAATCCACCCCGATTCGATTTGTTGTTTTCCGTCTTCTTCTTGTTTCTATCCGACCATTCTTTGTGAGTTAAAAGGAGCTTCTTTTCATCGTTGTCGCTGTGGCCTCTTATACGTTCCTCGTGGGCTTTTAATCTTCCGATCACTTCTTCGACAGTCATCATGTTTAAATCTCCAAATTGCTCGAGTGTGGATGCAATTTGGATGAACTTGGATGGCACCGCTCTAAGCAACTTTCTCATCACATAAGATTCATCCATCGTGTCACCTAGGCTTCGCATAGTGCTGACTATGTTTGTCACTTTCGCAGCAAACTCATCGACCCCTTCCGTCTCCTTCATGCTCATGGTTTCGAACTCAAACTTCAACGTCTGAATTCTTGCTGTCTTCACTCTGTCTGCCCCCATGAACATGACTTTTAGCGCTTCCCACGCCTCTTTGGCAGTTCTCTTCTCCGCCAGAGTCAACAGGAGATCTTTAGGAATACCTTGATAGATGGCTGCTAACGCCATCTTGTCTTTCTTCGGTTCTACCACAGTGTTCGGTGTCCGTGGTTCAACAGCTTCCCATACACCATGAGCTTGCATGAAGACTCGCATCTTGATTGCCCATGCCCCGTAATTGCTTCTAGTTAACATCGGATAGTGAAGAGTAATTTGCCCATCTTTTTCACCGTTGCCATTGTTGCCCGCCATTTCTTCACGAGGTTAGTACTTGGGCATACACCAGATTCGCTCTGATACCAAATGTTGGTTTTTTCACAAACCTGCAACTCAATTGGACACTACTACAGTATCAAGGAAAAAACAGAGCATAACAATTTTCCAAAGCTTAAAGCTTCTTTCTCTGAAAACTTCAAAGAGGAGAGAACAACTCTCAACGTACATAAGCATAAACAATAAATAACACCTAATCTTGCGATAAATCAGTAACAAACTCATACTAAACTTAAGACTCGGACTTCATAGCCAACATGGCTTTGATTTATTCAAAACTAGAATAAGACACGTGTAAATAACCAATTAAACTAAATAGAATATTTCTGAATTATTAGTCAAACCCCACTCCCACTGAACTTACACTAAAGTCGTTGTCTACGATATGGCGTGAAGGAAATACAATTTAGACAGAAAAAGGTGCAACGACATTTATTATTATGATGAGGCAACAGCGTCAACAATATAAGCACAAATATTATGTAATAAAAAACTTGGACAATATTTACATATCTCATCAGCTCCGTATCATAACTTCGTATAAATTTCTGAGGGACCTACTATTATCATTTTGATGTAATTTTGGGTTTATAATTAGGCCCATTGTCTTTGTATCCGATACGTTTGAAATACCCAATATATTTTTCTCGTCTATTCTCTTCCTCATTTCGTTTTCATCATGGTACTAAATTAACCACATAGAAAATTTTATCATCCATATGTCAATTCCCTAATCATCAACCTTGTGTTGTGTTAGAGTTACAGCTAACTTATCTCACGTGTGTTGATTAGTTATAGCATGTGATTGTTAGTTTAGAAGTTAGTTAGTTAGTTGTAGTTTATTAGAAACATCTTGTATATAGCTTTACTCTTCTGTACTGTATTTTTTCCAACTTGATAATAATGAAAACATTTTTCTCTCTCAATTCTTCACGAATCAACATGGTATCAGAGCTCGATCACAATTTGATCGATTTGTTCATCTAATCAATTCTTCAATTTCCTTTTCATTCAATCGATTTCTTCTCTTCATTAATGGCGACTTCTGGATCTTCTTCATCTTGTCAATCTACTAATTTCACATCGGATCCTTTGTATCTTGATCCTTCGGATCATCCAGGCATGTTGTTAGTATCCAAAAAATTTGATTGTTCAAATTTCAATTCCTGGAAGAAGGCTATAATGATATCTTTGTCTGCAAAGAATAAAGTAGGTTTCGTCAATGGAAAAGTCTCTCAACCAGATCTTGATCACAGTACTTTCGAATCATGGCAGAGATGTAACGATATGGTCACATCTTGGATTCTCAATGTTTTGTCCAGTGATATTGCTGAATCCGTCTTATATTCCTCATCAGCTAAGGATATCTGGAAGGATCTAGAAGATCGATTTGGTCAATCGAATGGAGCTAAACTCTATCATCTTCAAAAGTTGATTTCCGATTTATCGCAAGGATCAGATGATCTAGCAACATATTTACCAAAATCAAGAAACTTTGGGATGAATTAAATTCTCTATCATCAATTCCTACTTGCACGTGTGGATCTGCACAAGGTGATTAAGAGAATCAACAAAATCAGAAACTAATCAAATTTCTCATGGGATTAAATGGTGAATGTGGAGCTGTTAGAGGAAATATTCGCATGATGAAGCCTCTCCCGTCTGTGGCATAAGCTTATGCTCTCCTAATTCAAGATGAAAAACAAAGAGAGGTAAATTCATCCTCCAATTTCTTTCATGAATCTGCTGCTATGAACACTAAAGTTGGTACATCTCATGTGAAGAACAATTATGAAGGGAAAGATTTTAAGAAAATCATCTGCAATTTCTGTAAGAAACATGGTCACACAGCCAATAAATGTTACCGTATAATTAGATTCCCAAAGGATTTTAAGTTTACAAAAGGAAAAGGAGTTGCTACTAATGCTAATGCAGTAAACTTTCCTAATTCCAATGAAGATCAACAATCAAATGCTCAAAGCCTTCTTGAATTTTCGAAAGAACAGTTTCAACAGTATCAACAATTCATTTCGATGTTTAGCAACTTCAACAAACCATCTGAATCACAAAATCAGTCGCAAACAAGCCCCTACAATCAAATTCAATCTCAAGCATAAACACAATTCAGTCCAGCAAATGTCAATTTTGTTCAGACTCCATCGTATTTGAACACTTCATCTCCAATCAATCAACAAAACAATGCTACTGGGAATCATTCCAATTTCAATTTTGCTGGTAATATATTTATTTCCAAAAATACCCCTAATGGATAAGTTAATATGAATCCTGTTAGTTGTCATTGTTTAGTTACTGCAACTACTACTTGGATTATTGACTCAGGAGCCAGTGATCACATGTGTCATATCGATCCTTATTATTTCAAATCCAAACTCTAAAAATTCCGTATCAAATAACTCTACCCAATGGACAACAGTTAAGTGCTTATGAGATTGGAAGTACTTATATTGTTGATAATGTTGTCCTTCATAATGTCCTTCATGTACCACTTTCCAGTTCAGCCTTCGTTCAATCAGGAAGTTGTGTCACCAATTAAAATCTCTTGTTGTGTTTTCAGACAAGTTTTGTTTCCTCTTGCAGGGCCTTTCTTTGAAGAGGCATCTGGTTCTTGGTAGACATCAAGCTGGCTTGTATTTCATGCATTCAAACAAACATAAGAGCAGAGCTATTGCACTTTCTGTTACTTCAAATACTCCTTCAGATCCATCTGTTATTTTTTCTAATTCCGTTTGTAATAATGTCACAACAAACAATTTGTTTCTTTTGTGGCACAACAGACTTGGGCATTTGCCATTGTACAAGTTGAAAACACTTAATCTTTTAAACAATGAAAAAGTTGATTCTAATCTTTCGTGTGTTATATGTTCAAGAGCTAGACAACATAAATTGCCCTTTAGTCAAAGTCCAATTCACACTTCATCTCCTTTTGATCTTATTCATGTCGACACATGGGGGCCATATCATACTAAAACCTACAATGGAAAATCGTATTTTCTTACTATTGTGGATGACGATACCCGAACAACTTGGACTCATCTCTTAAGTACCAAAAGTTTTGATTTACCAGAAGCAGAAGAAGAATTAGTAGCAGGTTATCAAACCGAATATTCCGGTATCAAATTTGGTTTATTTTACGTTGCGCTAGGGAAGAAATTAGGAAAACTAGAAAGCCTATAGGTTGACGCCACAAATTCCATCCCCAAAAACCATAGTTTGACTGCTTCTTCAACTATATCAACTGTGCTTGAACTGTTAGATAATCATAGT
>JAKNSD010000016.1:133796-202835 GCA_023525715.1 Cichorium intybus
CAAGCAAGCCTCAACACAATGGCATGCTAGACTTTCTTCGGCTTTAAAGAATATTGGATATCAACATTACAAAAACGACTATTCTTTATTCTTCAAGAAAATGGGACATCACGTTACTTTTGTTGTCGTCTACGTTGTTGATATTATGGTCACGGGGAACAACACAGAAGAAATTAACCAACTAAAGATCTTCCTTGACTCCACTTTCAAAATTAAGGATCTTGGAAATTAAGATTTTCCTGGGAATTGAGGTATTAAACACTACAAATGGCATTGTACTTACTCAAGGAAAATTTTCTTCTGAATTACTAAAAGAGTTTCATTGTTTTGGTAATGCAGTGTGTCCATTACCATCGAATAAAAAATTACTTATATCCCAAGGAGATCCTCTACCAAATCCAGAAGTATTCAGAAAATTGGTTGGCAAATTGAATTTCTTAGTAAACACTAGACCTGATTTGGCTTTTTCGGTACAACATCTTAGCCAATTCATGTCAGATCCTAGATCTCCTCACCTCGATGCTGCAATTCATGTCCTTAGATACCTTAATAATGATCCAAACCAAGGCTTGTTAATGAATAATACTGATGATTTCTCATTAAGAGCTTACTGTGACTAAGACTGGGCCTCTTGTCCTAGTCTCGAAGAAGCGTTAATGGATTTATTATATTTCTTGGTGACAGTCCAATAACGTGGAAATTAAAGAAACAAATAGTCGTCTCGCTATCTTCAGCTGAAGCTGAATACCGGAGTATGAGAAGAGTTATAGCTGAACTTGCATGGCTTACAAGACTATTACATGAGTTTACTGTTCCCAACTTAACACATGTTCCTATTCATTGTGATAACCTATCTGCAATTCACATTGCCCGAAATCCGGTGTTTCACGAAAGAACTAAACATGTAGAGATTGATTGCCACTTTGTCCGGGAAAAGTTACAAGATGGCTTAATTTCCCTTAAACATGTTCCTACACAAATTCAATTAGCCGATGTTTTCACAAAGAATCTTCCCAGCAAACAACACAATTATTTACTTGACAAGTTAGGAGTTCATCATCTCCCAACTTGAGGGGAGATGTTAGAGTTACAGCTAACTTATCTCACGTGTGTTGATTAGTTATAGCACATGACTGTTAGTTTAGAAGTTAGTTAGTCAGTTGTAGTTTGTTAGAAACATCTTGTATATAGCTTTACTCTTCTGTACTGTATTTTTTCCAACTTAAGAATAATGAAAACATTTTTCTCTCTCAATTCTTCACGAATCAACATGTTGGAAACTTATCGGGAGTATTTCAGTAATTTATCATTATGTTAGTATCGATATGAATTGCTCTGTCGGTGAAGAACAAGCTGGATTTTGTTGAAGGCTCGTCAATTGTGTAGCCAATTGAAACATATCTAACTTACAAGTTTTGGTCACACAATAACAATGTTGTTATCTCGTGGATTCTCAATTTGGTGTCTAAGGAGATTTCTTCTAGCATCATCTACCTTTCTATTCTTGCTGAAATGTGGAAAGAGTTGAAGGAGCGATTTCAACAATCAAACAAAACAAGGATTTTCCAACTCAAGCGAGATCTAATGAATCTAACTCAAGGAACTGATTCGGTGAGCACCTATTTCACAAAGATAAAAACACTTTGGGAAGAATTGGCTAATTACAACAATAATTGCACTTGTGGAAAATGCACGTGTGGAGGTGCAAATGAAATTGAACATGCGATGAGCTTCCGATGGGATTGAATTCAAGCTACGCTCAAGTCAGAGGTCAAATTTTACTCATAGATCATATTCCATCTATTAATAAGATTTTTTCTTTGGTAATTCAGGAAGAACGACAATCCAACGTTGGTAATCCCCAACCATCTACTCTTTCTTTCAATACTCAAGTTTCTAGTAATACTGACAACAATAAGGCCAAATCTAATTAGAAAATACAAAAATGTTAAAAAGGATTCTCCGTTTTGCTTGCACTGTCAGCGACCAGGTCATACTAAAGACAAATGCTATCATCTACATGGCTTTCCTCCAGGGTACAAAACTCAAGGAAATCAATCTCACACTAACTCTATTAATATTGATAAATCATGTTAGTCTGTACAAGTTGATACACATTCAACTTCCTCTTCTAAGCCTAATGATGTTTTGACAAGACTGACTCAACAATAGTGCGAGGGCTTGATTGCATTATTGTCTGGACAACTTGCATCTGCTAACATGGTGACTAATTCTACTACAAACAATCTTGCAGGCAAGTATAGAATTCTCAGTCTTCATTCTGGAAATTATACTTCTAATGTCTGGATTCTTGATTCAGGTGATGTAACACCCTGATATTCATACACCATAACTGGTGTAATATTTTATAAAACTTAATGTTGAAAAATCTCATATTTTAAAAAAAACATGCTTCTTTATAGAACAAAACACTACAAGAAAACAGCGATTTAGCAACGGACGAATTCAGTTGCTAAACCTTGAAATTCCGTGCTAAATGGGTTTTGCAATGGAAATTGTTACGGAACTGTTCCGTTACAATAAATCTGTAGCGAATGAGTTTGCTACGAACTTTTATTTCCGTAGCAAGTTTGCTACGGACTGATTCCGTAGTGCATGTATTCCATTGCGACCGTAGGTGGACTCCGTAGCGATTTCTGTAGCCGTTTGTCCGTAGCGAATTCATGGTTCTTTTTCCGTTGCTACTTCTGTAGCGGGTTTCGTTGCAAATTTCGTTGAAATAATTTTGTTGCAAATTCCGTGGTCAAGCTTCCGTAGTAAAATCCGTAACAATAATTCTGTAGCAAATTCCGTGGTCAGGGTTCCGTAGTAAAATCCGTAACAATAATTCTATAGCAAAATCTGTGGTCAAGCTTCCGTTGTAAAATCCGTGGCTATGTTTCCGTAAAAAAACCCGTAGCAATGATTCTGTAGAAAATTCCGTGGTCAAGCTTCCATAGTAAAATCTGTAGGAATTTTCGTGGTCATGCTTCCGTAGTAAAATCCATAGCAATTTCTGTGGTCAGGCTTCCGTAGTAAACTTTGTAGCAAATTTCGTGGTCATGCTTCTGTAGTAAAATGTGTAGCAAATTCCGCAAATTCCGTGGTCAAGCTTCCGTAGTAAACTTTGTAGCAAATTCCGTGGTCAGGCTTCCGTAGTAAAATATGTAGCAAATTTCGTAGACAAGCTTTCGTAGTAAACTTTGTTGCAAATTCCGTGGTCAGGCTTCCGTAGTAAGATCTGTTGTCAAGCTTCCGTAGTAAGATCCATAGGTGTAATTCCGTATCAAAACTTGTATCAAATTTTGTTACGAAGAAATTCACGAAACAATTTACAAAAATAAATATAATTTCCAATTATTTGGTACCGATATCTAAAAATACAAATACGTAAAACAAAACAAATTTGCATATTATTAAATAAAGCCAATAATTCTTATTACATGAAAAGTAAAGAAGTCTAAATCAAAATAAATACTTACTAAAAACAAAGCAATACTATTCGATCTACTTCGTGCTCTTGTCTTTTAAGCCGTCAAAAAAAATTGGAGTTTTTTTCAAGGTCTTCAATTTTGGAGGTGCTTTGTTCATTTTGTGTCTTTAGTTGCTCAACTTGCGTCTTTAGTAGCTCCTTCAACTCTTCATTTTGTTTTTTTGGGCTGTCACAAGTTCCTTCATTTGAGCCAACTTGACATTCTTCTCGGATAGCTCTGTCATGGCATTTGTCTCCGGAGTGTAATACGTATCGTTAGAACCTTTATTTGATGGAATCACTTTTCCATACGACCCAAAACCGTACAACCTCCTTTTTTGTCATGCCCTCCAACAACATCATAAAAGATGGCATTATCATCTACATCATCTCCTATTGCTTGTAATTCTTTGCATTTTTCCAAATAAGCTGTGACAACCGAAATTTTTGACATAGATAATATAAGGATTTCGTACGAAGAAGTTATGCCCCTACAAAGTCGAAAAAAAATAAATAAATAAATAAAGAGAAAAGCTGGAAATTTCTAGACTAAGAAGACTCGTCTTAGTCTTATAAAATCAAGTAAAACTTAGACTAAGAATACTCGTCTTAGTCTTATAAAATCAAGTAAAACTTAGACTAAGAGGACTCGTCTTAGTCTTAAGTCTAGAATAAGGTGCAAATATGGAAATGGATGGGTTAAGACATTTTATTTAGTCAATATGAGATATTAGTTTGATTAGAATTTTAATTTTAAGGACATAAGGGAAAAGTTTGAAATAAAGGACTAAAAGTGAAAAGATTAATTGTTAAATTTTAAAAATTTATATCTAATTATCTGTAAGGAATTGGGAAAAAAAGTCGTCAAAGAGACTTTTGTAGATTTTTATGTAATAAGAATATTGGAAAAAGATTGGGATCGTTTGGAGTTATAACGAAGGAATTATAAAGATGTAAAGATGGCCAAAAAGTAACGAAAATGATCAAAGGTTCAAGTTTGAGGGTCTGTAACGTAAAATCTGGAAAGATTTAGCTTTAAGTCGGTAAGAAGAATATGTAAAGCTCATTTTCACCTTTAAAAGGGTATAAAGTTTGTAAAAATCTGGTATCATATGTGGGAGTTGTGTATGAGCAAAGATTGAGAAAATGTTAGGCATAAGTGCAGAAAATTTACCAAGGCATGGAATAAGGGCATTTTAGGGAATTTACCACCATTTGGACCAAATTAAGATCTGAGATCATATCCAAACCCGTTTTCTCTTCAGGTCGCGTAGAAAGGAAAAGAGAAAAGGGAAATTGAGATATTTGAGCAGAAAACACACACACACTTCAATCGCGTGTATGTACGATTAGTGATCGAAAGACGAGAGAGACAAAAGACGAGAGTGGAGAGGCAATTTCTGGGACTCGTTTTGGTCCATGTGGCTTGCGATTTTGTGTTCGAGACAGAGAAAAGAAGAATGGCAGCTGCGTTGCTGCTGCTGTGGGCGTCGCCGGAAAGATAAAGGGAGAAGGGGCGGCGAACTGGCCTTGCCGGCGGCAGTTGGTGTTGGTGATGTCGGTTTGTGGTCCTTAGCAGTCGATTTTGGTGCCTAGCAACCCTAAAAATTCAGATTTTCAGCCTTGCATCAGTTTGAAGGTAAAGTTTTGGAAATTGAACAGGAATCTCATAAATTTATATGGAAATTTTGATTGCATGTTAGGATTGAATGTGGAAATCTGATTATAACATCTTATGAGTTCAAGAACACTAGAAAGTTATGAGTTTGATGGCTTAAATCAGTTTGAAGGTAAAGTTTTGGAAATTGAACTAGTAATGTTTTATAAGTATGTTAGACTTGTAAATTTATTTAAATTACATGTTAAACTCAAGGAATTCATAATTAGTCAAATTTGGGACAAAAATGATAAAAGTGTCCAAAATGATTAATATGCTTTAAGAAGCGTACTTAATCTTTGGAATGGAATTAGATAATGTATAAAAAGAGTACATGTATGATTTGATAAAGATTATATGTTTAGTGGGTAGTATGTACTAACCTCTTAATAATTTAATAGAGGTTAAAAGATGTTGGTAGCAAGTAGAGTCAAGAGCTAGTGGATCTTTGTAGCTAAACATACCTAGCTACCGAGGTGAGTACATGAGGATTTTTACTGGGTACATAGCAAAAAGTTTTAAATATTTAATGTTTCATATTAAATGTTATGCCAAATACTTTATGATTAATGATCTTTCCAAATGGTTTTTAAAGCTTGAATTAACAAGTATTTACAAAGTTTATATGGCTTTTTTAATGTGAGTCTATACGCAAGCTTTACTATCTATGACATGTTTATGAAAGTTTACCGTTATGTGTTGAAAGTATGATTTGATATTAAGCTGAAAATGATTTGAAAGGTATGTTTTGGCATCAAGCCATAATGATTTGAAAGCAAGTTTTGGCATTAAGCCACAATGATTTGAAAGCAAGTTTTGGCATTAAGCCACAATGATTTGAAAGTACGTTTTGGCAACAAACGATAATGTTATGAAAGAAAGTTTTGGCATCTAGCCTCAATGCGTTTTTAATGGACTGGTATTATGATATGAAATGCACAGCAATGTGAAGTAATGGAAATGTTCTTGTACCCGGGGGATGACGTTCCCGTAAGGGAATCCAGAGGAGTCTAATGGGGTGGTACCAACCCCTTCACGAAGTAGATTTCCTAAAACTATATGACGCTAGGGTAGACTGATTATGTTCTTTCCATCCTAGTCCAGACTTGGGGTTAATGCCCTAAGTATAAAAAGCACGCATGTTGAGATACCAGTCAAAGCATGTGATATGACGCTGAGATGGTTTGATTATGTTCTCACCATCTTAGTCCAGACTTGGGGTATCACCAAGAGTGATTAAGGCCCTAAGTATAAAAATACTATCATGTTCAAATGCCAGTCAAACTAAAGGAAAGAAAAAAGAAAAGCATTGCATTACTAGCTTTATTACTTGATTGTTTAAAAGACTTTGAAAGCAAAATATTTTTACATGACATACGAAAGGTTTTGACAACTAGTGTCATTATATGAAAACAATTCATAATGGTTTGAACACCAGTCAAGTTTAAGTAATGAAAGTTTTATGTTGATAAGATGGTTATTTAATTTATTATGAAAAGGCTTACAAACAAATGATAATACGTTTCAATTATAAAAGCTTTGGATGACAAGTATTACAATATGATTTGTTTATGAACCATCTAACAGAAAGTGTGTTTACATGATTTGATTACCAAGGGTTTGAAAATGATATGTGTTATGTTTATAAATTCTTTGAGTCTAAACCCATGTATCTCACGAGACTTTTGTCTTACGTATGTTTGTTTTTAAAATGCTATGTACTCAGGAACAGGATGTCTAGCATTGGATTAAAGAAGTGAAGAACAAGCTTTTATGTGGATGGTAGATAGAGAAGATGATCAAGAAGATAGAGTTAATCCAAGTGTGGTATAGTTATCATGTAATTGAGAGACATTATGTTTATGGTTTAGAAATACCCTTGTAGTATAAAGTTCGGTTATGTCCCGTATTGTTTTTGGGTTGTTTTATTGAGTCGAGTCAGTATGGATTTGGTCATATTGCCCAAAGGTCATGCCGAATTTTCGGTAGAAATGTTGGTCTAATACGGGACATAGCTTTAAGCTGTTTAAAAGCTTTACTATGATTGTTTTGATCTGAGTTTGTAACCCCCAAAGTTATTCAATTATTTTTAATACAATTGTTTTATTTGGGACCAAAAGTTTTAAATAATGATTTAATGTTTAAAAGAAAAGTTTTTGAAAGAATGAATTTTTTACTTATAGTGTTTTATAAATTATTACACCAATTCAGGTGTATGAAAGATTGGGCGTTATAATTTGGTATCAGAGCCATAGTTTAAGCGAATTAGGTGTCGAGACTCGAACCTAGGCTTAAACTGTGTGAGGCTTAAGTGAGAATATGGACTTGAGATAAGACCATAAGCAAGAAAGTTAAGGCTATGATAAGACACATCGTAAGATAGGTTATTGAACCTAAGAACTTAAGATAGGTTACATGACTATAGAATGATGAGACTTTTGAGTCAAAGATAATATTGGACTGTTAGGGAATTATGTGCTTATTTTTCATAACTGTTACACGTATGCAAGTATTGACGTGCACGCAGAGGTCGTCATGCGGTCAAAAATAAGAGATAACCTAACATTCACTAGTATAGTGGAGTCAGGGTCGATCCACAGGAGCTACGTGGTTAGCCTAGATGAGAGATTACCAACTAATAGTGTCACAGCTATAGTCGGAGGAACTAATTTCTATCTTTCTACCTTGAAACAATATTCAAACACCCAAGCCAAATTTAGCCAAGCTCAAATGACCTAGTTACTTTCTGAACTCAGAAGTACATATCTGAATCAGAAGCAATTGAAGGCATTCAAGCTAGCAAAAATCAAGCAAAGCATAAACTAGCTAATAACCAACAGTTCTATGAGACAGTTAATAGCCGAGGTTTAATGCCTAACCTACCCGAGTTAGCTATTGTTTTCAGCAAAGGGAAACAGTCCCAACCAAGTCACAAACAAAATCCACACACAAACAAACAACCAAAACACAAACTAACATCCAAAATACCGAAAAATCAATATTTAATGTAACCAAATGATTTCATTCACTCAAAACCAATATCCAACATCAAATCAGTAACTAAACATTACTAAAAACAGAACCCTAAGCTGAAGATCAATGGTTGTCACACCCAAAGATTCAACTCAAAGCTTACAAATGTTTAACTAAAATGAAATAAAATCTAAAACATGAAAATACCAAATGATAGCTTCTGAAATGGAATCCTCAAGTCAAAGAGCTTCTAGGTCGATGTTTACCCTCGGTCTTTGCTAGGGTTTTCGGCTGGAAATGCCTCTATTTATAGTTGCAAATTTCCCGTGACCGCGCCGCGCATAAGTGAAATCCGCGGCGCGCGTACTTATCCGTTCCCCGTTTTTTCGCCATTCAAATGTGTTCCACCGCCTTACGCCCGCGTCGCGCAGAAGATAAATCCGCGGCGCGCGTACGTCTTCTCTTGATTTTTTCATTCTTTCCATACTTTTTCCTTTTGTACACCTTTAGTCCCTGTTTCTGTTCTTTTTCTCCAGACAAGTCCTGACACGAAAAGTGAGAATACCCATGCATATTTGATATAATTTTACCAAGAACAGGGCTCAACAACGCCTAATATACTTGATATCACTAGGCGTTGTCAAACACCCCACACTTGTGCCTTGCTTGTCCCCAAGCAAGAGAGTTTTTAACAAATTATAATAGAGAATCGAACAATTTTTGACTGTGTTTAGTTTCAAAGTTTATTGCTCTTCGAGTTAGAATGGAATAGTTCGTGAAAACATAATTGAGTTGTTCTTTGGAATTCATGGATTTCTAAAGAACCCTTGATTACAAACTTTCTGTCCACAATGAAGTGTACTTACTCGTTCAGATTCTAAAGGCCATTAAGGAATTGTCCATGACTTTCGATGTTGTTCGTGTAGCGAGCTTTCAGAAATACCATCCCAGACTAGACGATCTTAGGTGGTAAGGTGCATAAGGCCCACCCATTTTAGACCTACCAGCTCGAACAACAAAGGCCACTGACTGACTTTTCCTTCCTAAATTCCAATCCTAAAACGGCTCAGTCTTCTAAACTCGTAGAACTCAACTTATTTGACTAACTAATAGTATGATCACAAATAAATAGTATTTCTTGAAAAATACTAATGCTATCACAATCACAAACCATTCATTTCAAAATTGCAATTTATTAAAAATTTTGAAAAATATTGCTAAAAATTGTAAAATTGATCATTTCTGCAAAAATTTCAAAAATATCTCTTTCGACCGTCCACACCCCACACTTAAAACCGTACAACGTCCCCGTTGTACAAAAACTAATTCAAAAAAGGGAGAAAGAGTTACCCCTTTTTGGACGATGGACTGCTTGGTGCTCAATATCACAGGTATAATGCGTACAAAAGATCCCCAATTCATATGCTGGAGTTGTAGCGCTACAGTAGGACACACCGGTGGTCAAGACAAGTGGAGGGGGCACGGTGACCCCACACTTGTCTGAGACAACTCCCTCTCAGATTGGTATATCATGCACAACTTAACAAATAAATTAAAACACACATGACAAAAAAACAATAATATACAGATAGATGTGTCATAAGTTTATACATATATCCCAAAAAATAAAAAGAAAGAAAGAAAAAGAAACATCAATCACTACCCGGTGGCCTGGAGGGTCCAGCCTCGTGATCGTGGGACCTGGCTGGGAATGGTCGGGGGTGTCTGCCCTGGGCCGATGCGGTCTGAATAAGTACCTCCCCGATCCACTCGAGCTGGTCCAAGACTATCGTGAGCTGACCCTCAATCCGCGTGACTCTGGCCTCCAGCCGGCTGAGGGCTGGTGAGTCATCCTGCTGTGGCTGCGGCTGTACAGGCTCTGGTGCTGGCGGCTCTGGCCTCCAGCGTCTCCTTCCGGGCTGGGCGAATGCAGGCTGGGGTGCCTCAGGAGGCTCGATCGGGGCCCGGATGTACTGCCCCGGGCGCTGCAGCTCAATGAACCGCATCCTCTCCAACGTGCGTGCTGTAGTGCGCGATGGAGGCAGAGCAGTCAAAGAAGCTGCCACGGGAGCAGTAAGGATGCCATAGGAACGGGCCAGGCGGGTGATAAAATACCCCCTGGCTAGTAGACTGCTGGTGGAGGCGCCGGTCGCGTGGGTGGAGAGGGCGATCGCAAGGGCGTAGGGGAGATGGAGGAATCGGGACGGGTCGAGGAGGATCCACAAATACGTCGTGTCGTCGCCCGACACCTTCTCGGCCCCCTCCCGATGCATGATGGAGGTGGAGACGATCCGGTGCATGAGACGGTGAAGTGGGTCGCGGAGGTGACTCTCCCTCGAAGTCCCTGCCTCGTACATCACATTGGACAGCGGTGTCCAAACCTCCATGTTGGGAGGGCGCTCCGGCTCCCCCTGAATGCACGACCCGAAGAATCGGGTGAAATAGCGATGCTGGAGGTCCTGCTCAGTATAGATACCTGTGCGCCTCCCAAACTCCCGGAGGTTGCACTCCCTGTGCACACCTCCCAAACGAAAAACGCACCAGTCTGGAGCGTGGGTCCCCCGCCCGTGGTGCGAACTGGATAGTGGAGATGAACTCCAGTAGCAACTCCGTGTAGACCACGTCCTCGTCCGTGGCCATAATCCTGTCCCAACCACGGTAGGTGAACGATGCCTCCTCGTGGGTCCAGGTGCGGTGCAGAAACGGCTCGATCGCATCCCAAAGCCCTGCATCCCTCAGGATATCCCGGTCGATAACTATCGCATCAAGGACCCGGCGACGAATCAATGCATCCCTCCGCGAGATATACTCCACTGAACTGTCAAGTCCCGCGGGAAACTGGAGGAAGGCGTGGTCCAATCTGAACATCATCTGCAAAAGAAAATATAGCCACAAAACAAAAAAAATTTTGCAAAATCAGTCCCTTTTCTTCCCCACCGCACCGCGGCGCGGCCCAAGAGCAATGGCGCGGCGCGGCGTACGCCTGTTTTGAATACCCGGGATCAAATCCCCATTTTAACCTGCTATACCTCATTTTAATCATACCACAAGGTAGCCTAAGTGCCGACTAGCTCATCTAGGGTGTCCATTTGGCAAAACAAACACCCGATGGGCTAGCATTAGTGATTCTAAGTTTTTGAACTTTTTGGAATAAAACCCTAAAATTAACTACCTAATAACTAGTTTAAACAGCTGATAGATAGTTAAAAGAGCGTACCTTGGTAGTAGAAACATAATAAGCAAGAAAAAATGCAAGAAATTTTTGATCACCAGAGCTCCGAGTCGTGTGATTTGAGTTGTGAGCCGCGGCTCACCGTATAAGGGCAAAAACCGTCTGATCGTTTCCCGCGGCGCGCATTTCTCGTTTCCGCGACGCGCATGTCGCCAAATCAACCCCTGCGCATCGGGTTGAGTTTCGAACCCGCGTCGCGCAATTCAGAAATCCGCGGCGCGGTCTTGAAGATTTCAAAACTTTTCACACGACCCCACACTTGCTTCAGACCACTAATACCTGCAAAGGATTGATGTATTTTCTAAATTAATCCTAAGAAATATAAAACCTACTTATGACACGATGGGTTGCCTCCCAACAAGCGCTAAGTTTAACGTCTTCAGCCAGACGTGCTGCTCCTAAGCTGACCCTTCTTCTTCTTGGCCTCTTGATGACATTTGCTGATATTCTGGCATGAAATTATTAGCCATCATTGTCATAAAGGATGTGAGTTGGGTCATCCGATCACTCACACCGCTGATCCATTGTTGTTGAGATTTCAAGAGCTCGAAAACATTCGCCTCTCGTTTTCTGGATTCTCTTTCATATTGCTGATGCCTTGCTTCCATCATCTCTATTATTTCCAGCAATTGTTCCTTGTCGATGGCGGATAACGGATGAT
Organism: Cichorium intybus; assembly: GCA_023525715.1. Taxonomy (NCBI): domain Eukaryota; kingdom Viridiplantae; phylum Streptophyta; class Magnoliopsida; order Asterales; family Asteraceae; genus Cichorium; species Cichorium intybus. The sequence goes on from JAKNSD010000016.1 coordinate 145,792, forward strand.
CCTTAGTTTCCTTTAAGATTTCCTATTTTCCTCCCTCTCCTGTACGTGTCCATATCTTTTCTTTGCTTCTGATTCCTGGCTCCATTAGTGTTTTCCTATCTGCTGGTTTGCCATTTTCCTCTGAAGGTAATGATATCGGGTTCCCAAACATTTTCAATCTTCTTTTCCTAGTCCCGAAGAAAATATCCATATCTCCAGTCTTGCAATCGATCACTGACCCAGCGGTAGCTAAAAATGGACGCCCCAAGATGAGCGCAGGCGCATCATCTGGGCTCTCATACTCCATAACTAGAAAATCTACAGGATAGAAAAAGTCCCCCACTTTGACTATGACATTGGTTAGCTTTCCCCTAGATACCTTAGTTGATTGGTCAGCCAGCTGCAGTACGACTTCCGCTGGCTCAATTTCTTCGTTCTTGTACTTGTCATATAAGTATCCTGGCAAGATGTTAACACTTGCTCCCAAATCTAATAGGGTGTTTCGAATAACCACGTCCCCTACAGTTGTAGTGATCAAAGGTGATCTCGGGTCCTTTTCCTTTTTAGGCAATGTTCCCAATAATGCCTCGCTAGCTCTCACAGTCAATCTCACCGTTTTTGGCGTAGGTGCTTTGCGTTTCCCATTCTGCTCACACATCTCTTGCAAAATCCTGGTGTCCTCGGGGGCATCCTTAAGCTCATTCCATAGGGGCTGATTCATTAAGGGTCCCGTTGATCTAGATGCTTCCTGCTTCTTCTTTTCTTTCCTATTCTTCTTCTTCTGTTTGATCCCTGCTATTGTTAATTGATCTTCCTTTTGGATCTCTTTATCTGTTTCTGGTTGAGTGCCATTCTCAACCGGAACTTCTCCTTCTTTATCTTCCTCGCTTTCTAGAGTCTTTCCTTCTTCCCCTGGTCTCACGTCACTTCCCACTTCGAACAAGTCTTCCAGAGTGACCTTTCGCCATCCTGATTCAACAGTATTGACTTGTTCCTTCCCTGGACGTTGATTATGCGTAGGGTTGACTTCAGTAGCACTTGGCAGCTTGCCATTATCTCTCTTTTGCTGATCTGCAGCCATTTGACCTATTTATCTTTCCATATTTGCGATAGCTTTTGCATTCGCTTGAGATTGTTGTTGAGTCGCAGTGACCATGTCATACATTTTTGATATCATCTCTTCTTGGGTCCCTGGGGCATTGTTGGTAGCGTTGGCGGGCCCCCTGTTGTTGTTGTTTCCGTTGTTTGCAGGCTGCTGGTTTCTAGGCTAACTATTTGAATGATTCTGATAATTGTTCTGCCTGAAATTTTGTTGCTGTCCTTGGTTGTATGGCCTGTAGGGTCGTCCATTATTGTGTTGACCTTGACCCTGGCCATAAACTTGATTAGCTTCCTGCATTTTAGGTCCTCCTTGACCTTCTTGTGATGAATTTGGCGGTCCATTTTGTAATGTTGCCATAAGCCTATCAAACTTTCTGTTCAATTCACTGATTTCCTTTTTCACTTCCTTTTTCCAATCAGCATCAACTCCTACTGCTGCCGCCGTACTTGTAGTCTTCCTGGTGGAGAAGTTTGCTTTGGAGCCATTACTCAACTGCTCCAAAAACTGCCAGGCTTCTTCTGGATCCTGCCACATAAATGTCCCACTGGAGGAGGCATTTATCATGGCCTGGTGTGTTTCGCTAACTCCCTCAAAGAATAACTTGACCAACTGCCATATGGGAATCTCATGATGCGGACAAGATCGCAGCAACTCCTTTAATCTGTCGAAGGCTTCATGAAAAGCTTCTCCAGGTTTTTGCTGGAAATCCTGGATGACCCTCCTGACTTTAGTTGTCTTGCTCGCTGGGTAAAATTCCTGCAGGAACTTTGCCTTGAGCTGATCCCACGTAGTAATACTATTCGATGGCAACGATGTGAACCAATACTTGGCTTTGTCCTTAAGGGTGAACGGAAACAGTCTAAGCCTAAAAATATTTCTATTTGTGTTTCTGGGATTATTAGCATTAGCGATCGCTAAGAATTCATATAAATGGTTATAGGGATCATCCTGCTTATATCCTCTGAATTCTGGTAATATTCCTAATAACTGAGGTCTAATCTCTACTTGCGAATCTATGTTATCAGGAATATAGATCGGCGATTAGTCATCATATTCCCGCGGTTGGAAATGTGATGCAACCGATTGCCGTCTCGGTTGTGCAAAATGTAAGGGTTGAGCGGGGTTACCGTAAAGATGATCATTGTACTCCCGCTGACCTGGTGGTTGGTATGGTGGTACTCGCCTGGGAGGTCCCCGACCTCGGTTCCATTGCGGTTGCGGTGCCGGTGGCACCCATCCTTCATCTTCCTCGTCGTACACTTCCTCCGTCTCTGGGTATTGGTATTGCGGTTGAGGCGGTGATTGAAAATGTATAGGTTGTGTTGTTTGGTATGTAGGTTGAGGTTTAAAGAGGACTGGTTGTGGTTGAGATGTCGGTATCTGCTGTCTAGGAGCTGGGGTGCCATCTCGGGTCGGCTCTCCCCAAGACATAGCAGATGTAAAGGGATTAGTGGATTGTGGTTGAGAAGCGGGTGTAAATGGTGGGATGGAAGGCGGAGTGCATGATGGTATGGGTGCAGGGGCTGAAACTGCACCACCAAAAGCACTCGTGCTTCCAAACTGAAATTCCGAAAGCGGAGGGATAGAAAACCTCCCAGTTGCCTCACCTGATGGATCCTGGGCAACACTGACCGGACTACTGCTAACTTGACTATAATTCATGATATTCAAACGCCTACAGGCACGGAGTTTGCGCGCAGTACGCTCAATCTTAGAATCAAACTGCAATGGGGATGATTGCTCTCCCCTGCGGGTACGCATGCACTAGTGCAACACGCCCACAAGAATCAAAACCAAAATGAAAATTACCCAAAAATGAAATTTCAAAAAGCAAGAAACAAGTTCCTACTACTCACCTATTCTAAGTTCACAGCTCCCCGGCAGCGGCGCCAAAATTTGACGTGCACGCAGAGGTCGTCATGCGGTCAAAAATAAGAGATAACCTAACATTCACTAGTATAGTGGAGTCAGGGTCGATCCACAGGAGCTACGTGGTTAGCCTAGATGAGAGATTACCAACTAATAGTGTCACAGCTATAGTCGGAGGAACTAATTTCTATCTTTCTACCTTGAAACAATATTCAAACACCCAAGCCAAATTTAGCCAAGCTCAAATGACCTAGTTACTTTCTGAACTCAGAAGTACATCTCTGAATCAGAAGCAATTGAAGGCATTCAAGCTAGCAAAAATCAAGCAAAGCATAAACTAGCTAATAACCAACAGTTCTATGAGACAGTTAATAGCCGAGGTTTAATGCCTAACCTACCCGAGTTAGCTACTGTTTTCAGCAAAGGGAAACATTCCCAACCAAGTCACAAACAAAATCCACACACAAACAAACAACCAAAACACAAACTAACATCCAAAATACCGAAAAATCAATATTTAATGTAACCAAATGATTTCATTCACTCAAAACCAATATCCAACATCAAATCAGTAACTAAACATTACTAAAAACAGAACCCTAAGCTGAAGATCAATGGTTGTCACACCCAAAGATTCAACTCAAAGCTTACAAATGTTTAACTAAAATAAAATAAAATCTAAAACATGAAAATACCAAATGATAGCTTCTGAAATGAAATCCTCGAGTCAAAGAGCTTCTAGGTCGATGTTTACCCTCGGTCTTTGCTAGGGTTTTCGGCTGGAAATGCCTCTATTTATAGTTGCAAATTTCCCGTGACCGCGCCGCGCATAAGTGAAATCCGCGGCGCGCGTACTTATCCGTTCCCCGTTTTTTCGCCATTCAAATGTGTTCCACCGCCTTACGCCCGCGTCGCGCAGAAGATAAATCCGCGGCGCGCGTACGTCTTCTCTTGATTTTTTCATTCTTTCCATACTTTTTCCTTTTGTACACCTTTAGTCCCTGTTTCTGTTCTTTTTCTCCAGACAAGTCCTGACACGAAAAGTGAGAATACCCATGCATATTTGATATAATTTTACCAAGAACAGGGCTCAACAACGCCTAAAATACTTGATATCACTAGGCGTTGTCAAGTATATGCTTATAAGCATTAAGATTCTTTAATACATGTTAATAGTATATATTTTATAATGTATTAAGCTAATCTGAACCATTGAACCATGAGATTGGTGGAATCACGAATGAATCATGGGAATCTGGTAGGAGATACAAGAAGAGGGTAGAAAAGAGGAATTTAAAGTTCGGATGACATATGCTTATTATACATATGTAATAAGATCAAGCATGACTTAAATTATTAAAAAATAATGTAATGGGTATGTACCATGTAGTTTGGATACCCGAAATGGACAAAGATGGCAACTGCTATGCCTTATGTAGGTTGATTAGCACTATAAGTATGCTTATCAGAATAAAATGAAGTCTGAATGATAACATTTAAGGAAGCGTGATGAATATGTACCACCCAGATGGGAATTAAGAAGCAGTTACCCCGAAATGTAGACGATGATGAGTTGGGTTTTGTTGTTTGGAGACAAACTCTATGGCTATATGACATAATTAAGGAAGAAAGAGCGAGGGTAGCAATCTGGGCTGCCACTCAGGGACAGCTATGAGATTCAAGAATAACTAGTAATGGTTATGATTATGTATGTTGATTAGAAAAGGAAAGTGAAATGCCCAAAGGTGAAAGAAGTGAAGATGGAAGGGTAGCAAAGGTACGAACTCTCGAGTATTCTACTCTTTTATAGCTTCAGTATCTGTATGAATTTAAGCTATGTGCAAGTGTAATGAGGACTTCATGTTCGAATAACTAAGTATGTCATGACATATGTTTTAAGCATAGTGTCAAAGTTTGGCAGCTTAAAGTATTGTAATTAAGAAGATAGAAGATTTAAGAAAGAAAGTGGTATTACACATTGTTTTACACGGCACAATCATACGAGATGGTAAGTTGGTTGCCATTGTAGTGTATAGAACTAAAAATTGAATGCACAAGCTAATATGTAAAGGCACTGGCATTTAAATGAGCTTGTGGGAGTCACGACGCCATGATTAAGCCTACGTTAATGTTTAAGAGGACTCTCCACGGACGTGATGCTAAAATAAAGAGAGGGCACGACGCTTAAGTGGACGCGATGCGACATCGCAATATAGTGACACAGTGACTATACTGAGTTATAGCTGTGTATGTGTGGTGAATTTCAAATAGCATCTTGGTTGTTCATAAAGGACTCCTCGTTACCAGAAGCTAGGTTCAAGATAAAAGCGATGCATTAACAAGTTTAGTCATTGAATGTATGACATGTCTACCAAAAGGTTTATGACAAGATTTTGAAATGAAAGTTGTTGATCTATAACTTATAGAGAGCATTGAAATGTTCTTTGGATAAGTGAGATTATCATGATCGTTGTGCTAGATTTAGCACATGAAGGATGGTAATAAGGAAAGTATTTTGAGTACTATAATGAGATTAATGTTTACTCATCATGATAGGATTATCACAAAGGTGATATCATGGATTGAAAGTAAAATTTTACAAATGACATTGTAATCTCATGTCATCCTGTATAGAGTTAGTTCCGAACTAATAGAAGTTGACATTTTAATTATGTCAAAACTTTATCATGAGAATATGGAAAGTAAGAATATGCAAAGAGCAATGGATTATTTATATGTGAAATCATGTAGAGAGTTGGACCTTAAACGAAAATGCCCTTCATTTTCGTTTAAAGGGTAGATGGGATAACCTTAGGTGCTTACCCATATGGATGGATGTTCATAATGGTGGATTAGCATAAGTGCGAGTCTAAAGACTTGATGAATGGAATGCAGCAGAAGAGCAGGAGATGACGAAAGTCATGATAGGATACTATTATGTGTCATCAATGGGATGATGACGCAAAGGATTGAATTCTAATGTGAAAGTAGACCGTCACATGAACCAAGTGAGTATGCATGTCTAGGGGTCGATCCGACCGTTATCGTTGACTAAGACTTGGCTGTCAACTGTTGTTGACTTTAGTTGATCGAAATATCCAAGAGAGGGTCTCGATCCTATCGGATGCATCTAGAAAATGCAAGCTTTCCTGAGGGTGCTACGAGTCAAGTGGTTATAAATCCACAAATTATAAAGGGTGATTATGAACTCTAAAGGCAAGGATTGATGCAAGGGTTATGGAGAGTGACCGAAGTATTGGTACACGCGTAATGATAGGAAATAGATGATTCTCTAATCATCTATCGTAACACAATCGTGTTAATATAGGATGTACAATGACCAATTGGTATGGTCAAAGATACTTGGAACATAGTAAAGTTCAAAGGCTAAATAAGGGATTTATGAAAGCTTGTGAGTGATATGCATATCAGAATGAACTGTTATTATGGTATGACTGATTTAACAGTCAAAGTCATTCATCACGAGCTGATAATGTAGTATGACGAATCTACTAGTCAAAGTCACTTAAGATAAAATGATTCGAAAGAAGAGAAAGACTCATGGAGATAAAGGTCTTATGACTGACGGCTAAGTAGGAATGACAAAGTAGAATCCTACTTTAGGTGCAAGTGACAATAAGGAAATGAATGGAGTACAAGCTGACTTTTAGAAAGGTCAACCTCACTATGATAGCTAATGTAGGGAGTTGGCAAGGTCCTAATGGAAGTAAGTCATAGCGCTAATAAGCTATGCGAATGAAACATAAGAAATGAAATTAGCTAACATCATAGGGATGACCAATTAAGTTACTTCAGAAGAGTAATGAGGAGTGGAAGCAATATCTTTATTAAAGGCTTAGTAATAAGTCATAACTTGCGTGAGGTGATGTAGTTGTAAGCTAAGTCCTCTTCCATATTAGTGATTCTGAGGACGAAATTTGTTTAAGGGGTAGATAATTGTGACAACCGAAATTTTTGACATAGATAATATAAGGATTTCGTACGAAGAAGTTAAGCCCCTGCAAAGTCGAAAATAAATAAATAAATAAATAAAGAGAAAAGCTAGAAATTTCTAGACTAAGAAGACTCGTCTTAGTCTTAAAAAATCAAGTAAAACTTAGACTAAGAATGTAAGAACCCGCGAAAAAGTTGTAAAAGGGTAAAACGGTCTTTTGACACGTTATAAGACTAGTGTGTAAAATAACATGTATTATGTAAAATAATAATATAAGAAATAAGAGATTATGTGAAATTTGGAGTTTTACCGCGTGAATAGTAAAATTTGACCAAAAAGGGCAAAATGGTCATTTGACATGAAAATGACCAAATTGTCAAGAAAATGTTAAGTTGGAAGTTAATGAAGCATAAATTGTAAAGTTATGACTCTTGAACCATTTTTGTAGAAGAATTGGAAGGCTAGGGACCAAAATGCAAAGTTTTATTAAAAATTATATATATATATTATATGAGAGTTATCCTCTCATAATCAAGAAGCCAGTAGAAGTTTTCAGAAGGCACGAGAGAGAGCGAGAGAAAACAAGAAGAAAGAACATAGAAGATCAAAGGTTTGCCAAGAATCAAGAAAAGGTTGGAATTGGTGATTCCAAAGTAAACAAGGTAAGATTTCCTTTGTTCTAACCTAGGTTTTGGGTGTATGCTTGAATTGGTTCTTGGGAGGAATTGAAACTGAAATTTCAGTTAAGAATCATGTGGTTTAAGTGGCTTATGCTTTCAATAAGTCATTAGTTAAGCATATAACTCAAGAACATGGAAGTAGATTGTTATTTTTGAAAGTTTGCAATTTTGATCAAGAACTTTAATTCCTGCATTGGATTGATTTAATCGATTTTAATGGATTAAAATCTTGTTATAATGGAGGGTTTTATTCAGGGAACAAACCCCATATAATTAAGAACTAGATTAAGGACTTAAAATGTCAAAACTGCGTGCTACAGTGCCAAATCGCGATTGATCAGGAGCCTGCCCAGGCGCTAGGCGCAGTGCGCCCAGGACCTAGGCGGGGTGACCCCAGGCGCAATGTGCCCTGTACCTGGCGCAGTGCGCCTCCAGACAGGGACCAAAAATGTTAAAAACCATAAAGGTCAGAAACCATAGCTAGGCATGTCCGTTTGGTCTGAAATTTTTACCATAGCCTTAGAATGGTATGAAAACATATCGGGAATGGTCAAATCCGTAATCCGACCTTGCGGAAAAGTCACTATAGCGGCAGTGGCTAAACTTCAAGTTTATGTCAAAACTTGATTTTTGGAATTTGAGCTAGACTTGTCCAATGAACTCCAAATTTGAAACACAAGTCTAATATGGCCTAAGATTTCATGGAAAAGTGTCGGAACTGAAATACGACCCCTCGGGGGTACTGTAGCAAAATACGCGTATTTCGGAGAAAACTATAAAACGAGTTTATTAATGGTTATACATTTATTATAACCTGGAGTTGTGTTACATGAGACTTTAGAACTATAGAGTTAATTATATTGAGTATTTATACATGATACTTGTATAGGTGGTGCTTCAAATACCATTGAGCACGGGAAAGGAAAAGGAATACGAGAAGTTTAGAGACTTGTAGCAACATCAAGGTGAGTTTTATGAGGATTTCTATAGTATATAGCAAAATGTTATTTTCAGAAAAGTAAAATTTCTAAATGTTTGCAAATACTAACGTTTGGAAAATAGTTTTAAAAGTAGCTCTATACAAGGGCTTAGTGTTCAAAGAGATTTTTAAGAAGTATGGTTTGCAAAGTATTTTGAAAGAAGTTCCTTATGTGAACTAAGATGTCAAAAATCAGTTTTTGAAAGTATTTTCAGTAAAGAGTTATAAAATGTTTGAGTATGAGTTGTTTATAAATTGTGTCCCATTTTGAACAAATTGAGATGTAATGAGATAAGTATTAAAGAAGAAAGAAGTAAGAGCCAGTTGTCCGTACTAGGATCACCCACATAATCGGGGGATCAGAAGACACTACTGGGATGGTACCTCCCGTCGCGAAGTAGTTGTCTAGCTTAGTATACCCTTGTGCTTGAATCCGTTCCAAGTCACAAAGGGGAGACAGAATGAGCGTAACCTAGTGGGCGGATCTGTTCTGTCCCGCGAGGGGAGCTAGTAGAATGAATTAAAATAACTTAATTCATGAGTTTCAGTTGGTCACAAGAAAATGAGAAAGAAAGCAGTTTTGAGAAAGAAAGTATTTTTTTTAAAGTTTGAAAGTAAAGAAGAAAAGACATTTTGAGATTTATGATATAAATCAGTTTTGAGCAGTTTACTTGTAATATTTCAAGTTTTGAACAGAAAAGTTTTGGGTCTAAACCCATATTACTCACGAGGTTTATGTCTCACGTATACTATTTTTGAAATGCTATGTACTTAGGTGAAAAGAGCGAAGGTTGCAGTTGGGACCAGTTTGTACACTGTAAGTTTAAATTATGGTTATCTGAATTGAGTCTGTAATACCCCCTTAAGTTTAAGTTTGTAAAATAAAAAAAATTTTAAGTGGCTACTTTATAGTCACGAGTTGTAAAATAAGTTTGTAACATAAACTGTATTTGTGTTAAAATATGGTTTGAGAAAAGGGGTGTTACAGTTTTGGTATCAGAGCCATAGTTTAAGCGAATTAGGTTGGAATACCATGCTAGGCATAAACTAGCAAGAGTAGTAGTAAGGTGCCTTAGTAATATAGAGGTACACTTAGACTTATAGACGTTATAGAGTGAGTATGACTGCTATAAAAGTGCAGTCAAGATAAGGAGATAACATGCTACCGCTTATGAAATACTATATAGAATTGCGTATTAAACAGATATTGTATTCATCTATATAGTAATGGAAGGCGGAGGACAAGCTGACAGGGGTGAGGGCAGTCACACTTCTTCAAGAGGAAGTGGACCATATGTTATTCGAAATGATGAGGCCGAGCCAAACCCACCACCACAACCTGTCACTATGGAAGCAATTCAGTACCTAATCAATAACTTACGAAATAAACTGAAGCAAGATGTGAATAACATAATAGACAGCCGAATGGGTGAACCTAGTGCCCAATCATCACAAGAAGTCTCCAAAAAGACGACTGAGGAAGAGGTTGGTGGAGGGAACAAGAAGGAAGAAAAGGGCTGTTCTTTAAAGTCCTTTATGGCTTGCAAACCGCCCGAATACCATGGCAGTTTTGAGCCGAAGGTGACAATGCGATGGGTCCAAGAGATCGAACAAGTGATGCAAGCTAGTAAATGTGGAGAAAAAGACCAAGTCAACTACGCCTCCCGGCAGCTGAAGGATGATGCTCTGGTGTGGTGGAACACCAAATACGAGAGTTTGGGTAAAGATGTTGTATATGGCTGGTCATGGGCGGAGTTTGTCTCGTGTCTCAAAGATAAATTCTGTCCCACAAGAGATTTGGAGAAAATGAACGAAGATTTCTTAACGATAAAGAAAGGAGACTTGATGGTGGACGAATATACGAAGAAGTTTTGTGACATGTTGCCTTTTGTGGGGGAATCCTACACTAGTGAGCGGTCCCGAATTAACCGCTATGTCCGGGGTTTGCCATGGAATTATGAGCTAGAAGTAAAGAAAGCTGAAACATTAGATGGGGCGATCAATGCTGCCCGAACCGTGGAGGATGTTGGAAAACGAAGAAAGGAGGAAGGACCTGGCTTTAGTGACAAGAGGAAGACAGTTAGTAGCAGTGGGAACATAAAGAAGAAAGGGAAGATAAGTTCAAGTCAGAGTCGACAGGGAAGTGTAAAAAAGTGTGAGAAATGTGGGAAGGAACACGGTGGCGAGTGCCGAGCGGGATCAAACGCCTGTTTTAATTGTGGTGGACTCGGTCACAAAGAGAAAGACTGCAAAGCCAAGAAAGCCAGTGTAGTGGAGTGCTTCTCATGCCATCAGATGGGGCACTATAGTTTTAACTGCCCAAACAAGGGAGGAGAAACTGTGGTGTCAACAGCTAAGAAGAAGACAGAACCCCAGAAAGTGAAGACTAGAGCTTTTCAGATCACCAGGGAAGAAGCGAGGGAGACGCACGATGTGGTCTCAGGTATACTACTGATCAACTCGACACCTGCATATGTGTTGTTTGATTCCGGGTCTACATATTCGTTCGTGTCTCATGGATTTGGAGCTAGATTGAAAGTCCCGTTAGAATTGTTAGACATAGTTTTTGAGGTAGAGGTGGCGGACGGGAAATTTGTCGAAGTTCAGCATATGTACCGAGATTGCGAACTTGACATTAACGGCAAAAAGTTCCGACTTAATCTTCTTCCCATTGGAATTAAGTCCTTTGATGTAATGATTGGAATGGATTGGCTTGGTGCAAATGATGCGAAGATAGCTTGTGGTCAGAAGAGGGTGTCTGTTAAAACCCTAGGAGCTAAGGTGTACGTATATGGGGAAAGAAGAAAGCATGTGCCCAGTAACATCAGTGTAGCTAAGGCCCGAAAATGTATCAGGAAAGGGTGTGTATCTTTCCTGGCCTACGTGATGACTGAAGACAAAGTAAAACAGACGTATAAAGACATAGAAGTAGTAAAAGAATTCCCAGAAGTTTTTCCAGATGAATTACCAGGCTTGCCACCAGAACAGCAGGTTGAATTCCGGATAGATCTTGTTCCATGAGCTTCCCCAATAGCCCGAGCACCGTACCGGTTAGCACCAACAGAGATGCGGGAATTAATGTCCCAGTTGCAGGAGTTCCTAGATAAAGGCTTCATCAGGCCTAGTTCTTCTCCGTGGGGTGCTCCAGTTCTGTTTGTAAAGAAGAAGGATGGATCAATGCGGATGTGCATTGATTACAGAGAATTGAACAAGATTACCATTAAGAACCGTTACCCGTTGCCCAGAATAGACGATTTGTTCGATCAGTTACAAGGTGCAGATTATTTCTCAAAGATTGATTTGAGATCCGGGTATCACCAAGTCAGGGTAAAAGAAAGTGATGTAGAGAAGACAGTGTTCCGTACACGATACGGGCATTACGAGTTCCTAGTAATGCCATTCGGTCTTACGAATGCACCAGCGATTTTTATGGACTTAATGAATCGGGTCTGTAAATCGTTTCTAGACCGATTTGTTACAGTGTTCATAGATGACATACTGATATACTCAAAGAATAAAGAAGAGCATGCGAGTCACTTGCGAGCAGTACTTGAGACCTTGAAGCGAGAACAGCTATATGCAAAGTTCTCCAAATGCGAGTTTTGGATGCGAGAAGTGCAGTTCCTTGGACATGTTGTTTCTATCCAGGGTATAAAAGTTGATCCAGCAAAAGTTGAAGCAGTAATGAAATGGGATCCTCCCAAGACGCCAACAGAAGTTAGAAGTTTTCTCAGTCTTGCCGGATATTACAGGAGATTTATTCAAGATTTCTCCCGTATAGCAGTGCCACTTACACGACTAACCCGGAAAGAAGAGAAATTCAGATGGCAAGAAGAACAAGAAAGAGCTTTTGCTACATTGAAAGAAAAGTTGTGTAACGCGCCTGTCCTTACGTTACCAGATGGGACAGAAGACTTTGAAGTATACAGCGATGCCTCGCATCGGGGACTTGGCTATGTATTGATGCAGAGAGGAATGGTTATAGCATACGCTTCCAGACAGTTGAAAGATCTAGAGAAAAAGTACACAACCCACGATCTAGAACTTGCAGCGATCGTATTTGCCTTGAAGATTTAGAGACATTACTTGTATGGTACAAAGTGCAAGCTATTCACCGATCACAAGAGTTTGCAGTATGTGTTCACTCAAAAAGAGTTGAACATGAGACAGAGCAGATGGCTAGAGCTGATCAGTGACTATGATTACGACATTGTATACCATCCGGGTAAAGCAAATGTAGTAGCAGATGCATTAAGTAGAAAAGCTCCTGAGAAAAGAATCAAGGCAAGATCGATGCGTATAGAGCTAGTGTCTAGTATTATAGAACAGATTAAAGCAGCTCAGCAGAAAGTTGAAGAAAGTGGAGACTTAAAAGATGAAAAGCTAGGAAAAGACATTCAGTTTGAGACCAATAGTCAAGGATTAAAGACCTACAGAAACCACATTTGGGTACCGAAAGCAGGAGGATTGAGAAAGCTGATTCTAGAAGAGTCGCATAAGTCAAAGTATTCCATACATCCAGGGAGTACCAAGATTTATCAAGATTTGAAAAGACAGTATTGGTGGCCTGGAATGAAGAAGAGGATAGCTAAGTACATCTCCAAGTGTGTTATATGTGCACAAGTCAAGGCGGAACATCAGGTCCCGCATGGGGATGCTCAGTCATTGCATATCCCAGCCGAAAAGTGGGAAGATGTAATCATGGACTTGATTGTCGGGTTACCGAGAACGAGAAGAGGTTATGATAGCATATGGGTCATAGTAGATTGGTTGACCAAAAGTGCACTATTTCTAGCCATAAAAGAAACTACTCTATTGGAGCAGTTAGCCCAGTTGTATACAGATGAAGTGTGAAGAAGATATGGTGCACCGTTGTCTATCGTGTCAGACAGAGACCCCAGATTTACCTCTAACTTTTGGAGAGCTTGACAAGATAAAATGGGGACGAGAATTCAGCTAAGTACATCGTATCATCCACAAACGGATGGTCAGAGTGAACGAACGATCCAGACATTAGAAGACATGCTACGGTCATGCGTGATGGAATTTGGAGGCAGGTGGGATGAACACCTACCATTAGTGGAGTTTGCATACAATAAGAGCTACCATTCTAGCATCAAAATGCCACCCTTTGAGGCATTGTATGGCAGAAAGTGTAGAACTCCTTTATGCTGGTTGGAGGCGGGTGAAACTAAACTTACAGGGCCAGAGATTGTTAGAGTAACTAATGAGAAAATTGGAGTAATTCAAGCCAACATGAAAGCAGCACAAGATCGGCAAAAGAGTTACTCGAATCTAAAGAAGAGACCATATAACTTGCAAGAAGGAGATTTGGTGATGATAAAAGTGTCGCCATGGAAAGGAGTGGTCAGATTTGGCAAGAGAGGAAAATTGAGTCCAAGATACATTGGACCTTTTAGAATCCTGAAGAGAGTTGGGTTACAAGCGTTCAAACTGGAGTTACCACCCGAACTTAGTGGAATACATGATACCTTTCATGTATGCTACTTGAAAAAGTATTTTGGTAAAGAAGAGTTAGTAATACCGTATACTGACCTGAGGGTGGAGACTCCTAGCAAACTGATTGAGGAACCCGAAGCCATCCTAGAAATGCAGACTAAGAAGCTAAGGAACAAGGAGATTGACCTTGTACTAGTCAAGTGGAAGCACCCGTTAGGGTCAAACCTAACTTGGGAGACGCTAGAAGAAATGAAGAGAAGATATCCGAATTTCACAGATTACGAAAAGATTCCGAGGACGGAATCCGCTTAAGGAGGGGTGACTGTAATAACCCGCGAAAAAGTTGTAAAAGGGTAAAACGGTCTTTTGACACGTTATAAGACTAGTGTGTAAAATAACATGTATTATGTAAAATAATAATATAAGAAATAAGAGATTATGTTAAATTTGGAGTTTTACCGCATGAATAGTAAAATTTGACCAAAAAGGGTAAAATGGTCATTTGACATGAAAATGACCAAATTGTCAAGAAAATGTTAAGTTGGAAGTTAATGAAGCATAAATTGTAAAGTTATGACTCTTGAACCATTTTTGTAGAAGAATTGGAAGGCTAGGGACCAAAATGCAAAGTTTTATTAAAAATTATATATATATTATATGAGAGTTATCCTCTCATAATCAAGAAGCCAGTAGAAGTTTTCAGAAGGCACGAGAGAGAGCGAGAGAGAACGAGAAGAAAGAACATAGAAGATCAAAGGTTTGCCAAGAATCAAGAAAAGGTTGGAATTGGTGATTCCAAAGTAAACAAGGTAAGATTTCCTTTGTTCTAACCTAGGTTTTGGGTGTATGCTTGAATTGGTTCTTGGGAGGAATTGAAACTGAAATTTCAGTTAAGAATCATGTGGTTTAAGTGGCTTATGCTTTCAATAAGTCATTAGTTAAGCATATAACTCAAGAACATGGAAGTAGATTGTTATTTTTGAAAGTTTGCAATTTTGATCAAGAACTTTAATTCCTGCATTGGATTGATTTAATCGATTTTAATGGATTAAAATCTTGTTATAATGGAGGGTTTTAGTCAGGGAACAAACCCCATATGATTAAGAACTAGATTAGGGACTTAAAATGTCAAAACTGCGTGCTACAGTGCCAAATCGCGACTGATCAGGAGCCTGCCCAGGCGCTAGGCGCAGTGCGCCCAGGACCTAGGCGGGGTGCGCCCAGGCGCAGTGCGCCCAGGCGCAGTGCGCCCTGTACCTGGCGCAGTGCGCCTCCAGACAGGGACCAAAAATGTTAAAAACCATAAAGGTCAGAAACCATAGCTAGGCATGTCCGTTTGGTCTGAAATTTTTACCATAGCCTTAGAATGGTATGAAAACATATCGGGAATGGTCAAATCCGTAATCCGACCTTGCGGAAAAGTCACTGTAGCGGCAGTGGCTAAACTTCAAGTTTATGTCAAAACTTGATTTTTGGAATTTGAGCTAGACTTGTCCAATGAACTCCAAATTTGAAACACAAGTCTAATATGGCCTAAGATTTCATGGAAAAGTGTCGGAACTGAAATACGACCCCTCGGGGGTACTGTAGCAAAATACGCATATTTCGGAGAAAAACTATAAAACGAGTTTATTAATGGTTATACATTTATTATAACCTGGAGTTGTGTCACATGAGACTTTAGAACTATAGAGTTAATTATATTGAGTATTTATACATGATACTTGTATAGGTGGTGCTTCAAATACCATTGAGCACGGGAAAGGAAAAGGAATACGAGAAGTTTAGAGACTTGTAGCAACATCAAGGTGAGTTTTATGAGGATTTCTATAGTACATAGCAAAATGTTATTTTCAGAAAAGTAAAATTTCTAAATGTTTGCAAATACTAACGTTTGGAAAATAGTTTTAAAAGTAGCTCTATACAAGGGCTTAGTGTTCAAAGAGATTTTTAAGAAGTATGGTTTGCAAAGTATTTTGAAAGAAGTTCCTTATGTGAACTAAGATGTCAAAAATCAGTTTTTGAAAGTATTTTCAGTAAAGAGTTATAAAATGTTTGAGTATGAGTTGTTTATAAATTGTGTCCCATTTTGACCAATTTGAGATGTAATGAGATAAGTATTAAAGAAAGAAAGAAGTAAGAGCGAGTTGTCCGGACTTGGATCACCCACATAATCGGGGGATCAGAAGACACTACTGGGATGGTACCTCCCGTCGCGAAGTAGTTGTCTAGCTTAGTATACCCTTGTGCTTGAATCCATTCCAAGTCACAAAGGGGAGACAGAATGAGCGTAACCTAGTGGGCGGATCTGTTCTGTCCCGCGAGGGGAGCTAGTAGAATGAATTAAAATAAATTAATTCATGAGTTTTAGTTGGTCACAAGAAAATGAGAAAGAAAGCAGTTTTGAGAAAGAAAGTATTTTTTTTAAAGTTTGAAAGTAAAGAAGAAAAGACATTTTGAGATTTATGATATAAATCAGTTTTGAGCAGTTTACTTGTAATATTTCAAGTTTTGAACAGAAAAGTTTTGGGTCTAAACCCATATTACTCATGAGGCTTTATGTCTCACGTATACTATTTTTGAAATGCTATGTACTTAGGTGAAAAGAGCGAAGGTTACAGTTGGGACCAGTTTGTACACTGTAAGTTTAAATTATGGTTATCTGAATTGAGTCTGTAATACCCCCTTAAGTTTAAGTTTGTAAAATAAAAAAAAATTAAGTGGCTACTTTATAGTCACGAGTTGTAAAATAAGTTTGTAACATAAACTGTATTTGTATTAAAATATGGGTTGAGAAAAGGGGTGTTACAAAGAAGACTCGTCTTAGTCTTATAAAATCAAGTAAAACTTACACTAAGAGGACTCGTCTTAGTCTTAAGTCTAGAATAAGGTGCAAATATGGAAATGGATGGGTTAAGACATTTTATTTAGTCAATATGAGATATTGGTTTGATTAGAATTTTAATTTTAAGGACATAAGGGAAATGTTTGAAATAACGGACTAAAAGTGAAAAGATTAATTGTTAAATTTTAAAAATTTATATCTAATTATCTGTAAGGAATTGGGAAAAAAGTCGTCAAAGAGACTTTTGTAGATTTTTATGTAATAAGAATATTGGAAAAAGATTGGGATCGTTTGGAGTTATAACGAAGGAATTATAAAGATGTAAAGATGGCCAAAAAGTAACAAAAATGGTCAAAGGTTCAAGTTTGAGGGTCTGTAACGTAAAATGTGGAAAGATTTAGCTTTAAGTCGGTAAGAAGAATATGTAAAGCTCATTTTCACCTTTAAAAGGGTATAAAGTTTGTAAAAATCCGGTATCATATATGGGAGTTGTGTATGAGCAAAGATTGAGAAAATGTTAGGCATAAGTGCAGAAAATTTACCAAGGCATGGAATAAGGGCATTTTAGGGAATTTACCACCATTTGGACCAAATTAAGATCTGAGATCATATCCAAACCCGTTTTTCTATTCAGGTCGCGTAGAAAGGAAAAGAGAAAAGGGAAATTGAGATATTTGAGCAGAAAACACACACACACACTTCAATCGCGTGTATGTACGATTAGTGATCGGAAGACGAGAGAGACAAAAGACAAGAGTGGAGAGGCAATTTCTGGGACTCGGTTTGGTCCATGTGGCTTGCGATTTTATGTTCGAGACAGTGAAAAGAAGAATGGCAGCTGCGATGCTGCTGCTGTAGGCGTCGCCGGAAAGATAAAGGGAGAAGGGGCGGCGAACTGGCCTTGCCGGCGGCAGCTGTTGTTGGTGATGTCGGTTTGTGGTCCTTAGCAGTCGATTTTGGTGCCTAGCAACCCTAAAAATTCAGATTTTCAGCCTTACATCAGTTTGAAGGTAAAGTTTTGGAAATTAAACAGGAATCTCTTAAATTTATATGGAAATTTTGATTGTATGTTAGGATTGAATGTGGAAATCCGATTATAACATCTTATGAGTTCAAGAACACTAGAAAGTTATGAGTTTGATGGCTTAAATTGAAATTCTTGAAATTTTGTTGTATTGAGTCTATAGACTTTAAAATTCAAATAAAGATATAGAGAAATCATGATGTTTAAAGATGAAAGTGGAACTATATTCTGGATAATAGCATGCAATGAGTTCAAGAACATTGATTGACAAATGCTTGTGCTTATCGGGTTAAGAACTTGTTATTGTGGGTTACCGGTAAATATGAAGTTTGACATTTGTATATTTATGTGTACTTTGAACAGAAAATTTAGAACTTGGTGGAGAAATGGAGTAACAAACATCCATGGAACCAGTTAACTCCATCTTGGAATCAAGTTGGAAGGTAAGGTTTAACTTGGAATTTATTATTATGTGATGATACTTATGAATGTCGAATGTTTCAAACGAATTATGTTAAACTTACCGATGGAATGTAATATGGGGATTGTACAAGTTGTTATGATTTGCAAGTGTGATATATAAGTTTGTCACACATGTTAGTGTTGGAATGGAATTGTGAATTTCACCCTTTTGGGGACAATTTTGGTATTTTACAAAAGAATGACATAAATAGATCTTAGAATTGAACTGAATGACATTTATGAGTTATTAGTAATATATTGGAGTCAAGCAAATGAGTAATAGTGTGTTTTGCAAGAACGTTTAATTATGGAAACTTTATTGGATTAGTTTTGCCAAAATGGTATAAAAGACTAAAATGACCAATATTTTTGACATCTAAACAACTAGTAATGTTTTATAAGTATGTTAGACTTGTAAATTTATTTAAATTACATGTTAAACTCAAGGAATTCATAATTAGTCAAATTTCGGACAAAAATGATAAAAGTGTCCAAAATGATTAATATGCTTTAAGAAGCGTACTTAATCTTTGGAATGGAATTAGATAATGTATAAAAAGAGTACATGTATGATTTGATAAAGATTATATGTTTAGTGGGTAGTATGTACTAACCTCTTAATAATTTAATAGAGGTTAAAAGATGTTGGTAGCAACTAGAGTCAAGAGCTAGTGGATCTTTGTAGCTAGACATACCTAGCTACCGAGGTGAGTACATGAGGATTTTTACTGTGTACATAGCAAAAAGTTTTAAATATTGAATTTTTTGTATTAAATGTTATGCCAAATACTTTATGATTAATGATCATTCCAAATGGTTTTTAAAACTTGAATTAACAAGTATTTGCAAAGTTTATGTGGCTTTTTAATGTGAGTCTATACGCTAGCTTTACTATCCATGACATGTTTATGAAAGTTTACCGTTATGTGTTGAAAGTATGATTTGATATTAAGCTGAAAATGATTTGAAAGGTATGTTTTGGCATCAAGCCACAATGATTTGAAAGCAAGTTTTGGCATTAAGCCACAATGATTTGAAAGCAAGTTTTGGCATTAAGCCACAATGATTTGAAAGTACGTTTTGGCAACAAACCATAATGTTATTAAAGAAAGTTTTGGCATCTAGCCTCAATGCGTTTTTAATGGACTGGTATTATGATATGAAATGCACAGCAATGCGAAGTAATGGAAATGTTCTTATACCCGGGGGATGACGTTCCGGTAAGGGAATCCAGAGGAGTCTACTGGGGTGGTACCAACCCCTTCACGAAATAGATTTCTTAAAACTATATGACGCTAGGGTGGACTGATTATGTTCTTTCCATCCTAGTCTAGACTTGGGGTTAATGCCCTAAGTATAAAAAGCACGCATGTTGAGATACCAGTCAAAGCATGTGATATGACGCTGAGATGGTTTGATTATGTTCTCACCATCCTAGTCCAGACTTGGGGTATCACCAAGAGTGATTAAGGCCCTAAGTATAAAAATACTATCATGTTCAAATGCTAGTCAAACTAAAGGAAAGAAAAAAGAAAAGCATTTCATTACTAGCTTTATTACTTGATTGTTTAAAAGACTTTGAAAGCAAAATATTTTTACATGACATACAAAAGGTTTTGACAACTAGTGTCATTATATGAAAACGGTTCATAATGGTTTGAACACCAGTCAATTTTAAGTAATGAAAGTTTTATATTGATAAGATGGTTACTTAATTTATTATGAAAAGGCTTACAAGCAAATGATAATATGTTTCAATTATAAAAGCTTTGGATGTCAAGTATTACAATATGATTTGTTTATGAACCATCTAACAGAAAGTGTGTTTACATGATTTGATTACCAAGGGTTTGAAAATGATATATGTTATGTTTATAAATTCTTTGAGTCTAAACCCATGTATCTCACAAGACTTTTGTCTTATGTATGTTTGTTTATAAAATGCTATGTACTCAGGAACAGGATGTCTAGCATTGGATTAAAGAAGTGAAGAACTTAGAAGCTTTTATGTGGATGGTAGATAGAGAAGATGATCAAGAAGATAGAGTTAATCCAAGTGCGGTATAGTTGTCATGTAATTGAGAGACATTATGTTTATGGTTTAGAAATACCCTTGTAGTATAAAGTTTGGTTATGTCCCGTATTGTTTTTTGGGTTGTTTTATTGAGTCGTGTCAGTATGGATTTGACCATATTGCCCAAAGGTCATGCCGAATTTTCGGTAGAAATGTTGGTCTAACACGGGACATAGTTTTAAGCTGTTTAAAAGCTTTACTATGATTGTTTTGATTTGAGTTTGTAACCCCCAAAGTTATTCAATTATTTTTAATACAATTGTTTTATTTGGGACCAAAAGTTTTAAATAATGATTTAATGTTTAAAAGAAAAGTTTTTGAAAGAATGAAATTTTTTATTTATAGTGTTTTATAAATTATTACACCAATTCAGGCGTATGAAAGATGGGGCGTTACATAAGTAGCCTAGAAAATTATTATACTGTAGATTTAGATGAACTCATTGGAAAAAAGATACCAAATCATAAACCTTTTAAAACAAGGGAACATACATGAATTTCTTGATCTTTGTCATTTATAAAATTTTCTCCGTCATGATTTGTTGTGTGTGTTTACAAGAAAAACTCACTATGAGCCGGTTCACATCCTAAACTTCTCTTCTGGAATTTGCATAACATAAAAATTATGACCATATACATACAGAATATATTAATAATTAGAAGCATAAATTACCAATTTAGAGGCAATCTTCAAATGAGAAGCAGATCGAGACGTATGGGTAGGACGGGCTGGAGCATCAGGCACACCATTATGCCTATTGACTTTATTCATCGGATATCTTCTTGAAATCATCCAAATTCCATTTCAGCCACTAGGATGCCCACACTTCTTCTAATACATGAGTAGGTTTCTTTTTATTTGCGTTCCTTTTTGGATTTCGCATGTTGATGACGTATTGACTATATGCTAGTGAAGCCTTAGTTTTCCAAGAAGTCATCACTTTTTAGTTTTCTTGTTCTTCCCAGAAGCAGTTTTTCTACAAAAAAAGAAGAATTTAGTTATAAAGTAAAAATTTCCATGATATTACATATACCATATACCTACCTTAACTCATCCCAATAGAACTCCTTGATATTGTCGCTTACAGGAAAAGTTACATATACCATATACCTACCTTAAATCATCCCAATAGAACCCTTTCACAAAACGAGTCACTTATGATGGTTGCACATTTTTCTGCTGGCATCAACCTACACAGGAAAAGTTCCTTCAGCTTTTAATTGAATTCTATATATAACATAGTGTATATTAACGTGGTAATAAGCCATTGCTGTTCAAAAGTATTAAATATGAAAGAAGTTAATTTAGGTTTATACTCATAATTATGTACCAGTAAAAAATTACATTTTGTTTATAACAGTTACATGTAAGCGTCCATCTGCTCTTGTGGAAATTATTTGAACAACATCACTTTCTTTAACATGATCTTCAGCAGTCCTTGTGAATGTATTAACAGTTGTCGGGGTTGGTGATTGTGTAGCTATAGCTTCTGGCATGGATTCAGTGTTGGTTGATGTGTGTAAGGGGTTGGAGATGGTTATAGTAGTAGGTGTTGGTGTAGGTCATTGTGTAGAAGGAGTGGTAGGTTTTGGCATAGATGCTGAGGTTGTTGATTTGAGTAATGAGTTCAAGGTAGTCTTTGTGGTTGATGTCAATGGTTTAGGAACTATGGTTGTAGATGCTGATGATGGCTTAGTTGAAAGCTTAGAGTTGGATGCAGATGCATCATGGGCTGAGTTTGAGGATTTTGTTTGTTGCTCCTTCTGGACTATTCTGTTTAGTAAGCGTCGAGCAATCATCTTCTTGCAGTTCCATACGTCAGGTCCAGTTTTGTTTGCACTTGGTTTTTTACCTGATGCTCCGTTTACGTTTACTTGATTCATCTTTCCTGAAAATTAAGTACTAGTTATATCAAATCACATATTACAGATTACACAATATAAATGAATTTTATGTTATATCTTTTAATCTAAACCACAAAACAACATAATATATGAATGCATGATCAATATACAAAACGATTTCAGATCAAAACATAATACATGAAAGAATAATACTACTAAGAAACTGACTTAATTGATACAAAACGTCTACCAAAACCACAAGGAAACAAAAAAAACGATTGCATATAACGCATCTATTGTCTTTAGGTTTTTTGTTAATGCCAAACATAATATCAGAATAGGCCCAAGATTACAAAACTCATGACAGTTGGAGGTTAAAAAACATTCAATGTTAAAATGAGCATGTGAACTTGGCACAACAAGATGATCGACAATGATTTGGGAATTACAGAAGATCTGAATCTCCAATATGATATTTATATTGGTTTAAAACCCTAGATTATACATGAAAAAAGAAGACAAATGCTATTACAGTTAACATTCAAAAAAGTAATGCTAACCAAAATACCATGAAAACTGGTACTAGCCGAGCAATACTAATATTAGGATGTTTAGATCATGGACAATATTAACGAGCAGACCATACAAATGCAGTTGAATAAAACCTGTTGGACTGTGTGTGTTGCACGGACGAAATTGAATTGTTGGATGGCTTGATCGTTTTGGAGAAAGGAGGTGTCATCGGATGTGGAAAGAAACCCTATTTTTAATTTAAGTAATGATAGGTATGAGGCGGGGTTTGAGTAGTCATGGTAAGTTGGAGGGAAATAAATTGGGATGAAAATTTAGACTGCCGAAAAAATTCAAATCTAAACTTTTTAATACCGACGACGCAACCAACGATGGTGACTTAAGGCACTTAGGGTGATTTTAGTTAAGAGAATTTCAATAAAACAAAATTAAATAACTATATATCAAAATATCAAATTAAAATAAATAAACATTCAAAATAAAAGTAATCAAATTGTAAGTATCCAAAAAAATATAAATTAGTTTAAAATGTAAAATATACCATAACTAATACCGACGACGCAACACCAACATCTCACACCCGTCCCTTCCTTTGTAACGTCCACCACACATAACCAACCGATGTATAACCATACCGACATTGGTACCTCACCCCACCCATACTTACACCCACCTACCCTCAGCGACGTACATCACACACCCCTAACTCGTATGCACCCATATGTACCGATATTGATTCAGCTAACATCTCACACCAACACTACACTGATACCTCACCCCACCTATACTCACAAGTCACACCAACCCACACCTACATACACCACACACCACTAACCCTTATGTACCCATACTGACATTGATAGAACCAACCCACGAACTAGCTAGGTAGGGTTTAGGCTTAGTTTTCCTATTTTAGGTTTTATGGATAATGAAGGGGTTAGGCCTAATTAGGGGTTATGTACCCATACTTATTTTATGGTTTAGGATTATTGGTGCATATGGGTTTAGGGCTAATTAGGGCTTATGTAACCATAGTTAGGGCTTATGTACCCATACTTAGGGTTTAGGTCTAATTATGGCTAATTAGGGGTTTAGGGCTAATTAAGGCTTATATACTCATACTTAGGGCTTATGTACCCATACTTAGGGCTTATGTACTCATACTTAGGGCTTATGTACCCATACTTAGGGCTTATGTACTCATACTTAGGGCTTATGTATACATACTTAGGGTTTAGGTTTAATTAGGGCTAATTAGGGGTTTAAGGCTAATTAAGGCTTATGTACCCATATAGGGCTTATTTACTCATACTTTGGGCTTAGGTACCCATACTTAGGGCTTATGTACTCATACTTAGGGCTTATGTACCCATACTTAGGGTTTAGGGCTAATTAGGGCTAATGGATGGGTTAGGGCTAATTAGGGATTATGTACCCATAATTATTTTAGGGTTTAGGGTTAGGGCTAATTAGGGCTTATGTATACATACTTATCTTAGTTTTTCTATAATGATTCACTATTATTTAATTAAATTGTTAACACCACAATTAAGCAATAAAACGTTTTCTACAATTAAAGTCCAATAATAGTTATGTACGTAATACAAAACTTCTAAATTCAAGAGTTGGATGATTCAGTGTAATAAACCATACACTGATGACAATTCGAAAGTCTAGCCGATGGGTATGTCTAATAACCAAGACATATTACACGCTCATACCACTCTTGACCTAAAACTTCTTCTAAACAAATGAAAATCTTATGAGAGAAGTTTTCGAACTTGAAAATCTTGTGCAATCACATAAAAGGAAACTGAGACCTTTACACGACAATTGATGAAACATTGGAAATCATTGTGATCTAGAGAGTATTATGGACCTATAATTGGTATCAGAGCTAAATGAAAGTCTTATGAGAGAAGTTTTCCGTGAACTAAATGAAAATCTTATGAGAGAAGTTTTCGAACTTGAAAATCTTGTGCATTAACATAAAAGGAAACTGAGACCTTTACAAGAAAAACTGATGCCAAAACCTCAGACTATCTCAAAGTACAAGACGAACTTAGCACAACGAGATGTCACCTTAGATTCGCCGATGAAGACATTGCTAGATTAACTGCTGAACTTGATGCATTAAAATAAAATTTTCAAAATGCTAAATCAAATTTTAAAAAGGTTTATGTATCAAGTGAGGTTGGTGAATCTATAATTGAACATCAAACCATATGGTCAAACATACACGGTGAAGGTCTTGGATACAGTGCTGTTCCTCCTCCCTATAATAATAACTTTACTCCACTCCTTGAGACTGAAGAATCTGAGGAATGCTATCTTTCCAATTTCATTCCAAAGGATCAATCTGGCATGCTGAGAGTACTGAAATGAACTCGACTGATCCCTCTACCTCATGTGCAGATACAGTGAACAAGGAGGTTAAAATCAAGGAGAAGATTGCTAAGACTTGTGCCCCTTCCAAAACTTGTGGTGATGTCTTGAATTCAAAAATTCAAAATGTTGGAAAATACAAACCACCAAAGTTTGTAAAAGAGGGTGACATTCCCTGTGGACCAAGACAAAGACCCAGTAAATGTGATTGTACTTGTACTTGTGATAACTCCTTGAAGAATTCAAAAGGACAAGGACCAAGTCACAATCTCATTTACTTAAAAAGACAAACATGCTTTAATTATGGGATTGTAGGTCACATAGCACGAAACTGTCCATATCGTCCATACATTCCCTTACGCACAAGGCTGGCAGAACGTGCCAAGAGGGAGTTCTTGAAAAAGAAAACCCTCAAGATCACGGTCAAGAGATGGCGACTGGAATGAAGCCAAGGCCAAGAAGCAGGCCCCCAAGGACAAAAGGACCGACCCAAAAGATGACTCTGTCAAATCGAAATCGGTAAAGTCAAGTTCATCTCAAGCATCGTCCTCGAGTCCTCACTGGCAGCATAAGGACAAGTCAAGGGGGAGTTCTGCTTCAAACTCAAGTGCTGATACACCCATCCGGTTAAACAACAAGCGACAAAAACCAAATTACTGATGGGTACCAAAAGGCCAATATTCAAAATCATCTAATTGTCCTGCTAACTCTTCATGTTCTTTATTTGATAAGCAGGATATGATCTTGGAACAAGTCAAGTGTGTAGACAGTGATGGTCGACCCAGTTTCAAGATGGACTGGGTTCCCAAGACCAACTAATCCCGCTTCATGTGCAGGAGGAGCTACGGAGGAATATCATCAGACCTTGGTTTGTTGATAGTGGTTGTTCCAGGCACATGAATGGAGAAATCTCTCTACTGAACGACACTCAAATCATTGATGGAGAGTATGTGTCCGTTATGGGAAAAGAAGAAAGGAAGGATCACGTGGGGTTGGTGTCTAACAATGCGTTGAAAACTGAAAATGTAACTTTGTTCCTGAACTGTTTTGATTCGTTTTGATGACTAATAGTTTAATTTTTTGCATATTTTCCTTTTTTTTTCAATTAAATTTGTGCATTTTTGTTCTTTCTCCTCTATGCACAAATTTAGGGGGAGAATTAAAAAAAATTTCAAAAATACAAAAATATGTCTTTTTACGTCTTTATTTTTCAGAAAACTTAAAAAATCCAAAAAGATGTTTTTCCTTTATGTATTTCGTTAAAATTACAAAACTTAAAAAAAATAAATACAAAAATATTTTTTTATAATTTTTCTATCTTTCCTTTCAGAAAATTAAAAAACTACAAAAATATTGTCCTTTTTCATATTTGCACGATCGTCAATGTTCCTTATAAATACCAATCAGGAATACAGATCAAATCTTCATGTTAAAGATATGACTCACTATTACCATGAATCACTAAGGCATTCCTTACCTACCGACGACGCACCGAGTTAATGGCACTCACTGCTGAGGTAAATTTTTATGTGTTAGTGATCCTCATTGGTACACATCAATGAGTGTGAAGCACTGACAACCGCTTCTTGACCCAATCTAAGGTTTTTCTTGTGTAACATCAACTTCTAGACGCTTTGAGAGAAACCACTCAAAGTCGAGAGTTAAAAAGTCTATACCGATGGTTAGATTGCGTACCGTAATCTATCACACGCACCTATATATTCTTAACCACCTCTAAACTTTATGTTGCAAGAAATATACGACTCACCATCTTAAACCAAGCGGTGATGATATTTCGACACTCTATGCCAGTGATTTCTGCAACAACACAAGTAGTAGATGTGAGGTATCAGCAACTATTCTTACATACAAAGCTTCTAATTCAAGAGTTGGATGATTTAGTGTAATAAACCATACACTGATGACAATTCGAAAGTCAAGTCGATGGGTATGTCTAGTAACCAAGACACATTACACGCTCATACCACTCTTGAACCCATACCTTCTTCTAAACAAGATGTTCATGATTTAATGTGATATTACCTCACATTAATGAAACCACAATAGTTGTGAGACCCAACAACTTCACCGATTCAAAATTGGCACTAGGATGGTTCACTCCGTAAAGTTTGGATACCATTGAACATCTCACCAAGAGCCAAGTTGAATTGTCAACTTGTCAAATGCATTGAGATCTTTGATCAAGGATATGCAGGGGCCAAAATCAAAACGGCCATGAGTAGTTTAACGATACTCAAACAATCACAGTGCGTTCCTCCGGGTTCACACAGATACTACGAGAAGTCTCATTCTGAGCCAAGGATGAATCCTTGAACAACCGTGGTAAGAGTGTATAACTCCATGACCCACAGGATTTTTGGTAATCATTGCGAACTAGTTTAGTCGAAGACAATCCAGTGAAGTCTTTTAAGTGATGGAGCCAGAAGTGAAGTTTGAAGTTTTCAACATAATCATTTCAACCCTAGAGAAAGATGAAGCATAATTTCATACGACAAGCTGCATTGAATTCCTCCTCAATCAGTTCGTTGCTATATTTGCACCTTCAAGTGATCAAGAAGAAGACATGATGAGTCTGACTCCAGTCAAAATCAAAGTCAAATCAAAAGTTGGATGTGATGATTTAAGACCTATGCTAAAGCCCTGTAGCCAATGTACGTTCAAAGTCAAACCTGAAGATACTCCAATCCGAAGATGAAGTTGTCTCTGCAATGTGCTGAAAGCTATTAACATCTGTACCTGTCATTCATATAGGGGAGTTTGTTGAAATATTCTACAGTGTACAACCGAATCAAGTTCAAGACAGAGCTCGAAGTTAAATGAAAGCATTAAACCAAAGGGGAGATTGTTGGGCCATAAGTTATGTTGGTTTAATCTTTGCATTTAATCGGGCCAAAATCCAAGAGTTTCTGAGCTAAAATGAAGATTATATGGGCTTAAATGGGTTTTTCGGTTGGGACCGAAATCCCCTTGGCTGTTCGGTTATTAATGACCGAGAAACCCGATGTTTCTCGGTGGGCTTCTTGGTTTTCGGTGGGCTTGGTCTTATGGGCTTAGGGTTTCTAGCGTAGTGTATATAAGGCTCCTTGAGTCGTCATTTGTGGGTTGGTCGAAATTAGGAACTTTAGAGAGATAGAGAATTATTGTTCATTCAACCTCCAAGAACCTTATATACCAGTCTTTTGTTAATCAAAGAGTGCATTGAAGGTTGGTAGTAATTCGTTCTTGTTTGTGTTCCGATGCATACTTGATTGGGATTCCGCACCAATCAAGTGATTTCATTTATACCAAGCCTTAAAAATTCCATTTTGGGTGTTTTGGTATCAATTTTTCGAAACATTTGCTTGGATCTGGACGATTTTGATCGTTTTTGGACCGATTTGATCGATTTAGGGTGTTTTTGTTCGAAGTGTTCTTCGTGTTCTTACGAATCTTCAAGCGAAAATCATCAAAAACGGAGTTTTTGATCTTCAAAACCCGTTTTTCTGCATAAAATCGGCGTTTTTGAGATCTGAAGGAGTTGTTCGGCCACGCTCCAAGGGTTGTTCGGCACCGGTACTGTAGCGATTTAGGGTTTCAGGAGTTGTTCGGTGGCGGCGCATATTGCTTAGGGTTTTTGGTGATTGCTCGGTCAATCTGTGATTGTTCGGTCCGATTGAGTGTTATTCGGTCAGCCCAATTAGTTGTTCGGTGCAGCTAGGGTTTCAAGGTTTTTCGGTTAAGAGGTTGTTCGGTTGATTGTTATTCGACTAGTTGTTCGGTCCAAGTTGTTCGGTGCTACAGTAAAATTTTCGTTTTTCGGCAGAAATTTTTGGGGGTTTTTCGATCTATATTTTGGCATTTGAAGGCTTTCTCGGTCCTCTAGAACCTCTAAAATGGCAACAAAAGACGCTTCAGAAGCTGCTTGTTCTTCTCAATCGTGTGTTGATATTATTCCCAAACTTCGCGAACACAACGACAATCTTGTTAGAGAAATATTTGAACTCGAAAATCTCAACTATGACATTAAAAAGAAAATAAAACCCTTACAAGAAAATCTGGAAGCAAAAATAAGCGACTTTAAACTATTACAGGATGACTACAACCCTAAGAACTATCTTCTCAAACTTGCTAACGAAGAAATTATCAAATTGACTGCCGACCGTGACTCTTTGAAAGCTCGAGTTCAAGATAAAGAATTTGTTTTTAAAAAAATTCGAAGGGTCAAGCACGATAGTCGAGTCGATGAATGAATCCCAACTTAAATGGGATGAAAATCAGGGTCTTGGGTACAAAAGAGTTCCACCTCCATTTAATTATAATTGTACCCTACCCCTCGATTTAAATGACATATTTGTTGCTGAGAAATCCAATCACGCTGAGAAGGTTGTGGTAGAAAATGTTGATGCCTCTGTTTAGTGTGCAGATGAAAACAAGGTAGATGATGACAAGTCTGATTTTGAAAAGAGTTCTTCTAACATCTCATCTGCAAACACTTCTGATGACCATGTGGGCAAAGGCATTGAGGCTGCTGTCTGTTCAAAGAAAAGAAATGATGCATCTACAAGCTCAAATGTTCGGGCCTCTAGAAAAGTCAAACCCAGAAAGTTTGTGAAGGAGGGTGACATTCCCTATGGACCAAGACCTAGTCCCAGTAAATGTGGTTGTGATTGTACTTGTGGAAACTCCTTGAAAAACTCTAAAAGACAAGGACCAAGTCACAACCTCATCTACTTGAAAAGACAAACGTGCTTCAATTGTGGGATTCCAGGTCACATCGCCATGAACTGTCCATATCGTCCATACATTCCCTTCCATGCATAACACTGGCAGAATGTGCCAAAGGGAAGGTCTTCCAAAAGAAAGCCCTCAAGATCATGGTCAAGTGATGGCGACTGGAATGAAGCCAATGCCAAGAAGCAGACCCCAAGGACAAAAGGACCGACCCAAAAAGATTACTCTATCAAATTGAAATCGGTAAAGTCGAGTTTATCCCAAGGATCGTCCTCGAGTCCTCACTGGCAACATAAGCACAAGTCAAGGGGGAGTGCTGCTTCAAACTCAAGTGCAGATACACCCATCTGGTCAAACAACAAAAGATCAAAACCAAACTACTGATGGGTACCAAAAGGGCTCGCTCCCAATTCATCACATTGTCCTACTAACCTTTCATGTTCTTTATTTGATAAGCATGATATGATATTGGAACAAGTCAAGTGTGTAGATGGCAATGGTCAATGCAGTTTCAAGTTGGACTGGGTTCCCAAGACCAACTAATCCTGGTTCATGTGCAGGAGGAGCTACGGAGGAATATCATCAGACCTCGGTTTGTTGATAGTGGATGTTCCACGCACATGAATGGAGACAACTCTCAATTGCACAACATTCAAATCATTACAGAGTCTGTGTCCGTTACGGGAAGGGGAGTAAGGAATGATCACATGGGGTTCGTAACTAACGACGTGTTGAAAACTAAAAAGGTAAATTCGTCCTAAATTGATTTGATTCGTTTTGATAACTAATAGTTCAATTTTTGTATATTTTCCTTTTGTTTTCAATTAATGAATTTTTGTTCATTCTCCTCTATGCACAAATTTAGGGAGAGAATTAAACCAAACAAAAATAAACAAAAAATTACAAAACTTAAAAATACAAAAATATTTTTGATTTTTTTATAATGTTCATATCTTTCCTTTCAATATTATATTACAACTGGATTCAAAATTATAGGTAACTACAATTGGTAACAAAGAAAAACAAAACAAAAATTACAAATCTAAGGTTTTTCTTGTGTAACACCAACTTCTAAACACTTTGAGAGAAACCACTCGAAGTCGAGAGTTAAGAAGTTTGTGCCGATGGTTAGACTGCGTACCGTAGTCTATCACACGCACCTATCTATTCTTAACCACCTTAATATTTCTGATACAGGAAATAGATGATTCATTACTTTAAACCAAGTAGTGATGATATTTCTACACTCTATGCTAGTGATCTCTGCTACAACACAAGTAGTAGATGTGAGGCATCAACAACTATTCTTACATACAATGCTTCTAGACTCAAGAGTTGGATGATTCAGTGTAATAAACCATACACTAATGACAATTTGAAAGTCTAGCCGATGGGTATGTCTAGTAACCAAGACATATTACACGCTCATACCATTCTTGAACCCATACCTTCTTATAAACAAGATGTTCGTGATTCAATGTGATATCACCTCACATCGATGAAACATTGAAACTCTGGGTCAGTGATCGTTGTTGTTTACCACAATAGCTGTGAGACCCCAACAACTTCACCGGATTCAAAATTGGCACTAGAATGGTACACTCCGTAGAGTTTGGATACCATTTAACGTCTCCCCAAGAGCCAAGTCAACTTGTTGACTTGTCAACTGCATTGAGATCTATGATCATGGATATGCAAGGGCCTAAATCAAAACGGCCACGAGTAGTTCTCCGATACTTCAACAATCGCAGTGCATTCCCCCGGGTTCACACAGATACTGCGAGAAGTCTCATTTTGAGCCAAGGATGAATCCTTGAACAACTGTGGTGAGAGTTTATGACTCCGTGACCCACAGGATTTTTGGTCATCATTGCGCACTGGTTTAGTCGAAGACAATCCAGTGAAGTCTTTCAAGTGATGGAGCCAGAAGTGAAGTTTCAAGTTCTCAACACAATCATTTCAACCCTAGAGAAGGCGAATCATAACTCAATGTGACAAGCTGTGTTGAATTCCTCCTCAATCAGTTCGTTGCTATATTTGCATCTTCAAGTGAGCAAGAAGAAGACACGAAGAGTCAGACTCCAGTTCCAGTCAAAGTCAAATTAAAAAGCTGGATGTGCTGATACAAGACCTATGCTGAAGCCCTATACCCAATGTACGTTCAAAGTCAAACCTGAAGACAGTCCAATCCGAAGACGAAGTTGTCTCTGCAATGTGCTGAAGGCTATTAACATCTGTACCTGTCATTCGTATAGGGGGAGTTTGTTGAAATATTCTGCAGTATACAACCGAATCAAGTTCAAGACAGAGCTCGAAGTTAAATGAAAACATTAAACCAAGGGGAGATTGTTGGGCCATAATTTATGTTGCTTTAATCTTTGCATTTAATCGGGCCAAAATCCAAGAGTTTCTGAGCTAAAATGAAGATTATATAGGCTTAAATGGGTTTTTCGTTTTGGACCGAAATCCCCTTGGCTGTTCGGTTATTAATGGCCGAGAAACCCGAGGTTTCTCGGTGGGCTTCTTGGTTTTTCGGTGGGCTTGGTCTTATGGGCTTAGGGTTTCTAGCGTAGTGTATATAAGGCTCCTTGAGTCGTCATTTGTGGGTTGGTCAAAATTAGGAACTTTAGAGAGATAGAGAATTATTGTTCATTCAACCTCCAAGAACCTTATATACCAGTCTTTTGTTAATCAAAGAGTGCATTGAAGGTTTGTAGTAATCCGTTCTTGTTTGTGTTTCGATTCATACTTGATTGGGATTCCGCACCATCGAGTGATTTCATTGATACCAAGTAGATCTTGAGTTCTTTGGGACTAACATTTTGATCTGGGTGGTTATCGTTGACTATCTCACTGGCTTTGACGTAGTCTTCACGTGGGCGTTTCCGTGCTCCGGCGATATCAGTTGGCATCACGACTTGGTAGCACTCTAATTTCCTTTGTGGCGTCGCGAAGACCGCGGCCACTCCATTGTTTGTTGGAAATTTGATTATCCCATGTAGGGTTGATGCTACTATGTTGAAATATAACGCTGTTGTTCGGCCTAGTATGATATTGTGTTCGGAGGGCGCTCGTACCACCATAAATTCCAGAGTAACTGTCTTTCTCTGCTTGTTGTCTTCTAATGTTAGGGGTAAATAGCTCATTCCTGTTGGCACGATGATGTGGCTTGTGAATCCCGTGAGATGTCCCGCTAGGGGGCGCAGTGTCTATGTACACTCGATGGATGGTTACGTCCCGGATTCGTGCTTGGATAATCAGCGGGTCGTCACCACTCCAGCCTTCTGGCTTCTCGTCAGCGTTCGAGAAGGATATTTCGTGGGTTGTGGGTATCTTTGTTAACCTGTTTTGCGGGTGTCGGTGTCTATTAATCATCAAGATCTCTGGCCCTTTGTTGTCTGTTTGATTGTTTATGGCGTTTGTATCGTCTTTATCGTGTCTTGGCTGTATGGTTTTGGTTATATTGGTAAGATTTTCTCGTTGGATTCTTTCATCAAGTTCTTTTTTTAGAAGCGCACACTCGGCTATATCGTGGCCATACCTTTTGTGAAACTCGTAGTACTTTGATTTGTCTCGTGGTCATTCTGGCGGCTTCTTTATCGTTTTGGTCTTTTCTACGACGGCCAGGACGTCTGTCCGTCGATGTCTTCTGTCTTCTCTGAAGTGGCTGTTATACGGTCTCGTCGGTGTACCCTTCCTGAATGTGTTCCGCATGTCGCCTGAGTAAGATGTGTGGATGTCTCTTGACTTTGATGAAGAAGTAGCAGCTGCCTTTAAGTATGCCTCCTTTGCTGCGGTGCCTTCCTCCTGTCTCTCGAATCGTTCCACCCGTTCTTTCATTTGCTGGCGTGTGGCCGGCGGCTTTCCTAGAAACTTTGTCGATAACGGACCAGGTAGGAGGCCATGTGTGAATGCTCCCGTGATGAGGTTGTCATTGTCTCCTGGCACGTTTAACGTCGCCTCGTTGAATCGCTTGAAGTAATTTCGAACTGTTTCACCCTCCAACTGATTACACACGATAATTTCTCGAATATCTCCTCTGTACTTGCGTAGCTGCATGAAGTTCGGTAGGAATTGTTCCTTGAGTTCAGCAAAGTTTCGGATGTTGCCGGGGGCGAGGCTTTTGAACCATGCGCCGACGTTCCCGTCTAGGGTTGTAGGAAACTGTGTGCACCAGAAGTGCTCGTCCAGCTTAAGTGACTGCATGTGCCATTCATAAGCGTCGATATGGCTATCGGGATATGTAGTCCCATCATACGTCTTCAGATGTGGTAGCTTCGTCGTGTTTGGGATATCATAATCATGTATCTCTTTGATGAACAGTGATTTATACACTTGTGTGGTTGCCTGAGTTGCTGTGTAAGGTGGTTGGAATGGAGGTGTAGTGAAGTGGTATACATGTGGTTGAGTGTACATCAAAGGAGGCGTCTGCCGAATTGATGTCGATACCAGGGGAAAATTTGGGAATAACGGTGTACCGGTGGTCGTTGTCAGTGCTGGTATTGTTTGAGATGGGTTGAGGAATGGTGTAGAGGGTGAAGCGAACAGCTGTGTGCCAATCGTTGATTGAAACTGCGGGAAAGGGTAGTTGAACGGTATGTACGGCGGTGGTGTGTTCATGACCGGCAAGGTCATGGTGTAGGAAAGCGTGGTTGGGTAAATGGTCCCTTGGGGAACCATAGGGAGTGATGGATTGATGGTTGTGGATGGTGACGGCGTGCTTGGGGTGGTTTTTGTCAACCCAGGGACATCATTGGGTGTATTGGACTTGTCTGTTGGTTGTCGTCTCCACTTGTGCCTTCAGTCGCCATCGCCGGAGATGGGTGAGGTGGTTTTTGTTGCGTGTCACAACACGGATGGCGCTAATGATGCGAACTTAGGCTCCAATCTGGTTCTGGTGGGGTTCACGCGATTGTAGATGGGTGAGTCTGCGAGCACAATCACAATAAACGAAAGGGCATCGGCCGTTCTCCGGGACGAGGTCCCGGGAGAACGCTCCGATGCATAAGTCAGATCTCCGGCGAGATTAATGTATGAGTGTATTGTAAAAGAGAGCGATCCATTTACCGTGTGCCCTGTGAGGGCTTTTATACGTGGAGCAGGTCTCGCTGTGGCCGACAAGATCCCTGCAAGGGCAGGTGGGGACCAGGACGCTGATTAGATAGACGGTCCTTGTCCTCTCCCACGTCTCTCATTGGTCCAGGTACGTCGTGTAGGAGGTGCACGATCTCTGTCAGGCACGGATGTCGTGCGTAAGGAGGAAGCATGCCGCCAAGTTTGATCCAGGCCGGACTTTCCGGTGTGGACGTCGCATTCGTGAGCCAGGCTGGAATTCCTCTGGCATGGGGCCTTCCAGCCTGGAAGGGGTGGCGACCCATGGTTTCCAGGGAGATTTATCAATCCGATATATATTAGAAATGATATATTTTCAGTCTGAAATTTTTTTCTCCTTATAACCTTACGTGAGACTCCGTATAAATTTAAATATATCATTAAGACTATCTCATATTATTAGGGGTATATTTATAAATATATTTATATTCTTGATTGCAATTATCACATTTTTATCACATTTTTGGTCCATCTACTTATGTAATGTTGACATATGATTGATGTGGGTGAGATAAGAATTACATAATGGGCTAAATGGTTACTTTTTGATACACCTATATAAGTAAGAGTGAAAAGAAACAAACGATATATAAGTAAGAGTGAAAAGAAACAAACGATCTCTCCTCTTCTTCTTCTTCTTCTTCTTTTTGTCTCTGGTTCGTTTGTCTCAAGAATACCAATAAAGACATTCATTAAATGATTCCATCAATTTAATTTCTATAAGATGATATATCCTTAAAGAACCACTCAAGATATCATCATGACTTCATCATCTTCTACTCTTACAAACACTACAATCACATCACCAAGTAAGCATTTCTTAATTGTCAGTGAATTTGTGTTTAAATTGATCAAAAAAGTGAATGAGATCAACAATTAAACAACATATGGTATTAGGGTATGGTTGTTCTTAATCAATTTAAACTAATTATAAAACACAAGAATCTGTTTATTGAAAAAACCATTCATTATTGAAATTAAATCTGATTCTGTGTGATGTTTGCATAAGTTATGTAATTAACAAACCAAATTAAAGTACTTAATTTTAGAATCACTTAAGTTATGGATTCTATGTCTTCAATCCCTAAAAAATGCAAACATCAATCCCGTTTTCGTTTTCTCTGTGTCTCAAAAAACGTACTCGCTCAAGCGCCCTATCAACGACGCCTTGATTTTATTAGTATTATTACTTTTTGTTCCGTGAAATGGGTTTGTTCGGGACTTTATAAAAAGGGGATAGCATGAGACTACAGAAAATCGTGGGGATGGCTTTACGGTTGCCATCATTCTTTATGGGTAGTAATATGGATATGAAAAAAAATACAATTTCTCTTTACAAAAATATATATTTCTCATTATTTGAATATTATTTGAGGTATGTAAGTACGCGTAAGCTTGCAAGTGGACATCTATTAATTGTCTCTAGCATTCACTTTTATCATTATTGATATTTTCCTTCATAATCTGGACTGAATTCCCATGTGGGTAGCTTGGATTAATTAATGAACGCAATTAAACAATGCCCATATAAAGATATGAAACTAAGAGGTTATTACTTACTCTATATATTAAAACCCGTCGGTTTTCTAGAAGGTTTGGCGGGGGTAGGGGGTCTTAAGGGGGTGCTTCGTTTCGACGTCTTCCCGGCTGCCACGTTCCCGGCTTCCTTTTGACGTGTCCCCGTCCCCGATCCTTTCATCTCTGTCTCTTTCTTTCTCTCTCTCCATTCAAAGCTTTTTTCCATTTGATCGATTACAGTATGGACTCATATTCTACTTCCCAAAAGCTATCGGACGGTTTGTTTGCGCAATCATCGGCTCCTGACTTCCGCTACATCTTCATCAGGTATGTCTTGGGTTTATCTTTTGATTCAAGCGGTTACAGTATCAACTCAGAGTCTTATCACTTCCGTTCAATGAATTAACCGGTGAAATTCCTGAAGAAATCTGGGGTATGAAGAAGGTGGAAGTGATTGATCTCGAAAGGAACATGCTAAATGGGAATTTAAACTCCAATTTCAGAGATTTGGAAAGCCTTAGGGTTCTTAATCTCGGGTTTATTCAGATATCGGGTAATATACCCAATTCGTTATCCAATTTGATGAATCTACAGGTTTTGAATCTAGCAGGAAATCATCAAAAAAAGGTTCAGCTTCTGTTCCGGTGACTCCAGTAGCCAAGAGAAATCAACATTCAACAGTTGGTGAAATGATGAGGGTTCGGATGAAGATTTCAGAACAAACTGATTGTAGCGTTAGGGCTGCCTTACTGAAAATTGCCTCTGCTTAGGTAATTAATTCATCAACTAGCTCTTTCTGTTTTTCTTTCTTGCATCAAATACATTCAACCTTCCAGTTATTATTACTAAGCTTCGTTGGTAATTGGTAGTTGAGTATTCGATAATCTTAATAAACAAACATTTTGCAAGTTGGCAAGCGAATTGACTCCATAGTTTTGCCCATAAAACTTTTACATCAGTTTAAACCTTCTGATTTCCAAACTCAATATGAATACAACCAATGGCAAAGAAGAAATCTAAAAATACTTGAACTTGGATTGTTGCTTTCCCCAAAATACTCCTTGACAAGAAAGATTCTCATGCTCAACAACTTTCCAGAATCACTTTCCATTCCTCGTGAGCCACTAATTTCTCCGAAACAAGAAATCAAAGTGATCTTCCTCCTAAGATACTAAAACTCTAATCTTTTAAAAATTTAAAAACACTGCAAGCGTGATTCTTTTTATAAGTCATATGTTTTGGTTAAATAACTTCAGTTGATGGTAATGAATTTCAATTTTGTTTTACTTTTGGAGACTTGAAGGAGCAGGTCTTGAATGGCCAATTCCTAATATTTATGCTGCTATTACAGGTAGAAGATCTGTAAGATTGTTCAACAATTAAAACCCATAAATAATTAGACATCAAGCTGATTATATGATAATGAAGTCGATTTATTTGTTTATTTCTTTTTTTAGATAGGAAATTTACTGATCTGGGTGGTGAAGATTCTACACTTGGTTTCTTGCTTAACTACACAAGCCTTTCCATGCCGTCTGACTTTAGCGCCTTCTCAACTACTTCTATTCTCATTATTAGTTCATACTCGATGCCCGGTTCACACTCAAAAGGTACAATGTTTATCTAAATTTTGAACTCTTATGATGAATGTGGGGGATTTTAGTAAATTTCAGTTCCTTTTTTATTGACATGTGAAATTGGGTACTCTAATATGGTTTTGGATTTGATTTGTGTTGTTATCATGTTTGATATTTGGGTTTTCTGTGATTCCTAAGCAATAATTAGG
Organism: Cichorium intybus; assembly: GCA_023525715.1. Classification (NCBI taxonomy): domain Eukaryota; kingdom Viridiplantae; phylum Streptophyta; class Magnoliopsida; order Asterales; family Asteraceae; genus Cichorium; species Cichorium intybus. The sequence goes on from JAKNSD010000016.1 coordinate 184,128, forward strand.
TTTTAGCTTTGGGTTTTCCAGAGATAATAATATATTTTTATGATTATGTTATACAAATATCGATAGTTTTTCTATGCGTGTATATTTAAATTTTACACTACTGATTAACAACGTCATCATAGTACCATTAATTTCATTATTATTATGTTTTACGTGACATTTTCTTATTAGATATTTCCCATGCTCATAGTTAGGACTTCTTTTATTTAGCTTCCTATTAAGAATGCTAGGCTACTCCTTCTGTTGACCAAATGCTAAAATGATGAAAAATAATAATTTCGAGTAAAAAGTTGTTGATTTATAGCATTTGATAAGAAAAGGGTAGAAGATTGGTTACTTTTGTCAATTGTGTTCGGTTTACAACTTCGAGACTTCCAACTGTCTAATTTGGACGACATCGTTTGTGAATGGCAGGTATATATATATATATATATATATATATATATATATATATATATATATATATATATATATATATATATATATATATATATATATATATATATATATATATATATATATATATATATAGGATAAAATGAGGAGGGTTAAAAGGTTGAGAAAGTGAAAAAGAATCTGGACCATTTTTCAAGATCTATGACTGTTTTTAATAGGATAATTATTATGATTTTAAAATTAATAAAAGATTTTATTAAGAAAAGGGTATTAAGGGAATATGGTTTTTATTGGTTTACATAAAATCCGATCTCTCTCTCTCCCTCTCTCTCTTCAAATTAGGGTTCTGCGTAAAATCCTACGTTTCCATAAAATCCGATCAATTCATCATCTTCACTGGCGATCACCACCTATCTCATTCTCACCACCGATCTCATTCTCAACGATCCACTGCAGCTTCCCTTCTAGCCGGAACACCATCTCTCCGCCAACATCCGATCATCATCTCCGCCTCCCTTGAACGGTCCGATCATCATCGCCGCCAACATCCGACCGGCCAGATAGCGTTTTGGGTGAATGCGGTTTTGTCCCGTACATACACATGCCGGCAAATCCCTTCCCTTCCCTCTTCCTGTTATGCAACCCTAGCATCACCACCGCCTCCCAGCTGAAGCGGAAACTTGTTTATATCCAACACATTTCAAGATCAGTGGCTGCTCAGATTTCACGTTCTGAAATTAAAATTCTACCTGATTCGATTCATCTTGGTTCATAGTGTTCCTCCACTCAGATCTAAGTGAGTTTCAACTTTTGCTTTTCATTGTTATGTACACTTGGCTTCTGTACTCATATGAATCTGTTTATGAAATTCCCCCAAACAGATTGTGGGTTTTATATGTGTTGTATTATTTATGTGTTTGTATTTTTATTTGTGATGTCTATTTATGTACATCGAACAGGTTGTGTGCGTTATCTGTTTTATTGATTAGTTTTTCTGAGTTGGTGAATTTTTGTCGATGCTTGAAAATTTTGCTGAGATGCGCTTGTAAATATGCAGTTCTTCTGAAAGAATAATGTTTGTGAGACATGGACATATCTAGTTTTTGAAGAAAGACGATAAAAATTCCTGGAAGTTGCTATTTTTTGTTTCTAAAGTTAACTTATTTGTGCATATGTGTTAATAGCAACTATTATCTTAAACAACTATACTATAATAACATTGTCTGCAATAAATATGGGCATATGTATTGTGAATCATGCCTGAATACAGTTTTAATCATGTATAATACAGTTAGACATGCCAGAAATTATCCGATGTGATCATGTTTTGGCTATGTAGACGAATTTCCTTAACAACACATACGAATTTACACTGCTATTATTTGAAAGTATAATGTCCTAATAATAATAAAAATGAAATCAGAATGCTATGATTGAATAATTTTTTTAAGTACAATGCTTTAATAGGAGAATCATTGGAACTACTATGTCGTTGTAGAAAAGAATGAAAGTAGCATGATACAATAAACAAATACATAAAAATTTGCTGCTATTCTTTTTTCATTAGCCATTTTCCATTTTGCAACTATTATCATTTACTCTTGCCTTATGATTGTTGTTTATCCTGAAAATTGGTGTTATATAAATTGTTCGTTTCTTTCTTCTAATTCTGCAGCTTTAACTCCAAGCTTTTCTACATCAAAACAGAGACAGATTCCTTTTCATCTATATGATTTCGTCAGTCATAATTTCTCCTTTTCAAAATGTATGTTTACTTTGGCTTTTAAGGTCGTAGTTATCGTTTTTCAAAAAATTGTTACTTAATTTTACATTGATCTTACTAATGAGTTTCCTTATATCAGCTTTTTATTTGGTTCTTCAAATGTGTTATTTTGACCGTAAATAATCATAAAAGTTTGAGCTATAAATAAACTAACAAAAGTACATTGTTATTTTTTTTTCATTACCCGACCCACCCCGACCCACTTAAGAAGCTGGACCACCCACCGATGTGACCCGAATAACATATGGTAGCAGTAATTGAATAATATCATTTTTCCTATAAGTTATGCAGTAATCATTTTTGAATTTATAGGTAAGCTTATTAAACTATGATATCACGATTATTTACAGTCCAAGCACTCATATTGGGATAACCACGTAAATATTTGCTGCAAAAGAGCTGATGATTTACTGTTGGCGATCTCTAAATGCTTTATACGACAATTGCATCTAAGTAGTCCTATAAGTTTTCCCTTTTTATGTTAAGTTATCCATATCCATATATATAATGTCCTTTTTGTTAAACATTATTTTTTTTGTGACGACCAGAGAGCCATAATTTGTATGGTAGTGTTTTTTTTTCTTGGTAAGGTATGGGTATCATTCTGCTCACCTCTATAGTTTGGTTGTCGTTAGCTTCACTTTTACCACTTTTAGTTTTGTTGTCATCTACTATAAATATTGTACAATAGAGAGAACTACAAAATTGCCCTTCTGTAATTACAGAAATCGTCCCTTTGTAGTTTGGTTGATTGCTTAAGAACATTAACTCATTCTTTTTGCATTAAGTAAAAAAGAAACACCTATATATAGCTTACCAGATTAAGCGGCTGTTTTTTTCCTCATTAAGTCGTGGATTCTCTTTTTTGGATCGGTTATGGGAGTAAATGACCGTTTTACCCTTTAGCTGTTTATTTAAGAACTATTATAAATTGAACTTTTTGCAGATAAAAAGCCTTCAAGGGACAAAAGTGGAATGGCTGTACCATATTCTAGAAGCATTCAAAGAAAATTTACTTTGTTATCAAGAACTATGTCGTGTTCATTCAGCCTCACTTAATGCTCAACCTGCTTTAGTGGAAAACGAGAAGAAGCCTCTACAAAAAATTAACATTCTTTGTTTGATGTAAATTATCTTCAGGTTTTTCTAATTTCTTACCAAGTTCTTTATATCTTTTATTTAATTTCTCCCTATTACAGCAATCTACTGCCAAAAATCTACTCAATTATAGCAATTTCGTTCAAACTTCAAATACAAAGCAATTTTCATTGCTATATTAGAGCAAATGTTTGAAAATATAATGTCATAATAACAAAAAAAACAAAATTGGATTTTTTAAGTACATTGCTTTAATAACAAAAAATATGAAAGTACAATGATGTAGTTGAATAGATTTAAAGTAAGATGCTATAATAAGATTAATAGGGTAAATATTTCAAAATATAATGTTATAACAAGAAAAAAAGCTTGAAGTTCAATGTTATAATTGGGTAGATATATTGTAGTAGAATAGAATGAAAGTAGGATGCTATAATACACAAATAAACAAAGGTACACTTCTAATTATAGCAACGTCATTCAAATACAAAACAGTTTTCATTGTTATAATAGGGTAAATCTTTCAAAGTATAATGTCTTAATAAGAAAAAGTTTGGAAGTACAATGCTATAATCGAGCTGTTTTTTTAATAACTTATTTAGAGTACAATGCTATAATTGAATAAAATTAAAAGTAGGATGCTATAATATAATACATTTTATTTGCTTGCAGTTGACCATCTGAAGACACGACCATTCCATTTGAATGTAATTGCAGAAAGGAGAAAACTCATAGTTGAAGATGTTGAATACCTTCTCCTGAAAAGTTTATGTGTAAGTTAAATATTAATTGTTGAGTAATTATAGTTTTGGTCCTTGTAATCAAATTAATGATCAGGAATGTCTTTTATATCAAAAAATTGTGATTCTTTTCGTTGTTTTTTTAAATAATTATTTAATATTCTACAACGTATTTATTGTACACGACCCGACCCATCTCGAACCACTTAACAGGCTAGGCCAACCACCACTTTTACAATATTACAAAAATATTTATAAATATTTTAAAATTTGTGAAAAAACAGGGGCCAACTGAAAAAGAGCAAATTCATGTACAAGGAGACATAGCATATGACATACACGGCCTGATGTAATCAACCCAATAATTTCTTTTTCTTAAAATTCATACATAAGGGAAAATTTGTAAAAAAGTTAGGACTTAAAAGAAAACCCATAGGCTTCTATTTTAAAAGAAAAAAAAATTTATGTGTAGGTTCTGAAACTGCATTCTTTATTGAAGATGGGAAAAAGGTCCCAGCTGTGTGAAATTTGGAGGGCAGGTACGACATTTTTTAATTTTTCGAAATTTAATGTAAAAAAAAGGATTTGATATGTAAAAATCTAAATTCTGTTTTAATGCATTAAAGTTGATGAGTCAATTACAATAGACAAAAATGGAAGCATTCAGCCATGCAAAACAATTAAAAGCTTTCATGTAGTAGTAAATGAACTTTGGATTCTTGTATTTACTCTTATTTTTATTATCACAATATTAAATTCCACATTTACTATTAATTGAATGTGTTAAATAGTGAATTGAGAATTAAAACCCGTATGAATTGTAAACACGCGCGCCGCGACCCACTAAGTGTCCGCGTCGCGTGGGCCGTGAACAGCTAGGGTACGGCTAGGGTTTCTTGTAATGCCTATAAATATAAAGGCCGGTCATTAGGGTTTTGGTTGGTTGTCAGTTGTCAAGTCTGAAGTCAGTAGTCAGAAGAGGCCGATTTACTAGCAATCTAGGTACGCTCTGTAACACCTGTATTTAGCTCTGGAATAAAGAATACTCTCTCCTGCCCGTGGACGTAGGTCATCTTGGACCGAACCACGTAAATCTATGTGTCTTTACTTTGTGTTTATATTTCCGCATTTATATTCTCGTTATTATTCCTGGGCAATAGGTTATAGATTTAGGTCTATTTCCTAACAAGTGGTATCAGAGCTGCGGTTTCAGATCTGTAGTGTTATAGATCTGTGGTTATTTGCGGTTTTAGGTCTGCGTGTTTTAGATCTGGTTGTAGTTCTGGTTGATTGAAGTCGGTAGTAGATCTAGGGTTTACGACCTCGCCGCGTCGCGTCTGTTGAAAAACCGCGTCGCGCCTGTTGAAGGATCGCGTCTGCTGAAGATCGCGTCTATTCAAACCCGCGTCGCGCCTTGTTGAAGTCCGCGCCGCGGCGACGACGAGCAGTAAGCAGTTTCGGATTTACTTGTTTATCAAAGACTACAAGGATCAGTTGATTGAAGATGTCATCTCACAAGTTCGATTTGGAAAAGTTCAATGGCTCGAATGATTTCACTTTGTGGAAGGTTAAGATGAAGGCTCTTCTGGTTCAACAAGGATGCGCAGTTGCAGTGGAAGGAGAATATGCACAGGACACGACGGATGCTGTGAAGAAGGAGATCGAGGGGAAAGCACATAGTGCTATTCTTTTGAGCTTGACAGATGAGGTGTTGAGGGAAGTTATTGATCAACCCACTGCTGCCGGTATTTGGAAGAAGCTCTGTGATACGTATCAGAACAGTTCTTTGACAAATAGGCTGTATCAGAAGCAACAGTTGTACACTTTCCGGATGGCAGAAGGTACTCAAATAAAAGACCATCTTGATTCTTTCAATCGTATTATTCTAGATCTTCAAGGAGTAGGAGTAAAGATTGATGATGAGGATCAAGCCCTTATTTTGTTATGTTCACTGCCGAATTCACATGAGAATTTTGTTGATACTATGTTGTATGGAAGAACAACAATTACTGTGAAGGATTCTTTGCTGTCCAAAGAACTCAAACGTAGAGTTTCTGGGAATGAGGAGACATCCGGTTCAAGTCTGTTCGTTGGCAGAGGAAGGACATCGGATAAGAAAGATGGTGGAAATCGGAGTAAGTCATGTTCAAAATCGAAAGTTTCTGCAAAAGTCAAGTGTTATAACTGCAAGGAGAAGGGTCACTTCAAGAGAAATTGTCCATTGCTGAAAGGGGGGAAGGGAGAAAATAGCAACAATGGCAGTACGGCTATTGTTCAGGATGGTTCTGAAGAAGAAGACATAGGCGATGTGTTGACTGTTTGTACATCTAGTTCTGTTGATGCTTGGGTCTTGGATACTGGGGCATCTTATCATATGACTTTCCATCGTGACTGGTTCGAATCTTTTAGAGACTTGAAAGGAACGGTGAAGTTGGGTGATGATTGGGTTGCTCAGGTCAAAGGAAGCAGTACGGTACAGATTATGATGCACGATGGTATGGTCAGAAAGCTTGATTGCTGATATGTTCCGGATCTTCGTAAGAACTTAATTTCTCTTACTACTTTAGCAAAGAATGGGTTGAAATACTCAGGTGAGGATGCTGGGTGAAGGTCACCAAGGGCTCTCTAGTAGTTATGAAAGGAAAGGTGCAGAAGAGTGGGGTTCCTGTCTTAGAAGGGAATTCGGTTAGGGGAACAGTGGCGGTTACTTAATCCTTAGAGAGTAGTAATGATAAGACAGAGTTGTGGCATAGAAGGTTGGGACATATGAGTGAGAAGGGTATGTCAATTCTGAATAAACAAGGGTTGTTTGGTAGTGAGCTAACGGGAAAACTCAAGTTTTGTGAAGCTTGTGTCAAAGGCAAGCAACGCAGGGTGAAGTTTAGTTCGGGTAAACACACAAGCAAGGAAATCCTGGAGTACATTCATTCAGATTTGTGGGGTCCCTCTCTGGTCGAGTCTCATAAAGGTCATCGATACTTTGTGACTTTCATTGATGACTACTCAAAGAATGTTTGGATATATTTTCTGAAGACTAAAGACGAAGTGTTTGGGAAGTTCAAGGAGTGGAAGACGATGATTGAAAAACGGACCGGAAAATCTGTCAAGTCACTCAAAACTAACAATGGGTTGGAGTTCTGCAATGCCCCGTTTGACAACTTCTGCAAGGCGGAAGGTATAGTGAGGCACCACACTATACGACACACACCACAGCAGAATGGAGTGGCGGAATGGATGAACCAAACACTGTTAGCGCGTGCTAGAAACATGCGATTATATGCTGATTTATCGAAGAAATTTTGGGCGGAAGCGGTTAATACTGCTTGTTATCTGGTGAACAGATCACCATCAACTGCAATCGACTTTAAGACTCCTCAAGAGGTATGGTCTGGAAAACCCTCTGATTATTCTGGTTTACGTATATTTGGTTGTCCGGCTTATGCTCGTGTTAATGATGGTAAACTTGAGGCGAGGGCAATGAAGTGCATATTTCTAGGGTATGCACATGGAGTGAAAGGTTATCGTCTGTGGTGTACAGAAGAAGGGAGAACTCCAAAATTTATTAATAGCAGAGATGTGACCTTTAATGAATCTGCTATGGTGAACCAAAGAGGAGGTGATACAAGTCATGTAGGGAAAGATCAGGGTGCCAACCAGAAGGTGGAGTTTGTCATACAAATTCCAGACAGAATGGTGATAAATGAAGAACAGCATGTCGGTGATGATCAGCATAGACGTGATGAAACTCATGAACAGCCCAATGATGATCAGTCTGGTGATGCTGAGGCCGATGGTGAGAACGATGAGGATGAATCTATAGCAAGGAGAAAAGAGAAAAGGAACACGAAGAAACCAGCTAAATATGCTGCATGTGTCACCAATGGTGACATTGGTTCTGTTGCATATGCACTAGCTGTTGGTGAAAACATTGGTACTGATGAGCCTTGGTCCTACAAAGAGGCGGTGGCAAGTAAAGAAGGATCAAGCTGGTTGATGGCAATGAATGAAGATATGCAATCTCTTGAGAAGAATGAAACATGGGATCTTGTTCCGTTACCGAAAGGAGTCAAAACGGTTGGATGCAAATGGGTCTTTAAGAAGAAGGAAGGAATTCCAGGGGTTGAACCCGCAAGGTTCAAGGCACGGTTAGTGGCGAAGGGTTTTTCTCAAAAGGAAGGAATCGACTATCACGAGGTTTTCTCACCGGTCGTGAAGCACAACTCAATTCGGGTTCTTTTGGCTATGGTGAGTGCGTTTAATCTGGAGCTTGAGCAGCTCGATGTCAAAACTGCATTTCTTCATGGAAGCTTGGAGGAGAAGATATATATGTCACAGCCTGAGGGTTTTTCGGGTTCTAATAAGGATCATGTGTGTCTGTTGAAGATGTCTCTTTATGGTTTGAAGCAGTCTCCTAGACAGTGGTACAAGAGATTTGATTCGTTTATGACTTCGCATGGCTACATTCGGAATCAGTTTGATAATTGTGTCTAGTTGAAGCAGTTGTCCAATGGGTCATTTGTTTATCCAGTTGCTATATGTTGATGATATGCTTATTGCAGCCAAGGAGATGACTGAAATTAATAAGTTGAAGAAGCTTTTGGCAAGTGAGTTTGAAATGAAGGATTTAGGTGCAGCAAAGAAGATATTGGGGATGGAGATTCAGAGAGACAGGAAAGCGGGGTTGTTATATGTTTCTCAGCAGAAATATATTGAGAAAGTCTTGCAGTCTTTCGGTATGGATCAGTCAAAACCAGTTTGAACTCCTTTGGCAGCGCATTTTAAATTAAACAGAAGTACTATACCAACTACGGATGAGGAAAAAGACTATATGAGTAGACTTCCGTACTCAAGTGCAGTTGGAAGCCTTATGTATGCTATGGTCTGTACTAGACCTGATTTAGCACATGCAGTTAGTGTGGTTAGTAGGTTTATGAGTAATCCTGGGAAAGCTCATTGGGAAGCGGTCAAGTGGATCTTGCGATACTTGAAGGGGACTAAGGATGTTTGTTTGGTTTATGGTGGTAATACTCATAGTAACTTGGTGGGATATGCAGACTCAGACTATGGTGGTGACTTGGTGAAAAGGAGATCGCTCACGTATTATATTTTCACTTTGTTTGGATGTGCAGTCAGTTGGAAGTCAACTTTACAATCTACGGTTGCCTTGTCTACAACTGAAGCGGAATACATGTCAATGACTGAAGGTATAAAGGAGTGTATCTGGCTACATGGTTTGGTGGAGAGTCTGGGGTTGAAGGTGGAGAAGCCTGTCTTAAACTGTGATAGTGAAAGCGCTTTGTGTCTAGCAAGGAATCTGGTTTATCATGAAAAGACAAAGCATATTGATATCCGGTTAAATTTCATTCGTGACATAGTTGAAGAAGACAAGTTCTCAATCTTGAAGATCGATACCAAGGTGAATCCGGCAGATATGTTGACGAAGTCGTTACCTAAGGAGAAGTTCGAGCTATGCTTGAACTTGGTTGATGTTCGCAGGAGGTAAGTCCCTATGGGGCAAGCTGGCAGGAGACGAGAGGAAGTTTTTTTGGTTTCTAGAGCGAGGTAGAGCTATGTTGAATTTGCAATTCAAGGTGGAGATTGTTAAATAGTGAATTGGGAATTAAAACCCGTATGAATTGTAAACACGCGCGCCGCGGCCCACTAAGTGTCCGCGTCGCGTGGGCCGTGAACAGCTAGGGTACGGCTAGGGTTTCTTGTAATGCCTATAAATATAAAGGCTGGTCATTAGGGTTTTGGTTGGTTGTCGGTTGTCAAGTCTGAAGTCAGTAGTCAGAAGAGGCCGATTTACTAGCAATCTAGGTACGCTCTGTAACACCTGTATTTAGCTCTGGAATAAAGAATACTCTCTCCTGCCCGTGGACGTAGGTCATCTTGGACCGAACCACGTAAATCTCTGTGTGGTTACTTTGTGTTTATATTTCTGCATTTATATTCTCGTTATTATTCCTGGACAATAGGTTATAGATTTAGGTCTATTTCCTAACAGAATGCATCATAATTTGATGAAATTGGTTATTTGATTGCAGAAAATCTACGACCATATCTACTGTTAGATCATCTATTAGTTGTTGAGAGTTGACCTGCAACATGATGTGGAATATGATGTAATGATATATCATACACCATGAATTGAACCACACTTTTCTTATTATTTTTTTATTTTTTTGGACCACAATGTGGACATATAATATCAAGAAGGTGACCGATAAAAGAATGAAAGAAAAAGAAAGAAAAAAGAAAGAAATGGAGTAATTGTGGGGAGTTTGACTTTTCTTGTGTCTTCATGGTTAATCTTTTGTTTGTTTGACTTTGACCACCCAAATTGAATGTTTATTTCAGACGTACTTCCGGCGGGCCATTTATCACCACAAGTTATGATTATGATGCACCAATTGCTGCTGAATACAGTTAGCTAATTGAACTATTTACGATGTTCTTTTAACCGTAATAGCATTGTACTTTCGTTTCTTTACTAATAATAGAAACGTACTTCTTTTTCCATAATAGTAACGTACTTATGTGTTTTTGACCAATGAAAGCAATGCACTTACATTTTGCTACCAATATGCACAATGTAATTGTAATACCGTGTTATTGAAATTTTGAGATTTTGAATTAATCTTAGTGTAATTAAGATTTATTAGGCTATAGTATGAGTTTGGGTAGTTAAAATCCCATTTGGTAGAAGTTTGAGGTTGAAAATGCTAAAAAGGGGTTACACGGGTCGTGTTGGAGTTACACGGGTCGTGTAGGAGTCCCCTTGTGAATGTTTTAAGCATACAGTGAATTACACGGGTCGTGTAATATTGACACGGGTCGTGTAAACCTGGAGACTAAAACTCAATTGCATACCGTGAGTTACACGGGTCGTGTAACATTAACACGGTCGTGTAAAAAGTGCAGCACGGGTCGTGTAATAACTACACGGGTCGTGTAGTTCTGCAGACCAAATCTCAAATTCATGCCGTAAATTACACGGGCCGTGTAATTTTTACACGGGCCGTGTAATCGCACAGAGATTAGTTCCTTGAGCTTCTAAGTCGAGATTTGAGCCTATTTTTACACGGGCCGTGTAATCGCACAGAGATTAGTCCCTTTTCGTCTAAAACCTCTCAAAACCCTAGAAAACCATCTCTAAACCTTCTAAGTCGAGATTTGAGCCTATCTTTCACGAATTGAAGCTAGAGATTAGTTCCTTGAGCTTGAAAGGTAATCCTCTTTGATTTTTATCTTGTTTTGACGGTTAAATCTTTGGAATTGAGATGGTATTTCGTGGTTTTGATGAACCACCTGCAATTAGCTAGAGTTAGAGTGAAATTGTTTGGATTAGTTAGTATAAATGAGTTCTAATCTTAGAACCGAGCTAGTAAAAGTGTTAGTTGTTGTATCTCTTCGGTTGAGTAAGCCGGAAGGGTAGAATTGGAAGCTACAACTAAGATAGTGTTATTATCTTTTGTTTGTAACTTGTTCTATCTTATGAATTCTTGATTGTTATGAGTTGAGAATGATTGGGATTTCTGTTGAATATTGAGTATTGACTTGGACTGTTATATTACAGCCAAAGCTAAACAGGATCACACACGAGGTTCTGGAGTTCCATATTTCGATTCAACCTCAGGTGAGTAGTTAATTGTTAAATGAATCATGCTTGTTGAGATGTTTAATGCATAAGAATTATGCTATGTTTTGATTGGTTGAGTATAACCAAATTTGAATATATGGAATAAAGAGTTATAATGTGTATATTACACTTGGGACTGAGATAGTCCGTTGAGCTTAATTAAAACGAGAATTTATTTAGACTATGGTGATATGACCAAGTTTAGCGAACAAGAGCCCGATACGCGTAATTCGGGGGTTTCAAACACTAAGTTGTTATCAGGTGAGTACTCTTATGTACTTGAGTATAATTCTACCCTGTGTTAAACTGAGTATATAAATATATATATATCTTAGGTTGTTATTGTCGTAATCAAATTGTGGAGTAAATTGTTATCTGTGAATAACAACAACCGAGTTAAACATACATATTGATTGTATAAACTGAGTAGATATTAGTGTAGTCACATTAAAGAGTTTTGAGACAAATTGTATAGCCATGAGGGCTATTGAACTGGAATAGAGTTGGAGTGATTATGTTATCTGTGGATAACAAGAGATGAGTTGTAATTTATATTAAGTATAACAGTAGAGTATGTGATAAATTAGTTGAGTTAAAGAGTCTTTAAGTTTAATAGTTACAGGCATGAGAATTGCTATGATTGAGTATAAGTTGGTTGTTAAAAATGAATATATGTGAGAATGTGATCGAGTTACGAGTAGTACTAAGTGTGGTATTTTTATTGAATTGATGTTATTAAATATTAGCTGGTATATGTAAAGCTAATATGTTTGCAGATTTCAGAGTTAAGAGAAAGTGGATATTTGCTAATGAGATTAGCAAAAGAGAATGATAAAGATATTTACTGAGAGGGATTACTGGAGTGTAATTGAGATTATTCACTAAGCTTTATAAGCTTACACTTGAGTTGTATGTTGTTTTGCAGGTATTGTAGCTGTGATAGGGGAAGGCATGTGATAAAGAGAGACGGACGACTTAGAGCCTGTCCTTTTGTTTGTGTTAGGTTTATTTGTAATGCCTGGTCAAATTGTAAGGACCTTTTGTGTAATTAATTTATGATAACATCTTGTTTTTCCTGGGTCGAGTGCAAGTATACCCATTTTGATGTGTAAATTGTTGAAAATTTTTGGGTGTACTTTGTATGAGAAACCGGGTGTTACAAGTTGGTATCAGAGCATGGTTTAAGTGAACTAGGTCTTTGAGTGTAGAGTCCTAGACTTAAACTGAGAAGAGGGAGCCCCTATCACATGCTTGGAAAAGATACTGCTGCAGATGTTAGAGTATGAGTTGAGTATAACTATTATGTTATATTTATTATTTGTTATATTCTGTGTGTGAATACAGGTATTGAGTCAGATGAAGAATGAGTTGAGAAATTGGTCACACCTGGTTGGACCAATTGTGGATGATGAGCTGAGATTTTGGCCGATATGAGATATCAACTAACGAGGAGACAAGAACTTTAGTTGATAATGAGATCTCAATTGAATATGAGATGAGATACTAATTAAGGCGAGAGTCCAGCTGATGACGAGATGCGATTCCAGCTGATGGTGAGATTCCAGCTGATGGAGAGGTTCCAGCTGATAATGAAACGAGTTTCTGGCTGATGGTGAAATTTCAGTTGAAGATGAAATGAGATCCCGGTTGAGGCGAAATTTCAACTGATGAGGAGTTAAGAGTTGAAATATGTGGGTGTAGCCGATTACACTCAAGAGTTGAGAGCCGAAGTGCGCAAGTTTCATCAAATGAAGAGACGAGATTTTGTTGCTATGAGATATGTGAGTAACTTTACTTAAAATGTTAGATGAAACGAATATATGTGTTTAATTGTTGATAATACATGTATTAGAGAATTGTTATTATAAAGTGTAGTTTAGATTTGTCATATAATGAGATATTTGTGACAAAGTTGTCAGAGGACACTCGAGTAACCACATAAAGAGTACCTTGTGGTTATAATTGAGAGAACCTAGAGTGGTTCAAGTAGGCCTAATTGGCTTAGAGATTGGGTTAATTACCTAATAAACGTGATCGAGACCACATATTCAGTGGGGTCACATATTGAGTAAATGTGATCGAGACCACATATTCAGTGGGGTCACATATTGAGTAAATGTGATCGAGACCACATATTCAGTGGGGTCACATATTGAGTAAATGTGATTGAGACCACATATTCAGTGGGGTCACATATTGAGTAAATGTGATTGAGACCACATATTCAGTGGGGTCACATATTGAGTAAATGTGATTGAGACCACATATTCAGTGGGGTCACATATTGAGTAAATGTGATTGAGACCACATATTCAGTGGGGTCACATATTGAGTAAATGTGATTGAGACCACATATTCAGTGGGGTCACATATTGAGTAAATGTGATTGAGACCACATATTTGGTGGGGTCACATATTGAGTAAACGTGATTGAGACCACATATTTGGTGGGGTCACATATTGAGTAAAGGTGATCGAGACCACATGTTTGGTGGGTCACATATTGAGTAAAGGTGGTTGAGACTACATATATTGTGGGACCACATAGCAAATAAACGTGGTGGAGACCACATATTCTGTGGGGCCACGTATTGAGTAGTTGAGGTTAAGATCACATATTTTTGTGAGAGCACATAACAAGTACCTTATGGTTGGAGTAATGAAAATTGTTATGACTCAAACAAAAGAAGGAGTGACGATGAGTCTATATGACTCGAGACCGTAGTGGAGACTCGCTAGAGTTAAAGAGGAGATGGATTCAAATCGGAGAATGGTACGAGGTACCATGATCTGATCAGAGGACGGTCCGAGGTACCGTGAGATAGTGTTGAATGATGAGACCAAAGGATGGTACGAGGTACCAAGAGTTGAGGCAAAGTGGTGCTATAGTGGTTGTGCTTGTGTGTAAACAGGCATGTACTTTATAATGATGCGGAGTAATGAGACATGTACTATCCTTGCGTGCGGATAAATATGAACGTTGCGGTAAGCTTGTGTGGCTTGAAACCAACGGGTTGAGAAGAGGACGAATCAGAGGCTGAGTAACAGTATAGAAGTATTGTGAGATAATACAATGAGTAATACTGTTGAGAAGTGTTGTTGTGAGTATGTGTGTTTATCATGTAATAGTGTTACGAATGTGTGAGATTTCTTGCATGTCGAGCGGGATAGAGTTGTGTAACCATATGATGAGAAAATATTAGTGAAAAGAGTAAAAGAGTAATTGTAGTTGTGATTAATAGGATTCGTTCCTTAATAATCAAACCAATTACTACCAATGAGAAAAATGTGTGAATGTCGAGATGAAAATACTATTTATTCGTATGAGATGATGTATAGTAGATTTTATTATAATGATTTTGAGTTCTTTCTTGAGATTAATGAGTTAGTAGAATAATGAGATATGATCTCACCGTAGAGATTTCGGTGTTAGATGTCATGATATTGAGTCGTATGTAGAGATTACGATGAGCCGTATGTATGACCTATTTGTGTCATTTGGATGAATTAGAGATTGATGTGATAATGACGAAGAGGTGGTGTGAATTTATGCGGTTGTGTTGAGAATTTATTGATAACAAATTATCGAGTTTAATAGAGTAAATGATTTATTGAGAATATGATGCGGTTTATCCACATAAGAGATGATATAATAAGTGAGTACATCGAGAGAAACAACATGAGGTATGTTGTTGAACTGAGATGAAGAGGAGCCATTTTGGCGAGAGATTGTTAACAGTATATTGGGTGAACACCTAATATATGTGTTGAAGTGAAAGTAGAGATAGATGAGATTTTGAAGAGGCATGAGTGAAACATGAGATAGTTTTAAATATTTTTTTTAATGTTGTCTTTGGGTTGATGAGTCGTATGATGTGAGCGAGACATTTAAATGTCTGTGTGTTTTATGTTGTATGAGTGTTTCTCCAACCCTGATCAATGAGAATGTGCAAATAGGAGAAATCAATAACTGACATATTGTTATTGGAGGAGAAAACTGAGAGACAATTAATGTGAAAGCGATGAGACCAATTTTCTTATTGAGTTAGAATTAACCGTTTCATGGATATTTGAAATCGTTGTGGACAGATGGCAAATAATGATAGTGGTTGGAGTATCGCTTGAAGAGTGAGGTGAGATAGCTTGGTGTCAACGATACCATAACAAAGTGAGTGGCCTGAAAGAGTGAGTATTTTTCCTACGTAGCAGTGATGATAGCCAATATGACTATAGAGATCATCTTGTGAGGATGATGGCGAGTATTACCTATATTATGAGTAAATGAGATGCGACAGTATGTACATGTCATATGAGCTGACGAGAGGATAATATAATTGTTATACGTAATGTTAAATTACGGTGGTGAGGTGGTTGTATAAACCCTACCTATTCCAAGAGATTCCGAGGACGGAATCTTTTGAAGGGGGTAAGTACTTGTAATACCGTGTTATTGAAATTTTGAGATTTTGAATTAATCTTAGTGTAATTAAGATTTATTAGGCTATAGTATGAGTTTGGGTAGTTAAAATCCCATTTGGTAGAAGTTTGAGGTTGAAAATGCTAAAAAGGGGTTACACGGGTCGTGTTGGAGTTACACGGGTCGTGTAGGAGTCCCCTTGTGAATGTTTTAAGCATACAGTGAATTACACGGGTCGTGTAATATTGACACGGGTCGTGTAAACCTGGAGACTAAAACTCAATTGCATACCGTGAGTTACACGGGTCGTGTAACATTAACACGGTCGTGTAAAAAGTGCAGCACGGGTCGTGTAATAACTACACGGGTCGTGTAGTTCTGCAGACCAAATCTCAAATTCATGCCGTAAATTACACGGGCCGTGTAATTTTTACACGGGCCGTGTAATCGCACAGATCTGTTTTAAATATACGATTTTTCTTCATTTGGGGTTAAAACCCTTTTCGTCTAAAACCTCTCAAAACCCTAGAAAACCATCTCTAAACCTTCTAAGTCGAGATTTGAGCCTATCTTTCACGAATTGAAGCTAGAGATTAGTTCCTTGAGCTTGAAAGGTAATCCTCTTTGATTTTTATCTTGTTTTGACGGTTAAATCTTTGGAATTGAGATGGTATTTCGTGGTTTTGATGAACCACCTGCAATTAGCTAGAGTTAGAGTGAAATTGTTTGGATTAGTTAGTATAAATGAGTTCTAATCTTAGAACCGAGCTAGTAAAAGTGTTAGTTGTTGTATCTCTTCGGTTGAGTAAGCCGGAAGGGTAGAATTGGAAGCTACAACTAAGATAGTGTTATTATCTTTTGTTTGTAACTTGTTCTATCTTATGAATTCTTGATTGTTATGAGTTGAGAATGATTGGGATTTCTGTTGAATATTGAGTATTGACTTGGACTGTTATATTACAGCCAAAGCTAAACAGGATCACACACGAGGTTCTGGAGTTCCATATTTCGATTCAACCTTAGGTGAGTAGTTAATTGTTAAATGAATCATGCTTGTTGAGATGTTTAATGCATAAGAATTATGCTATGTTTTGATTGGTTGAGTATAACCAAATTTGAATATATGGAATAAAGAGTTATAATGTGTATATTACACTTGGGACTGAGATAGTCCGTTGAGCTTAATTAAAACGAGAATTTATTTAGACTATGGTGATATGACCAAGTTTAGCGAACAAGAGCCCGATACGCGTAATTCGGGGGTTTCAAACACTAAGTTGTTATCAGGTGAGTACTCTTATGTACTTGAGTATAATTCTACCCTGTGTTAAACTGAGTATATAAATATATATATATCTTAGGTTGTTATTGTCGTAATCAAATTGTGGAGTAAATTGTTATCTGTGAATAACAACAACCGAGTTAAACATACATATTGATTGTATAAACTGAGTAGATATTAGTGTAGTCACATTAAAGAGTTTTGAGTCAAATTGTATAGCCATGAGGGCTATTGAACTGGAATAGAGTTGGAGTGATTATGTTATCTGTGGATAACAAGAGATGAGTTGTAATTTATATTAAGTATAACAGTAGAGTATGTGATAAATTAGTTGAGTTAAAGAGTCTTTAAGTTTAATAGTTACAGGCATGAGAATTGCTATGATTGAGTATAAGTTGGTTGTTAAAAATGAATATATGTGAGAATGTGATCGAGTTACGAGTAGTACTAAGTGTGGTATTTTTATTGAATTGATGTTATTAAATATTAGCTGGTATATGTAAAGCTAATATGTTTGCAGATTTCAGAGTTAAGAGAAAGTGGATATTTGCTAATGAGATTAGCAAAAGAGAATGATAAAGATATTTACTGAGAGGGATTACTGGAGTGTAATTGAGATTATTCACTAAGCTTTATAAGCTTACACTTGAGTTGTATGTTGTTTTGCAGGTATTGTAGCTGTGATAGGGGAAGGCATGTGATAAAGAGAGACGGACGACTTAGAGCCTGTCCTTTTGTTTGTGTTAGGTTTATTTGTAATGCCTGGTCAAATTGTAAGGACCTTTTGTGTAATTAATTTATGATAACATCTTGTTTTTCCTGGGTCGAGTGCAAGTATACCCATTTTGATGTGTAAATTGTTGAAAATTTTTGGGTGTACTTTGTATGAGAAACCGGGTGTTACAGTAATGTACTTCATTTGTTACGTACCGTTATAAATTAAAATCAGTAAAAAAATGTAAATTTGTTGCTATTATGGCTAAAGAAATTTAAGTAGTTCTGATAATGACTTAATTACAAAGTATGTTGCCTATATTGGTAGAAAGAGTAAAGTACGTTGCTATTCCTGCAATTTGTCCCTCTAAATATTTTCTTGGATGGGTTGTAGGGTTACTTCATCGAGCTATAAAGATATGTGAGAAATCATTACTAAATGATAAACAAACTTTGGTTCAAATTGGTTCTCAACAAGAGGTGCGTTTTTTTTTTTTTTTTTATAACAGCCAACGCTAACAAATCTCCACATACAAATTAGGTTTAGTCAGATCCTCACCGAACCCGTGCGGAGCACGGGGAAAATACTAGTTATCATCAATAACCGTTTCTCTTTTGGGAAGATGACGATGATAG
>JAKNSD010000016.1:202858-219650 GCA_023525715.1 Cichorium intybus
ATGTTAAATGTCGACCTCCATTTATGAGATATCGGTTTTCTATTTCACATTTTATAATCTCAAACACCAAAAAACCAAAACAATAAAAACCTTTCATGTCTCTGGTTCATATGTGTGGATGTATGATTAATTCTGGACCAATCAATATTGAGGGATAATTTCGGAATTTTATGTACAATTAAATTAATAACAAAAATAAAATATTATATTTTTGGAACTTCCCTTAAACCATGCATTATTTATACGCTCTTTAATCTCATTACCATATATTAAACCCTTGCATGAATTGCAAAAAACCGGCCAAACATCTTCATCGACGGCTGTAAATTTTGGCGGCCGGAAATAGATCATCTTTGAGGATGATGCTTTCAAGATAGAAGAAACACTTGTAAATGCTAGAAGAACATAGAAAAATATGAGGTTGTAATAAGAGTTCGCCTATTTAATTATGTGTTTCAATTTCTTATTTTTGTTGCTCAAATTCTTTTCTGGAATGAGCTTTGACTATTAATTCTCAATCTCAATTCATTACGTCTCCTTCTGAAGCTACAATATAATATCAAAAAATCCCAATTTCTTATTACTTTTCATAATTTTTGTTTTTGATTTGTTCAAAACTTGATTTTATTCATCGTTATATGTTATTTATAATAATTTATGATTAACGATCTAAAACTTTAAAAAAAGTTCATGCTTTTTATGTAATCGTCGTCTCCGGATTTTTATGTATCATTTGTTCAATTATTTATTTTAAAATTAATACATGCCAATTTAATACAATCTTTTACGTCTTTGTTACTGTTTTATCTATATTCTTATTATCTTTTTCAAAAGAATTTTTTATTTTTTGGTTAATGAGATAACACAATTAACAATAATCTTTCAGAATGGACGTGGTAAACAAACAAAATATTTTTTTTCAGAATTTCAAGATTAACCTAACGAAAACAACAACGTTCTTTTAGAATAGATGCGGTGATACAACAACATTCTTTCAGAATTTCAATATTGAAGTTACAAAAACAATAATAATCTTTCAAAATACAGAAAATAATCAGAATAAATTCTGAAATCGATTGTTTATGCTTCATTCTCACAGTATGTGTACATTGTCATTTATGTTTTTATATTTGATATAGAATTTCTGTATATTCTTCACGAATATAGTATATATTATTGTTTTAGTATTGAATGTTTGTGTATATTCTTCAAGAATATTGTGTATGTTTTTGTTTATATTATTACAATGGTTGTTTTATGCTATAAATGGTTCTAATATTCTTTAAGAATGAAACCGTTATTTTTAATAATGATTGAATGCCGACATGTATTCATCGTAACATGAGTTTTTTTAATATAATTGTTATAATTACTAATAAGGTAATATATATTTAAATGTAATATACTCATTAATAACACAATTAATAATTTAATAAAATCCCACAAAATTAGGATATAATAAGTCACCTTCCTTTTTTTAATTCTTGATTAATAGACTTAAATACCCTTTCAGGGGTTTAATTGTAAAAATTGATTAATTAAGTTTTATATATTTACGTTGAAGCCCCTGAATCTAAGACCGTAGATCATTTCAATCGGACGCTCCATATTTGGTCATACATTCACACAATACTTGTAATCCACATTTGATCCGAACTCTCTCTCTCTCTCTCTCTCTCTCTATATATATATATATATATATATATATATATATATATATATATATATATATATATATATATATATATATATATATATATATATATAGGTAGGTTCATTAGAGAACCATAAAAAGGTGGAGAACGGGAGGACAAATCTCAGCCTTCTATTATTTTGGATCTAGGGCTATAATTAATGGGTATTTTGTAATTATAAATACATTTAAATTAATTTAATTTAAATTAAATATTGCATAAGGGTAGTAGAGTAATTAAACAATTTTCTAATTTTATCAACTCTTATAATCTCTCATTCTCTCCCCTATTTCTCTCTCTCTCTCTCTCCCTCTAAATAGGGTTTACGCCTTCACAACCTCACCGGCCGTATTTTATTTTTATGCTCATTCTGGTGAAGTAGAGAATATGCATGATCACAAATCCTTTGCCGTCAATGATGTAAACCTAGTATTTCTGTCATTATCATCTATTTGTATTATGTTTTCTTTTTCTTTTTTAGGGTTGCATAATATTGCCGTCAATGATGTAAACGCTTGTGCCTTTTACATTTGATTGATTATTTTATTATTATATGTAATTTAATTGTTTGTAGATTCATATTAGAAGTAGGAGTTGAGTGTGAAATGATCTTTCACAGGAGCCGATGTACCATTATTTTATTGATATTACACATTGTTATGTTTATTCATAATTCTACATTTTCATAATTGTTTTTTAACTTTTGTTATTGTTTTTTGGAGTTTAATTTTGTTATTGTTCGGTATGTTTATGTTTACATGTTGTTAGCTTTAAAGTGGTAAGTTTTGTCGTGTTAATCTTTTAGTTCTTAATTTCATTAAGAAAAAAAAACAATAAATTAGATTTCTAAAATGGATCTTTTTAAATTTCATACAAGTGTATATTGGACTATCATAAATGATTATATTTTGGTATTCATCAATGAATAACATATTACATTTTGGTATTCATCAATGAATAACATATTTCAAAGTGGTATTCATAAAAGAATATCAAAGTACTGTTTGGTATTCATCAATGAATTAGTTTGATTCTATAATCATAAATGATTATAGTTGAAAGCAGTTTATGTTTAGATTAGGATTCTTTTAGGTTCAAAAAGCACAGTAATCATCCACGATTAACACGAACAAAACAATTTGTTTTTGCTTCAGTTTATGTTTTTGTTGAATCAAAAAAGTGTTTTGCTTTAAAAATCATCAATGATGAATATTCATTGATGATTATGATTATATGGACAACATGGTTATATTCATTGATAAATATGATTATATGGACAACCTGGTTATAATTCTTATTCATTAATGAATATGATTATATGGACAACCTAGTTATATTCATTGATGAATATGATTAAATGGACAGTCTTGTTATATTCATTGATGATTATATGTGTTATTTATTAATGATTATTAGTATTAATCATTGATGGTTATGGGTCATTTTATGCATTTATCCGTTGTTTATTGATATGATTTTTATGCATTTTGAATGTAGATTTTTCAGAGTATTGGAGTTGCATGAATGAGAAGTCGAAGAAGTCTATTTCAAGTCAAAAGATTTAGCACAACAACATTGTTCTTTAATCATTTGTGATTAAAGTTGTATTGTTTTTAATTATTTATGTCTAAAACTATATTGTATTTTTTCACGTTTTTATGTTCTATAATCATTCATGATTATAAATGTAGTTAACTTTTTTGTATATATACATTGTCATATATTCATTTATGATTACACATGTATTTCATTTTTATATCTATATTATACTTTATTCATTCATGATTACAAACATTTTTTTGAATAAAAAATCACTAATACATTGAATTATAAAAAAACGTTTTTTTTTGAATAAAAAATCCTATTAAATGATAATTTATTCTACTACAAATCAAATCCATAAATTTTAGATAACTATTAATCAAATCTCTAGATTTTAGGTAACTATTAATCAAATCCCTAGATTTTAGGAAATTATCAATTAATTTATTTTATATTAATTTAACTAAAATATACAATTACTAATATGCCCTTATCAAATGATTGGTCCAGAATGGGTCTCCAGTTCTCCACCTTTTATTGGTACTCTATATAACCTCTCCCTATATATATATATATATATATATATATATATATATATATATATATATATATATATATATATATATATATATATATATATATATATATATATATATATATATATATATATATAGTTAGTATTAAATGAAATTGTTAAATATAGTGTGATTGTAGGGATCAATTTGGACTGTTAGATTGACAAAATCAATGGACTTGATCAAATGGCATTTTTGTAAATAAAAACAAAGAATTTTATAATTTTTATTTTAAAAATCACGGATAAGGGTAAAACAGTAATACATACAAACCCATAACAGTGGAATGTGATCTTCGCATGCTAAAATCACGGACACGATTTGTTCAGTTACAAGGATCACGATCAAATAATCAAATCGCACAAAAGGTGAGACGAAGCAGTTCACGAATTATCAAATCGATTCAACGACGGCAACATAATTTCTTGATACCTACATTCTTCGTAAGTTGCAGTCACAAGAAAAGACCGATGACAGGGAGAAGAATCAGTTCACGAAGACGCGATAATGTCCAGTCCAGATTCAGCAACAATCCAAAGAATCCAGTTACAATAGATGGCGATAAAGATGAGCTAGACGACTTCGTTGATCCACTAAAAGGTGAGATATCATAAACCCATTCTTCGAGAATAGAGTAGAATTGCATTATACAGTAATACGCATATATTCCTATAGAATGGTTTTCAACTCACCTAGGGTTTGTTATGATTCATCAGAAATTGGGGGTTTTTTTGTTATAGAAGAGAACAAATACAAGCGTAGTTATTCCCATTCTCAAAATAATGTGGATGTTACGTAAACCAGTGATTTTGCATTATTCTTTAATAATGGAATCAGGAAAACCTGCTAAATCGTATGCAATTTAGGCGTATTCTTGTAGAATGTGAGTACGAAAGAAAATTACCCCAATAAAATTCTCTGAGAATGCATACAGTAAAACAAAATGTTAAATAATGAATATTGCCGGAGACATCTGATTTGCATAAACCCATTCTCCAATAATAGATGATTGTAAAAGAGAAATCAACTTCTCTAAGAATGCATACATAGTAACATTAAATTTGGTACAGAGTATGCATTATTTGATTATTCTTGTAGAATGAGAGTACGAAAACTAATTAGCACAATCAAATTGAATGTGCAAATATTCTTGTAGAATAGCATAATGACATCCATTCTCTTAGAATGACATAAGAAATAATATACCCTATAGACATTGATTCTCATAATTGGTTTACTCATGCTATAAAACTACATTTTATTCAAGTTGTATGAAATGTATAACATTCCGGTTATTTTGACCTATTTTCAGGAATACCATCAACAACAGTAAGTAACAAAGGGGATAACATTAAAGAACAAACAAACGTGATTGATGTTTCAAGCTCAAAGCAAAAAAAGAAAAAGTCAAGGTGATGAAAATGAAGATGGTAAGCAGAAAAGAAAGAAGAAAAAAAAAGATAGTTGAAGATGAGGAAGAATCGGATAAAGACATAGATGACACTAGCAGAAAACTAAAAACAAGAATGACACCTTTGAAGTTTACAACAGCTATAAAAACGTTATCAACCATGTAACAAGAAGCGGTCAAAAGAATGGGTTTGGGTAGTCTATTAGAAATACAAGTAGTAGAGTTAGGAAAAAATTTGGTTTCTGTGGTAAAATGTGTTTGTAATAGCATTCTATCGAAATGAAATGATTCTTTGATACAGAGCTTAACATAAATTCTAAAAGAATTTAGTATATTCTCTGAGAATGCATCCAATAAAACCATGTGTTATACATTGAACATTCTATGAGAATAATGACCACAATATAATTTTAATAAACTGCATTCTCTAATAATGGCCTAAGCAGAGTCAACGAATTAACAACAATATACCATATACACATCTTCAAATTCGTAAACAAAATCATCAAAAGAATACTCCAAGAAGAATTCAACTTCTTCAACCATCAAAACGCATACACACATCCAATAAGACATGTCATCCTGGAAAAACACCTTATTAATTAATAAACACTAACATATTAGTTAATTTTCTTAGAATGGCAATAAACAATGAAAACTAACAACCATTCACCCATTTAACTATTACTTTTTTATGTTTATTACATATACACCATTATCAAATCAAAGAAGAAGCATCATATTTTCTTGTTTTGTTCTTAACTTCTTGCAAACTATGTTAGCTGCCATCAAAATGGAAGTCATGACACCTGCAAAAGAAGCACCAGATGAAGGCTGCGTAGGTTTGACCATCTGCTTGTTTGTTTTCAGAATATCATCCCTCTTATATTTAATATTGTATATTTCTTGTTTCAGCAATAGATTTCCACATGCCCCCAATTTGTTCTCCTATTGTTAGGCCTGGCAGGCCTGCTGAAGTTGCACATGTTGCGTCCAAGCAGTTATCTGAGACCATCATAAGGCAAGATTTTGATATTATTTTCCACATTCAAGAACTCATAACATTTGAAACTGTTGCATCTTACTGTAATTTTTATACATGCAGTTCTGGGATGATTGATATGAAAGAGTTGTCATTGGTCAGTGGCAAAGCTGCTTGGATGGCATACCTGATACTTCCATATAACAATTTCACTCCACTCATCCTATTTCAAATAAATTCTACTAAATTAAATTTTGTATCAAATGATTTTGCTATCCAGGATATATACTGATTAGATGCTGATCGTGCTTTATTTGATACTGCCCTACTTGCTACAGTTGCTGCTTTTCTCCCATTGTAAGTGATTTTGACATGTTTTTTATTTAATCGTTGGTTGTTATAGGCGCAGGATTGTATTACATTGTCAAGACAAAGTGTGAAATACCAACCCCTCAACGAATACTATGTTAACTTGCAAATTCTACATAAAGCAAGCATTCTATGAATGTTATAAATACATTATTATATGAGAATATGTTAACTTTTATTCATATGTTGGTTCCCACAATCAACATTCTCAAAGAATTGACTTTCTAAACAACATATCCAGTGAGAATTCACTATTCGGATAATTGAATGGACATATACATTCAAAACTAGATATTCTCAAAGAATTGACTTTGAAAACTATTATACATTCTATCATTTATTCTTTGAGAATGTTTCCTTGTACTAAAATCATATTGTATACAGAGATATCGTTAACCAATATGATCGAAACGCAAACACATATCCAAAAAGCCACAGTCTCCTGAAAAACAACATTTCATGAATTAACAAACATTAACCAATTATTTAATTCTCTTAGAATGTCAATAAACTACTAAAACTATAAACCATTCTCAGAGAATGAACTTCGTATACCACAACATATCCCTATTCTCAGAGAATGAACTTCATATCATAAAACATACGCACAGACTTGTCAAAATTATGTAATTCGCACTAGAATTGACACAATTATATACAATCACAACAAAATTGTCGCAATTATATCCTTCCGCACAACGGAACTGTGACAATTACGAACACAATTCACAAATTTCATACCTGTGTAGAATTTCGATACGATCTCGACGAACGCTTGAAGGATATGAACAATTACTGTGAATATATGATCGATTTCAACGATACGACAACCATAAAATCCATATTTATGAACGAACCATTGATTATGTAATCTAATTTGAATTCAAGCAAATATATTATCGGTTACCATTTATCAATCGTAAATATTAATTCTCGTTAATCTAATTTAATTTCAAATTCGGATATCTGCTTCAAATACCGATCATATCCTTGAATCATATATGGACGTGATTCGGTCCTACAATCGCACAATATTTAGGATCCGCATTTGAACCTACATCTATATATATATATATATATATATATATATATATATATATATATATATATATATATATATATATATATATATATATATATATATATATATATATATATATATATATATATATATATATATATATATATATATATATATATATATATATATATATATATATATATATATATATATATATATATATATATATATATATATATATATAGGGTCAGGATCAAATGAGAACCATTTTTTTCATGAGAACCTACGAACCTTTTGACTGAAAATTTTTTTTTCAAAAAAAATGACATAATACACATAGTCGCTTATATTTAAGATATTTTTCAAAAAAAATTTGAAAAAAATATATATATACACGAAATGTGCATATATGCACGAAACGTGTACATATACACATTTGCGAAAAAAATGCATATGTGCACATTTCGTGTATACATATTATTTTTCAAATTTTTTTTGACAAAATGTCTTAAATATAAGCGACTAGGTGTATTATGTCATTTTTTTTGAAAAAAAAATTTCAGTCAAAAAGTTCCTAGGTTCTCACGAAAAAAATGGTTCTCGTTTGATCCTGACTCTATATATATATATATATATATATATATATATATATATATATATATATATATATATATATATATATATATATATATATATATATATATATATATATATATATATATATATATATATATATATATATATATATATATATATATATATATAGGCGTGTTATTTGGTCGATTAAATCGGGTTTCTGTTTAAGTCGGTTTTTTTTTTCCAAATTAATCGTAACCAAACCAAATAAGGTTCGGTTAAATCGATTTCGGTGGCAGCAAAAGGGTGGAACCGACAATTGCATAAAAAGAGCTAATCGATCGGAACCTGATATAAAATTCGCCAAATTAATCGATCGGAACCTGGTACAACTGTTCGTAAAAAAATTTCATCTCATCCTTTTTTTTCTTCTGGATTTCGGAGAAGCGTTATATGAAAATGTTTATGAGAATTGTTCAAGTTCATTCTCAAAGAATGGGGCATTCTCAAAGAATAGGACATTCTTAGAGAATTGGGCTTTCCATACTGTGAAGATACAGATGTTGATTTGGTGTCGTTTTTGCTATAAGTCATTCTCAGAGAATGTCTATGAGAATGGTTCAAGTTCATTCTCAGAGAATGGGACATTCTCAGAGAATGGGGCTTTCCATACTGTGAAGATACAAATGTTGATTTGGTGTCGTTTTTGCTAATAGCTTTTTGTACCATGAAGTATAAGTCATTCTTAGAGAATGGGGTTAGTTACCATGTTATATTGTACATAATTACTTGAGTCTGTTTGCATGTGTTTTAATCATTCTTAGAGAATAGGTGGTAATCGCACATTTTTCTTCTTAATCGCAAGAATTCCACGTGATGATCGATGTTCATTCCCAGAAATCGTTTTTATGCTAGCTTTTATTCCAATCGTCACTGTAAAAATTGTCACTGTAATGGAACCCAAATTGAGAAGACGGTCCGTAACTTTTGTTTCGATCTTCAAAATTGATTTGAAAATTATACTGTTTCCTTATTTATAGGTATATAAAAATGTCCAAGATGCCCTTAATCAGATTTTTTTAATTATTTTTATTTAATTCTTTCATTTTAATTACACAAATACCACTATCATCTAAGCCCTTGATTTTTTCAATCTAATGGTCTAGAACTGGTCCTACATTCACACAATAATTAGCAAATGTATTTAATACTAACTCTATATATATATATATATATATATATATATATATATATATATATATATATATATATATATATATATATATATATATATATATATATATATATATATATATATATATATATATATATATATATATATATATATATATATATATATATATATATATATATATATATATATACTAGCGGCATACCCGCGCGTTGCGGCGGCGGTGAATCGGTTTTTGCGGCAATTAGTTGAGTTTCGGCGATTAGTATCTTTCGGTGGACGACGAATAGTTAAAATCGATGAATAACTTTCTTTCGATGATTAATTTCGTTTTAAAAAAAATCAAATTTCAAATAATACATTTTCTTTGGTTAGATTGTTTTAGGATAAAAAATGAACAATTAAAAATAATTTTTCTCTAAAATTTTGAATTTTAAAATTATGAACTTATAAATATTTATCTTTAATTTTTCTTATTAAAAACCAAGTGAAGTAATACTTACAAAGTAAATAAATAAATATACGGTCAACATTCATGGGATAAAGTTATCGGTTAATGGAACATAAACAATTAAATTAAAGGGCGTATTGAGCTTGATAATAAACGGTTATTTTTGTACATATAATGTAAAGGGTTCAAAGTTTCAATTTGTGAAGAAATAAGCATGCGTGTATTGTCCCAACAAATAAGCGTGCCTGATTTGCCCAACAAATAAAATAATATTGTGCAAAGGATGTCATTTGAAATTGTTTATGTAGTTTCAATTTAGAATTAATTATAACATAAGATTTCGATAAGCATTTAATTAATCTTGTATTACAAATTAAAAATATATATATATTATTAATATTTATATAAATATTATTTTTAAAATACTAATATTTTATAACCTAATAAAAAAAGAATTTGAATTTAAATTTAATTTACAAATTGAGGGGTTAAATTGGTAATTTAAATATATGCATATTACATATTAACCTAACCCTAAAACAATTTGTTGTTACTTGTTACCGCTTAGGATCCGGGTAATGCATTACCTTCACTACGCCTCCCACATCAAGTCGACTCCTTCATTCCGCCTCCCACATTCGATCTGCAGCGTCGCCTTCGTCCACCCCCATACCGTCGACCATCTGAAGCCTGTCGATCGATTCAGCTGCTTCCTCCTTAGACACGCACACACCAGCTTTGAGGATGTCGGATCCCTTGATCCGGATCTTCCTCGTTAGCCCTTTTTTAATTCACATGTTTTCTTACTTGCCGACTATTAGTTATATTATTTGGACTAGGTTTTTAACCCGTGCAATACATGGATTTAAAAATAAAAATAACAAAAATAAAAAACAAAATACAAATACATGATATAAGTTACTAATTAATAAAACCATATATGTTTCAAACATTTTACCAAATTAACTTTATTACCCTGGTATTAATTGGTCAAAATGGTTAACTTGAAAGTAAAATGCTATTGTAAATAACTTAATAAGAGAAGCTTGCTATCTATTGCATTAATATTTGTTAAATAGTGAATTGGGAATTAAAACCCGTATGAATTGTAAACACGCGCGCCGCGGCCCATTAAGTGTCTGCGTCGCGTGGGCCGTGAACAGCTAGGGTACGGCTAGGGTTTCTTGTAATGCCTATAAATATAAAGGCTGGTCATTAGGGTTTAAGTCTGTCGGTTGTCAAGTCAGAAGTCATTAGTCAGAGGAGGCCGATTTACTAGCAATCTAGGTACGCTCTGTAACACCTGTATTTAGCTCTGGAATAAAGAATACTCTCTCCTGCCCGTGGACGTAGGTCATCTTGGACCGAACCACGTAAATCTCTGTGTCGTTACTTTGTGTTTATATTTCCGCATTTATATTCTCGTTATTATTCCTAGGCAATAGGCTATAGATTTAGGTCTATTTCCTAACAAGTGGTATCAGAGCCGCGGTTTCAGATCTGTAGTGTTATAGATCTGTGATTATTTGCGGTTTTAGGTCTGCGTGTTTTAGATCTGGTTGTAGTTCTGGTTGATTGAAATCGGTAGTAGATCTAGGGTTTACGGCCTCGTCGCGTCGCGTCTGTTGAAAAAACCGTGTCGCGCTTATTGAAGGATCGCGTCTGTTCAAGCCCGCGTCACGCCCTGTTGGAGTCCGCGCCGCGGCGAAGACGAGCAGTAAGCAGTTTCGGATTTACTAGTTCATCAAAGTCTACAAGGATCGGTTGATTGAAGATGTCATCTCATAAGTTCGATTTGGAGAAATTCAATGGCTCGAATGATTTCACTTTGTGGAAGGTTAAGATAAAGGCTCTTCTGGTTCAACAAGGATGCGCAGTTGCAGTGGAAGGAGAATATGCAAAGTACACGACATATGCTGTGAAGAAGGAGATCGAGGGGAAAGCACATAGTGCTATTCTTTTGAGCTTGACGGATGAGGTGTTGAGGGAAGTTGTTGATCAACCTACTGCTGCCAGTATTTGGAAGAAGCTCTGTGATACGTATCAGAACAGTTCTTTGACAAATAGGCTGTATCAGAAGCAACAGTTGTACACTTTCCGAATGGCAGAAGGTACCCAAGTAAAAGACCATCTTGATTCTTTCAATCGTATTATTCTAGATCTTCAAGGAGTAAGAGTAAAGATTGATGATGAGGATCAAGCCCTTATTTTGTTATGTTCACTGCCGAATTCACATAAGAATTTTATTAATACTATGTTGTATGGAAGAACAACAATTACTGTGAATGATGTGAAGGATTCTCTGCTGTCCAAGGAACTCAAACGTAGAGTTTCTGGGAATAAAGAGACATCCGGTTCAGGTCTGTTCGTTGGCAGAGGAAGGACATCGGATAAGAAAGATTGTGGAAATCGGAGTAAGTCACGTTCAAAATCGAAAGTTTTTGCAAAAGTCAAGTGTTATAACTGCAAGGAGAAGGGTCACTTCAAGAGAAATTATCCATTGCTGAAAGGGGGGAAGGGAGAAAATAGCAACAATGGCAGTACGGCTATTGTTCTGGATGGTTCTGAAGAAGAAGAAGACATAGGCGATGTGTTGACTGTTTGTACATCTAGTTCTGTTGATGTTTGGGTCTTGGATACTGGGGCATCTTATCATATGACTTTCCATCATGACTGGTTCGAACCTTTTAGAGACTTGAAAGGAACGGTGAAGTTGGGAGATGATTGGGTTGCTCAGGTCAAAGGAAGCGGTACGGTACAGATTATGATGCACGATGGTATGGTCAGAAAGCTTGATTTATCGTATGTTCCGGATCTTCGAAAGAACTTAATTTCTCTTACTACTTTAGCAAAGAATGGGTTGAAATACTCTGGTGAGGATGACTGGGTGAAGGTCACCAAGGGCTCTCTAGTAGTTATGAAAGGAAAGGTGCAGAAAAGTGGGGTTCCTGTCTTAGAAGGAAATTCGGTTAAGGGAACAGTGGCGATTTCTCAATCCTTAGAGAGTAGTAATGATAAGACAGAGTTGTGGCATAGAAGGTTGGGACATATGAGTGAGAAGGGTATGTCAATTCTGAGTAAACAGGGGTTGTTTGGTGGTGAGCTAACTGGAAAACTCAAGTTTTGTGAAGCTTGTGTCAAAGGCAAGCAACGTAGGGTGAAGTTTAGTTCGGGTAAACACACAAGAAAGGAAATCCTGGAGTACATTCACTCAGATATGTGGGGTCCCTCTCCGGTCGAGTCTCATAAAGGTCATCGATACTTTGTGACTTTCATTGATGACTACTCAAGGAAGGTTTGGATATATTTTCTGAAGACTAAAGACGAAGTGTTTAGGAAGTTCAAGGAGTGGAAGACGATGATTGAAAAACGGACCGGAAAATCTGTCAAGACACTCAGAACTGACAATGGGTTGGAGTTCTGCAATGCCCCGTTTGACAACTTTTGCAAGGCAGAAGGTATAGTGAGGCATCACACTATACGGCACACACCACAGCAGAACGGAGTGGCGGAACGGATGAACCAAACACTGTTAGCGCGTGCTATGAGCATGCGGTTATATGCTGATTTATCGAAGAAATTATGGGCGGAAGCGGTTAATACTGCTTGCTATCTGGTGAACAAATCACCATCAACTGCAATCGACTTTAAGACTCCTCAAGAGGTATGGTCTGGAAAATCCTCTGATTATTCTGGTTTACGTATATTTGGTTGTCCGGCTTATGCTCATGTTAATGATGGTAAACTTGAGACGAGGGCAATGAAGTGCATATTTCTAGGGTATGCACATGGAGTGAAAGGTTATCGTCTGTGGTGTACAGAAGAAGGGAGAACTCCAAAATTTATTAATAGTAAAGATGTGACCTTTAATGAATCTGCTATGGTGAACCAAAGAGGAGGTGATACAAGTCATGTAGGGAAAGATCAGGGTGCCAACCAGAAGGTGGAGTTTGTCACACAAATTCCAGACAGAACGGTGATAAATGAAGAACAGCATGTCGGTGATGATCAGCATAGACGTGATGAAACTCATGAACAGCCCAATGAAGATCAGTCTGGTGATGCTAAGGCCGATGGTGAGAACGATGAGGATGAATCTATAGCAAGGAGAAGAGAGAAAATGAACACGAAGAAACCAGCTAGATATGCTGCATGTGTCACCAATGGTGATATTGGTTCTGTTGCATATGCACTAGCTGTTGTGAAAACATTGGTACTGATGAGCCTCGGTCCTACAAAGAGGCGGTGGCAAGTAAAGAAGGATCAAGCTGGTTGATGGCAATGAATGAAGAGATGCAATCTCTTGAGAAGAATGAAACATGGGATCTTGTTCCATTACATAAAGGAGTCAAACCGGTTGGATGCAAATGGGTCTTTAAGAAGAAGGAAGGAATTCCAGGGGTTGAACCCGCAAGGTTCAAGGCACGGTTAGTGGCGAAGGGTTTTTCTCAAAAGGAAGGAATCGACTATCACGAGGTTTTCTCACCGGTCGTGAAGCACAAGTCAATTCGAGTTCTTTTAGCTATGGTGAGTGCGTTTAATCTAGAGCTTGAGCAGCTCGATGTCAAAACTGCATTTCTTCATGGAAGCTTGGAGGAGAAGATATATATGTCACAGCCTGAGGGTTTTCCGGGTTCTAATAAGGATCATGTGTGTCTGTTGAAGAAGTCTCTTTATGGTTTGAAGCAGTCTCCTAGACAGTGGTACAAGAGATTTGATTCTATTATGACTTCGCATGGCTACATTCAGAATCAGTTTGATAATTGTTTCTACTTGAAGCAGTTGTCCAATGGGTCATTTGTTTATCTGTTGCTATATGTTGATGATATGCTTATTGCAGCCAAGGAGATGGCTGAAATTAATAACTTGAAGAAGCTTTTGGCAAGTGAGTTTGAAATGAAGGATTTGGGTGCAGCAAAGAAGATATTGGGGATGGAGATTCAGAGAGACAGGAAAGCGGGGTTGTTATATGTTTCTCAGCAGAAATATATTGAGAAATTCTTGCAGTCTTTCGGTATGGATCAGTCAAAACCAGTTGGAACTCCTTTGGCAGCGCATTTTAAATTAAACAGAAGTACTATACCAACTACGGATGAGGAAAAAGACTATATGAGTAGAGTTCCGTACTCAAGTGCAGTTGGAAGCCTTATGTATGCTATGGTATGTACTAGACCTGATTTAGCACATGCAGTTAGTGTGGTTTGTAGGTTTATGAGTAATCCTGGGAAAGCTCACTGGGAAGCGGTCAAGTGGATCATGCGATACTTGAAGGGGACTAAGGATGTTTGTTTGGTCTGTGGTGGTAATACTTATAGTAACTTGGTGGGATATGCAGACTTAGACTATGGTGGCGACTTGGTGAAAAGGAGATCGCTCACGTGTTATATTTTCACTTTGTTTGGATGTGCAGTCAGTTGGAAGTCAACTTTACAATCTACAGTTGCCTTGTCTACAACTGAAGCGGAATACATGTCAATGACTGAAGGTATAAAAGAGTGTATCTGGCTACATGGTATGGTGGAGAGTCTGGGGTT
This sequence comes from Cichorium intybus, assembly GCA_023525715.1. Classification (NCBI taxonomy): domain Eukaryota; kingdom Viridiplantae; phylum Streptophyta; class Magnoliopsida; order Asterales; family Asteraceae; genus Cichorium; species Cichorium intybus. The sequence goes on from JAKNSD010000016.1 coordinate 218,206, forward strand.
GAAGGTGGAGAAGCCTGTCTTGAACTGTGATAGTGAAAGTGCTTTGTATCTAGCAAGGAATCCGGTTTATCATGAAAAGACAAAGCATATTGATATCTGGTTAAATTTCATTCGTGACATAGTTGAAGAAGACAAGTTCTCAATCTTGAAGATCGATACCAAGGTGAATCCGGCAGATATGTTGAGAAAGTCGTTACCCAAGGAGAAGTTCGAGCTATGCTTGAACTTGGTTGATATTCGCAGGAGGTAAGTCCCTACGGGGCAAGCTGGCAGGAGACGAGAGGAAGTTTTTTGGTTTCTAGAGCGAGGTGCAGCTATGTTGAATTCACAATTCAAGGTGGAGATTGTTAAATAGTGAATTGGGAATTAAAACCCGTATGAATTGTAAACACGCGCGCCGCGGCCCATTAAGTGTCCGCATTGCGTGGGCCGTAAACAGCTAGGGTACGGCTATGGTTTCTTGTAATGCCTATAAATATAAAGGCTGGTCATTAGGGTTTAAGTCTGTCGGTTGTCAAGTCAGAAGTCATTAGTCAGAGGAGGCCGATTTACTAGCAATCTAGGTACGCTCTGTAACACCTGTATTTAGCTCTGGAATAAAGAATACTCTCTTCTGCCCGTGGACGTAGGTCATCATGGACCGAACCACGTAAATCTCTGTGTCGTTACTTTGTGTTTATATTTCCGCATTTATATTCTCGTTATTATTCCTGGGCAATAGGCTATAGATTTAGGTCTATTTCCTAACAATATTTTTTCCTATTTTTCTTGATTTTAGATTTTGGTTAATTTATAGATTCAAACAGGTATATTCCTCACAATAAATAACCCGAATAACTTCTATATGGTGCCATCAGAACTACGCGTGTGACCAACAAAACAAAAATTAAAGACATGACATTTAAAAAAAAACAAATTTGTAGATATGCTTGTTTCCTTCACTACGGACATTAATAATATATATTGACAGCATAATCTTTTTTTTGTTTTAAGCAATGAAATTGAGGGTGTAATGAGTGTAGCCCTTTCAACATCATATATGGCAATCAGACCCTTGTACACCTCATTTCCATATTTATAAGACACAGCCAAACGCTCTCCCCTGTTGCTTCCCATGCTATCTTCTCAATACCCCCACTGCAAATATAATACACAATATACGGATTTATTATTTAGTTTATGAATATTGGTCAAAGATTTCAGGTCTGGCAAGTCAACAGGTAAGAGGTGTGCATCTGATGAAAATGAAAATCATCATAGTGGGAAATGGACCAATTAATATCATTTGTCCATTTTAATGAAAGTTACAGGAAGACATACCAAGTGATAGAGGCTTTGTAGCAAAGTGAATAGTAGCTAATGTTAGAGATTTAAAAAAGGCAATAAGAATCATACGTCCATTTGGATAATTGGATCACATGCTGCTCCCTACATATATACATCAA
>JAKNSD010000016.1:219673-472293 GCA_023525715.1 Cichorium intybus
AACTAGTCTTGCAGGGTAACCTGGATGTCTACATGCTCATGTGCTGGCTATGGTGGTGGTTGGACTAGTGGATCAACCTGCCTTCGTCTTTGTGGCCTCACCTATGGCTCCTCCTCAGCAACCTCGACCGTCTTAGTATCCAACAGTACCTCGTGCTGAGGAGTCACCGCAGAGTCTCGCACTACCCCCATAATCTCTAAGTAAGTAGCATCAATCTGGATGAGTAAATGCAGGATCGTGTCTTTCGTGAAGATCAAATATGATTGGGCGAGGCATGTGATGTAATGCCCCCCGAGCATAGGACTCTTGACCTTCTACCCATTATCCTTGGTGGTGAGTGATAGGAAATAGTCAAACAAATAAACTTAAATACTTAAGTTCACATGCAACTTAAATGATCTATGTTTTCTCTAATTAAATCTATAACTAAGAACATCAAAGATAACCCTAAGGTATAATCGAAAATTACTAAAGAGGGTTTTTAGGATTACATACCTTTTGTTGAACTTTTGGAAGCAAACACACAAGCCTCGTGCCTCAAATGGTTCACACCCAAGCTGGAAGACAACAGAGAGAGAGGAGATGGTCTCAACAAATGGCACAGAGAATGAGGGCCAGGGAGGGGTATTTATAGCCTCAAGGGTGATAAGGGATAAACCTAATAGATAAGCCTTATTTGAATTTATAACAGATAAACCTTTTATCGTATATTCAAAACCCTATCAGCTGGCATATATATATATATATATATATATATATATATATATATATATATATATATATATATATATATATATATATATATATATATATATATATATATATATATATATATATATATATATATATATATATATATATAGGAATAGGTTCAAATGAGAACCGTTAAAAGGTTAAGAACTCTAGGAACCAATTTTATTAAGGGTATTTTAGTCAATGTCAACATTAATATTACAACCCTTAAATCATCAAACACTCATCCTAAAATCTTATATCTCAAACTTTCAAATTCTCTCATCAATCTTCAAGAACACATAAACCCAACCCAACCCATCACCACCACATGCCGCCGCCACCGCCGCCACCGTCACCGCCGCCGCCACCGTCGCTGTCACATCCACTACCTACCACCGTCGTCCGCCTCCCTCTCCACCACCTGATGCCGCTGTCAAACGCCTTCATCAGCTCAGATCTGAAACAATAAGGTGATCCTCACCACCACCACCAACCTCCGGCGAACTAGAAGTATCCCACAACCGTGTCCAAACATCCACCATCACATCAGATCTAGATCTGGATCTAAATCGCCATCAAATCACCACCTGCGTTTTTGTTCTTCACTTTAAACCACCGGAATATCTCAGATCTAGAGAGAAACCGGTGAAATCAACCACCACATGTCGGAATATCTTAGATCTGAAACCCTAGCCGCCGCTACTAACGTGAACTACCACCGTCGCATCAGATCTAGATCTGGATCTAAACCGCCATCAAATCACCGTCTGCGTTTTTGTTCTTCTCTTTAAACCATCGGAATATCCCAGATCTAGAGAGAAACCGATGAAATTAACCACCACATGTCGGAATATCTTAGATCTGAAACCCTATCAGCTGCTACTATCGTGAACTACCATCGTTGCTACTGTCGTGAACCACCAACACCACTAGAATACATTTATCTCACAGATCTGACCTGGAAACAATATGCACATAAGGTGTTTGATGAAATGCTTCAATAAGATCTATAAGTTTTTAAGCTGTGAATAAGTGTCTAAAATGTTGTATTAAGCTGTGCATGAGTGTCTGAAATATTGTATTAAACTGCGAATTTTGATTCTTTTTATTCGGATCTAATTTTTGGAGTGATATGGTCTGGAAACAATATGTACACAAGGTGTTTGATGAAATACCTCAATGAGATCTGTATGTATTTTAAGTTGTGAATATGTGTCTGAAATGTTGTATTAAGCCGTGAATAAGTGTTTAAATGTTGTATTAAACTGCGAATTTTGATTTTTTATCCAGATCTGTGGTCTTAAGAGGAAGGAAAGGTGACTACGATGCTAGGTGGCGATGGTTGCAGGTGGTGGTGCTTGGTGGCGGCGTGTGTTGGTAGAGTTTGGGGTTGAGTTCTATTAAAAACAAATTAGTCTATTAAAGTGTGAATTAGTGTAAGAATGTCTATTTAAACTGTGAATGGTTGTATGATTGATTGTATTAGACTTTGAAAATGACAATTTTGCCCTTTATTACCAAAAATAACAAAAATCCGAGAATTTAAATATTTTAACCGGTATTCACAGTTTAATAACGTGAAATGACTAGTTCTCACGGTTCTTAACCTTTTGATGGTTCTCATTTGAATCCTTCCCTATATATATATATATATATATATATATATATATATATATATATATATATATATATATATATATATATATATATATATATATATATATATATATATATATATATATATTGATGCGAACTTGTCCTTCAATGGAGTCTTCTGGATGACAGAGCTTCAGACTTGACTTCACAATGACGAAAATGGAGTCAGTCACACTCCGGGAGGCGATCCCAGGAGGGTGCTCCGACGGCTAAGTTAGTACGCTGATCAGAGAGAACGATAGATGAAAGTGAATGAGTACGAGTATGTTTGATGATGATCTCACCAAAGGTATGATCATCATATATCGTTATACCTGCGTGGGGACCATCTGCCAGTTTTGGCAGTGAATCTTTTCCTCATTGGGCAATCGCCTGCGGTTGGCTGTGATTGGTTCATTGACGAGGTAGTGGCTTGTGGACCACCTGGGTTGTTCGTAGCTTAGCAGGTCACGCGCTGACCGTTACAAGGTGACGTGTCGTCCTGATATTGGCACATGTGGTGGTCAATCATCCAGGATTTATTAAGTCGGCTGACGTCTAGCCAAGCGGGGTGCATGGTCCCTGGCAGCTGGTTGGCCGTGTAGACAATGGCCAGGGGTCTTGCTAGCATGGTAGCGGACTGTTGTATGTATCTGCATGATACACTATCAAGTCCCCCCACTATTGGTAGTCAAGGCGATGTCGTGGTCAAGCTTTGACATTCTAGAATTTAAGAGGCGGTGGTTCGCTTTCCGAGTAAGTCGGTGTTATTATAGCTGATGTGAGTGATGTAACTCCCCTATTTTTGAAAGAAAATGGCGAATGTTGATCGACAAGAAATTCCCGACGATGTTTACGGCCCTTTGGTCGAACGATATGGCTTTCAGCCTGAAGATGGAGTTCTTGTTCCTGATGCTGATGTAGGGTTTTCTTTTCCTCCGGAAGGAAAAAGCCACGTGTACCTAAAAACCTTCGACGCCGGGTATCGACTTCCGACGTCAGACTTTACCGATGAAGTTGTTCATCATAACAGTGTTGGCCTGCACCAGTTAACGCCGAATTCTGTCAATAAGATTGTAGCTTTTGAGCTTTTGTGCCGTGGCTTGGTTATCGTTCCCGATTTTTATGTGTTCAAGCACTACTTTCGCTTTGCTGTCTCCGGGGAAAATTATGCTTTTTATACGAGGACCAACGTTCAAGTACTGATCCTGAGCCCAAGTATTCACCAAAGCATTGGCAGGATAAGTGGCTTTGGGTAAATGCTTCTCGTGTTGGCGCTAGGTATTATCGGTCTGGTCCTTTTTCTGATCAAATTGCTAAGTTATACCCTCACCAAGAACAAACGGTGAAAACGTTGAACGACATTCGCATAGTTCCAGAGAATTTCCTGAATACATTTTGGTAGGTGGTGGATTGAGTACTTTGTGGCGTATACGGGGGAAAAATGCCAGAATTTTACGTGATGCGAAAGAGTATGTGTTGTCTCTTCCTTCTCCTCTCTCCCCCTTTTTCTTTCTGTACCTGGCTTCTTCTTACTTTCTTTTTCCTTTGCAGACAGCCCGTGTATGGTGCGCTTTGAGGATGTACTTGCCAAAGAATGGGGAAAGGGAGAACTTAAGTATCGCGAGGTAGATTTGGTTGACAGGGTGGCTGCTCCGTTTGCTTTTCGAAACCCTGACGTTGTGGCGCGAGCCAAGGAAGTTCAAGGTTTGGAGGAGACGAAGTTTGGGAAGGGAAAACTTGGTGATATTCCGTTGATAGATGCGAAGGTGGAGGGACTTTCCAAGGGGCATCGCGAAGAGTCCTCAGAGTCAATCTGTGATAGTAAGGAAGGTATTTTGAGGGAGTCCGCTAGACTGGAAAGAAAAAGGAAAATTGCTTGGGATGCCTTGGAAGGTCCAGAGAATCTGACGGAGACAAGACTGGTGAGGAGGGTAAGTCGTCGCCAACTGTTGAGTAGTTTAAAACAAGATGATTTGGGTATTATTACAATTCCAGATGATGAAGAGGTGGATGCTAGGAACACGAAGGTTCCTACAGGCCTGGAGATGTTGGGGGTCAAAATGAGCAAGTTGTGAATGATCCAAAAACATTATCTGGTTTCGGTGACTTAGGGGATTTGGGCGAAAATATTGGTGATGCGTTTAATGTTGGGGGTTGAAGTGGGCTTGGCATGGGCGGTGGGGATGAGTTTGATGTTGGTGGTAATGGGGGTGCGAATCAAGGTACCCATTTTTGGACTGACTTTGCGCCTTTACCATTTATCCCAGATTGGAAGCTTGTTAATGGTTCCCGCTTGGTTTCACGAGAGAATGGTATCGATTTTGCACTTCATGCATTTCCTCCGGCGGCCGGGTCAGAGATGCAAGATTTTTCACACGACAATCTGGTAAGTGCTCTGAGGTTCGCTTCTACTCAGTCTGCTTATTACTTGGCAGTTGCAACAAAGAGAATAGAGCATTTGGCAGCCTCTTTCTCCAGCCAGGAGTCTTTGAAAATTGAAGCTCGTGATGCCTTAGCCGAAAATGCACGTTTGCGTGCATCAAATGTGGAGTTGGAGGAACCGATTGCTCGTTTGGAGAGTGCCTCTCGCGAATTTGACCACAAGTGTGAGCTTTTGGTTGCGGAGAAGATGTCGGTGGAGGAGCAGTTGGTTGGTGCCCAGGAAAAATTAGACAAGGTTGGCCAAGATAACGAGGCCCTGATGATCCGTGCTGAGAGCTTTGATGCTGAGTTGTGCGAGAAAGATCGTGTTTTGGAAGAGAAAAAGGCAGCTCTAGTGAATATGGAGAATGACTTGAGGTGGGTGGTGGAAGAGGGTATGGTCAGGATAGTTGAAAAGGTATTCATGATCCCAGATTTCGTTCATGGCATCAATCGCATCCGGCGGGCGAGTTATGTGGCGGGCGAGGAAGCAGGCCGGCGTGGTCTTTGTCAGGAGTTGAAAATCAGTGGTCCTGATGCTGGGGAGGGAAGCTCGGCCTCAAGTTGTGCCTGGGAGGTTGAGGATGCTATGGAGGATTTTGCAACCCTGGACTATGCTGGGTTGCTAAGTTTAGGCCAGCTTGGAGTAGAGGATCTGAAAGAATTGCTAAAGGTAGAAGCGGATGGGTAAGTTGCTGGGTTTGATATTTCGATATGGTTGTAACTAACTAACTTTTTTAGACAATTTTCTTTTGATGTTTGTGGTTGGTTTGTGGATGTCGTTTGGTGGTTGTTGGACGAACATTTTGTTTATGTGTTTACTTGGGCCATCTTTGTTGTTCCCTGCTTTTGTTTGATTGATTTCCTTTTTGTGCTATCCTTTAGGTTTCGTCGTAGCTTGAGTGGTTAAGTTTTGAACTTAATATGGATGGTGCTCAGCCATTTGTGTTAAGTTTTGAACCTAACATGGGTGGTGCTCGGCTATATGTATTAAGTTGGACTTAATATGGATGGTGCTCAGCCATTTGTGTTAAGTTTTGAACCTAACATGGATGGTGCTCGGCCATATGTATCAAGTTGGACTTAATAAGGATGGTGCTTGGCCATTTGTGTTATGTTTTGAACCTAACATGGATGGTGCTCGGCAATATGTATTAAGTTTTGGACTTAATATAGATGGTGCTCGGCCATTTGTGTTAAGTTTTAAACCTAACATGGATGGTGCTCGGCCATATGTATTAAGTTTTGGACTTAATATGGATGGTGCTCGGCAATTTGTGTTAAGTTTTGAACCTAACATGGATTGTGCTCGGCCATATATATCAAATTTTTGTTAAGTTGCAATTAATAATTGTAAGCATGCATAAGTCGACTTTTGGTTGGGTGATCAACCCAACCAATTTGCCATTTAATTAATATAGCATATTAGACATAAGTGTCATACATTTGGGGGCACTGGAACTCGGTTCCTTGTGAGGCTAACCCATTACAATGTTAAAGAAGAGTAAAAAGAAAAACTTGCTATCGCTTGAACTTGTGCTGTGCGATATCCCCTTAGAAGTAAAACTTCCTTAGGTTTTGAATATTCCAAGTTCTTGGTATTGGATTACCATCAATGGTTTCTAGTACATATGCGCCATTTCGGTGCGCTTCCACCACTTTGTAGGGGCCTTCCCAAGTTGGCCCCAACTTTCCCCTAGGTTGGGCGTGGCTGACTTCATTCTTTCGCAGCACTAGGTCTCCCACCTTAAGCGCTCTCCCTTTTACTCGCTTGTTGTAGTATCTTTCAGTGTTGGATTTGTACATTGCTTGCCTAATGCTGGCAAGTTCACATTTCTCTTCCACCAAATCCAAGCTATGTCTAAGGTCATCCTCCGCTTTTTCGGGAGTGAAAGTAGAGACTCGTAGAGAGGTTATTGAGAGTTCTGGCGGGAGCATGGCCTCCGTTCCGTATACCAAAATAAATGGGGTTTCCTGGGTGCTCGCTCTTGGAGTCTTATGGTATGACCAAAGGACACTTGGCAATTCTTCCACCCATTTACCTTTAGCCTTTCCTAGCTGTTTTTTTATTCCACTCATAATGGTTCGATTGGTAACTTTTGTCAGACCGTTGGATTGTGGATGTACCACGGATGTAAACTGATGGTGGATTTGTTTTTCTTCACACCATTCACGGAATGGGTTCTCGACAAACTGCAATCCATTATCGCTAACTAACACTCGTGGTGTACCAAATCTAGTAAGTATGTTCTTCCACATGAATTTGATGACGCTGCCCCCTGTTATGGAGGCTAACGGCTCAGTCTCCACCCACTTGGTAAAGTAGTCGATTGCAACGATTAAAATTTTTACCCTCCCAGGGGCTTCTGGGAATGGCCCAACGATGTCTATCCCCCATTGGTAGAACGGCTAAGGACTACGGCCAAGGACTGGTAATTCTCGTCATGGGGGCTGCGGGTAAATTCTGGACTAGGGAAAAAGTTTGGCATTCCGTACATTTGCGTACTATTTTAGTTGCATCGAGATGGACGTCCGGCCAGTAGAATCCCATTCGCAAGATTTTGCCCGTCAGTGCTTGGGCTCCTTCGTTAGCTCCTGCTAATCCTGAGTGTGTTTCGTCTAGTACCTGTTGTCCTTCTTTCCTAGTTATACATTTCAACCAAGGGGCCAAATACCCTTTTTTGTAGAGTGTTCCTTCGATGATTGTGAAGTTGAGAGCTTTAACTATTATCTTGCGCGCTTCCGTCTCGTCTTCTGGTAGCGTTCCATGCTGGTGGTATTCCAAGTATGGTGTAATCCAGGTTACTGTTTCTTCTGTTGTTTCGCCAACTTTTTTTTCTTTAATACTTCTTTCAGGTAAGACTTCGACCAACATTTTCTTAAGTTAGGTGGTCAAAAGACATTGATGCTAGTTTGCTTAGGGCGTCAGCCCTTCTATTTTTAGACCTGGGAATTTGCTTGATAGAGAAACTGTCAAAAGATTTTGTCAATTTTTGAACCGCATCAATGTACTTCTGCATTCTCTTATCCTTGGCTTCATATAAACCATTTATCTGGTTTGTCACTAGCATCGAATCACTTAAAGCTGCTATCTGTTTTGCTCCATTCTCAATTGCCAATCGTAATCCCGCCAGCAAAGCTTCGTACTCCACCTCATTGTTAGAGGTCTGAAAATCAAATCTTAAAGCATACGTGATCTCCTCACCTTGAGGGCTTTTTAAGATTAATCCTGCTCCTGACCCTTCCTTTCCGGCGGCCCCGTCTGTAAAAAAGGTCCATTCACACGGTTTCTCTGTAGCAAGGACTTTTGTGGCATTTGGTGTCCCTGAGGGTATTTGCTCTGGAATCTCGATGAGGAAATCTGCTAAAGCTTGCGCCTTGATGCCTGTTCGCGGTCGGTATTCAATGGCATGCTCACCTAACTCTATATCCCACTTGGCTAATCGCCCCAAATTTTCCGGCTTTAGACGGATTTTCTTGAGAGGCTGGCTAGTGAGGACTTCGATATGATGTGCTTGGAATATCGACGAAGACGTCTGGCAGCATGCACAAGGGCTAGTACCAGTTTCTCGAGTGTCGGGTAGTTAATCTCTGGGCCTTAGAGTGCTCGACTTATGAAATATACTGGGAGTTGTGTATTGTTCCTTTCCACTACTAGTACTGCCGAAATTGCTTCTTGTGATGTTGACAAGTAAAAGAACAAAGTTTCTCCCGGGATAGGGCTGGGTGAGTCTAGGTAAATTGCCCAATGCCTCTTTGAGTTTCTGCCAGGCTTCATCAGCTGCTGGTGTCCATTTGAATCCCTCTTTGTTGACTTTGCCTTCCAATATGCTGAAAAGGGGTAAAGCTTTCTCCGCTGACTTCGCAATGAATCGTCCTAATACTGTTAATTTTCCATTTAAGCCTTGCATTTCCTTTAATGTGACAGGGGGTCTGGTCTTGAGGGTGTCTTGTACTTTTGCAGGGTTGGGAAGAATGCCTTGATTAGTCACATAGTATCCTAGGAAGTGGCCTTCCTCGACACCAAACACGCCTTTTGCTGGATTCAATTTCATCTTTTCCTTTTCTAACGTTTTGAGTGGTTCCTCGATGTCTGTCATCAGTGTAGCTTCTTCTGGGCTTTTGATTACCATGTCATCGACATAAACTTCGATGTTGCGCCCGATTTGGTTGCGAAGTAGTTGGTCTACCAAGCGCTGGTATGTTGCTCCTGCATTCTTTAATCCGAAGGGCATCTTCTTGTAATAAAACGTCCCTCTATCAGTGTAAAATGCTGTCTTTTCTTCATCCTCCTTCCTCATTTGTATATGGTGATAGCCTTTATATGCGTCTAGAAAGCATTTCCACCTGAACCCCTGGAGCGACTCTACCTTTTGATCTATTTCGGGCATGGGGTAGCAGTCCTTGGGGCAAGCTTTGTTTAAATCTGTATAATCTATGCACATCTGCTAGCTGCCGTCGTGTTTTTTAACCATTACCGGATTAGCAATCCAATTGGGGAAGATGGCCTCTCTTAATATTCCTGCTGCAACTAACTTGGATACTTCTGCGTTGATCGCCATTTACGTTCATCTGCTTGGCTCCTCTTTTTTTGCTTGACTGTGTTACTTCCTAGTTTAACGTTCAAGTTGTGCTCTATGACGCTCCTGTCTATGCCTACCATATCTGCTGGCTCCCATGCAAATACATGCTTGTATCGTTTCAGGAGGGCTATTACCATTTCTCTTGTGGTTGTGGGCAACATGGTGCCAATCCGAACTGGCTGTTCATGGTAATCTTGGTTGATGAATTCTTTATCGTTTGTCTCTTCTCTTCTAGTCTTTTTAGCTGGTCGCATGATATCTGTGGGTTGCATGATCTGGCAACAGCTCAAAGTCCGAGGGCTGCTGGCCGTGACGCAAGCTACTCCACCTGACGCTTTGAATTTTAGAAGACCATGGACTGTAGATGCCACCGCACCAAACTTCAGAAGTCCCGGACGCCCTAGGATCATATTATGTTCTGACGGTGCTCGTACAACAACAAACTCAATGAGTACAGCCCTGTGGAGTTTCCGGTCGAAACTTCTTAAAGTGAAGGGTAAGGGAATAGTTCCCATTAGCCAGATGCTGTGGCCTGTGAATCCGATAAGCCGTCCCCTGGCGGGCTTCAGTTCGTCTTTTATTATTTGTGGCAATAACTTAAAGCAGTGTTCATGTATGATGTCGGCGGCACTTCCTCCATCCACGTATACCCTGTGAATTTTGATATCCTTAACGTAACCAACAATGACCAGGGGGTTGTCTCCTTGCCAGTTCTTGGGTCTTAGATCATTAATGGAGAAACTGAGATTCAACGGACCGGCGCTGTGGCGTACACCTTCCTTGTCAGCACGACTAGTTTGTTTCTGGCTCGTACGAATAGCCAAAATTTCGAGAGCTCACCTGTTTTGTCTTCCTTCCTGCCCCTCTCCACCTCCTGTCCGCTTCGTACTGCTCTCGCAGCTTTCTTCCAGTTTCTATTAAATTGCCTTTCAGTTGTTTCTCCTCCATTTCTCTCTTCAACATGGCACAATCAAGGGTATCGTGAGCTCTACTTTTGTGGTATTTGCAGTATTATTGCTTACTATCTTGGGCTTTACTCGCGGTGGTTTCCTTTACGGCATATATATCTGTATGTCTGTTTCGTGACTCATCTTTGAAAAATGGATTAAATCGTCGTGGAGGTCTGTCGCCTCTTGAAGGAGGACCGGCATAGTCTGGGCGTCGACTATGGGAATGGTAACAATCACTTCTTCTGTGATTGTTATCCGTGGTTGCTTTGAGATACTGTTGTTTCTCTGCCGTCCCCTCCTACTGCCTGAGGAACATCTCTACTCGCTCCTTCAGCTCGTGCCGTGTCTGCGGGGGTCTACCCAGAAATTTTCTAGATAAAGGACCGGCAGCAGTCCCCAGGTGAACGCGCCTGTCACCATTCGGTCGTCTTGCCCCGACACATCCAACGTAGCTTTATTGAAACATTTGAAATAATCCTTTACTGACTCACCTTCCCGTTGCTTGCAACCCATGATGGCATGGTTGTCGCCCCTATACTTTCGTAATTGCATGAAGTTCGTATGGAATAATTGTTTCAACTGCTCAAAGTTATATATACTGTTGGGCGCTAAGCTTTTGAACCATGCACCTGTGTTCCCGTCTATCCGTCGTCGGGAAATATATGCACCAGAAACGTTGGTCTAATTTCAACGAGGTCAGGTGCCACTCGTATGTGTCGATGTGGCTGTAGGGCACGTTGTTCCATTGTATACCTTCAACGTTGGGAGCTTGGCGGTACTTGGGATCTCGTAATCCAGGAGTTCTTTGACGAAAGGTGAGTGGGAGGTTGTTATTGTAGGAATTGGATTCGACGTTTGTGGTTGAAATGGTGAGTAGATTGGCATGAATGGATATTGTAGCGTTATATAGGGCGGGGTGATTATCGGAGGAGTAGGATAATTATTGACATAAAATGGCGTTGGACCGAACTGAGTTGGAGGAGTAGGAGCGCTTAGAAACGGGTTTTGAGGAATTGTGGAGGTTGGAGAAGGGGTTGATGGTATTCCGGTAATATAAGGTATCGGAAGAGTTGGAGGAATGTTTGGCGGAATGGAGGTGTTTATTGAGGTTCCTGCCATCGTAGGGGCAACAAACGGAGGTGTAAACAGTGGTGGGGTTACCGATGGGCCTGTATGAAGGAGAGGATTCAGATATGTCATTGGCGGCGTGAATAAAGTTGGCATCGGCGGTTGCCATGGTGATATGGTGGTCGTTGTTGCTGTAGGTACAACTGTGTGTTGCGTAGTCGCAGGGGTTTGAGGTGTAGCGGCATCTAGGGATGTCATAGGTCGTATTGGACTTCAGTGAACGTCACCTTGTCGATTATCTGATGGGATCGTCATTCAGAATTGTGAGAGCGTAGTTCTTACGTCGTCACACAAGCGGATGGCGTCAATGATGCGAACTTGTCCTTCAATGGAGTCTTCTGGATGACAGAGCTTCAGACCAGAGTTCACAATGATGAAAATGGGGTTAGTCGCACTCCGGGAGGCGATCCCAGGAGGGCGCTCCGATGGCTAAGTTAGTACGGTGATCAGAGAGAATGATAGATGAAAGTGAATGAGTACGAGTATGTGTGATGATGACCTCACCAAGGGTATGATCATCATATATCGTTATACCTGCGTGGGGACCATCTGTCAGTTTTGGCAGTGAATCTTTTCCTCATTGGGTGATCGCCTGCGGTTGGCTGTGATTGGTTCATTCAACTGACTAGGTAGTGGCTCGTGGACCACCTGGGTTGTTCGTGGCTTAGCAGGTCACGCGATGACCGTTACAAGGTGACGTGTCATCCTGATATTGGCACATATGGTGGTAAATCGTCCAGGATTTATTAAGTCGGATGACGTCCAGCCAGGCGGGTTGCATGATCCCTCGGCTGGCTGGCCGTCTAGACAATGGCCAGGGGTCTTGCTGGCGTGCTGGCGGACTGTTGTATGTGTCTGCATGAGACACTATCATATATATATATATATATATATATATATATATATATATATATATATATATATATATATATATATATATATATATATATATATATATATATATATATATATATATATATATATATATATATATATATATATATATATGGTTAGTTCTTTTAAGAACTCAAATATTCATGAGATCTTGAGAACTCAATATCATCCATTAGATCCTTATCCAAATCAAAAAGGGCTTGATCGTCATTTTATAAATCTAATTTAATTTTGATTTTTTTTATTTTTGGCAACAGAATATCAATTCCTAAAAATAAGCACAATCAAATTCAAATTTCAAATTGAAAAACCTTTATGATTTTCGTTTTTTTTAATATGAGAATTTTTGAAATTTGTAAAAAAAACATAAAAATTTTAAATTCAATAAAAATCAGATTTAGATTTCTGATATGTGCATTTTTTAATAGAATGTGCATATATGCATATTTTCGTAATTACAGGTGCATATATACAGGTACATATATACATATTTGTATGTGCATATATGCATATTTTCTGAATTCATATATACACATTCTTATCTTCAATATATTAATGCAAATAATAAAAAATCAATTTATTAAAAACAATAATATCCAACCGTTTTGAACGATATATTCAAATTTATTAGAAACTATGAACAATACATACAAAAAAACTATAAAAACAACAAAAATCCACGATATCTCCATTTTTCAGTTTGTCACTTTTCAATTCTTCAATTTTTTGGATAAATTTCTTCAAAATCTGCAATAACATTAATAAAAATTAATATAAATGTATATTCGAAAACATTAAAATAAATACATACATGCATATACGCACGCGTGTGTACATGAACAAATTGATATACATATGCATATCATACGATTTATTTATATACATGTATATGTATATATGCACATGTGCATATCAGCACATATATTTCTGCATATATGCAAATACGCATACATATGTTTATCTGCGTATCCACGTATGTGCACATATGTTTATGCAAGTTTATTAACATTTGAACCAACATATACAAAGGTGATTAAATAAATGAATAGATAGATATATGTTTAGACACATGTGCACATACCTTATGCATATGTGCACATATGCACATATGCACTAATATACATGTAAAAAATATAAATTTATGCACAAACGGAATATATGCATATATGCGCAAACATATTTATGAACAAATACGCATACATGAATATATGCATATACATTTATGCACCTATATGCACATATGCACCCACTTATACATGAAGATATGCACATGTATGCATTTAGGCATATACACTTAATTCAAATAGAAATTGGAAATCATCGATTATTATTCATTTTCAATTCAAACAGAAATTGGAAACCATCGATTATGAATTATATAGAGTACTACTTTTTTTCTCATTTGTCCCTTAATTGTAGAGAGAATAAAAAATAACAAATTTCTTACTCAAAAAAATAGAAGGTGATTAACTTGTTAAAAACTTTAATAAACCTAAGAAGATTTTCAAGAACATTATTATGAATGTGAGAAAAGATCAATTGAAGAGTACCTGATGCTTGTCTGCGCACCTGTATCATAGAAAAAACAAAAGTAAATAAATGTTATTTAATGTAATAATAAAGGGAAGCAATAACAATTAGCAAACATACCGTCAAAAATTACAATTTCAATTCAAATTACAATTTCCACATACATATATGCACATATGCACATACGTGTATCAATATATGCACATAGGTATATGTACATATGCACATACGTGTATACACATATGCACATACGTGTATGCATATATGCAAATACGTGTTCTTAAAACAGGTTCTTGATGCATGATCTAGTGATGTCAAACCTCATTGAGGCATTCTATCATACACTTGGCATGCATCTTAAAAAAACCAACTTGAAAAAAATTATAAAACATAATTCGATTAACAAAAGATACCCCAATTTCTGTGATGTCAAACCTCATTGAGGCATTCTATCATACACTTGGCATGCATCTTAAAAAAACCAACTTTAAAAAAATTATAAAACATAATTCGATTAAAGCAACAATGTAACAAACCTGGTGACGAATTAAAAATACGAACTTCTCATATTGGCATATTCCTTCTTGTTTGCAATTCAAGACCTTTAAATTCTACTGATAAGAGAATGCTAAATGGGTATATTGGAGAACATGTGTATAATTACAATTTACGGTTTAAAGAATTGTCAAAAAAGAGAATTTAGGCAGCAAATCTAATGGGGTTTAAAGAATTCTGATATAGAGAACAAGAGATTACACAAATTAGGATTTACCTGAGTAAACTTTTGTGAATTCTATGAAATATCAGATGATCTGCACACACAGATAGGAGAGGTTATGTAGGTTTAAAAGGAAGAAGGAAATCGTGTATCACAATGATGATCGACCTATTTACCAGATATCTAAGATTCAGGAGGATATGCGAGTCGGATAGCATAGTTAGGGTTCCTTTGTGCAACGATTCTGTATCACATCTCGAATTTGAAGCTGGGTTTTGGATTTCTGATTGGATAAGGATAACGATGGGTGAGAGAGAAGAAATTTCTTGTAGAATTCGATGATAGAAATCAGAAAATACCATAGCATCGATTCGGAAATCAGAATTTCTAGTAGAGCCGGCGGCATGAAGAAACCACATCGATATCGCCTGGAACAGTTGCAATGCGAGAATCAGAAAGTACCAGAGCATCGAGAAAGAGAGAGAGAGAAATTGCACAATGGATATCGCCTGGAACAGTTGAGGGAAATCGCACCATGGATGATCGTATTTTGATATGCAGAGGTTACGAGGCGGTGGAGCGGCCGGTATGTGTGCGAGAGAAAGAGAGAGAGAGATGATTTAGTTGTTGAGTTTCCTATTTCAAAGGAAATATTAACGTGAATTGGGGGATTTCCTAATCAAATTAATTTCTTATTCCGAATCTATCCTCAGGACCTGTTTAGAAAGTCCACTGTACCATCAAATTCAATGATAATTACAAAAATGCCATATTGCATCTCAATCATTGATTTTTTTGATCTAATGGTTGATAATGAGTTCTCAGAATCTCATGGTTTTTTTTTTAGTTCTTACAAGAACCTAACTCTCTCTATATATATATATATATATATATATATATATATATATATATATATATATATATATATATATATATATATATATATATATATATATATATATATATATATATATATATATATATATATATATATATATATATATATATATATATATATATATATATATATATATATATATATATATTGATGTGATATCGAGTCTTGATCATTTCAGGGGGATGATTCCGACCGCCAAGGGCTTGACCTGCGATCACAATATCAAAAGGACGACATTGTCAGCCGTTCTCTCTGGGAGGGGTTCCCCGGCGAACGCTCCGATTCTTAAGTCAGATCTCCGGCGATATTAGGGTTACTGTATAGTAAGAGTGAGAGTGGCGATCCCTTTACCGTATGCCCTGTGAGGGCTTTTATACGTGTCGCAGGTTCCGTCGTGGCCGACAGGATCCCTGCTGTGGCAGGTGGGGACCGGGCCGGTGATTGGCTACACGATCCTCGTCCTTCTTCATGCCTCCAATTGGTCCAGACGGACTACGTGGGGGACGCACGATCTCTGTCAGGTACGGGCACCACGTGTGGTCGAGGGAGCATGGCGCCAAACCTGATCCGGGCTGGGCGCTCCAGCGGGAGCGCGGTCAGTGGGCCGGGCTGGAGTTCTTCTGTCGAGACTTCTCCAATGGGGGACATGGTATAGACCTCCAGGGGACCTCTTTCAGGAGTGCGCCAGCGTGTGCCAGATGGCACGCTATCAAGTCTCCCTAGCCTTAGGCATTGTTACGTGTGCGCAGCTAGTGATGGTGACTGGGGCTAGCATCAGGTTAACTCTGCACTGATGTGACCGTTACACAGACGGCGTCAATCATCACGCGGTTGAATTTTGAAACTCCCGCCCACGAACCTTCCTTATCCGTCTTCCTTATATTCCTCTTTCTTCACCCGTCAGTTTTCTTTACGGTTCTCTTTCTCTTCTAGGTCTTTTCGCTTTTCTTCGTCGCTCATTTCTTTTTCCTCCCGATCAAGATGAGTTCATCGTCGGACACTGCTCGTGCGTCGCAATACTACGACTCATTGATTTCTCGCTATGGTTTCCAGCCAGAGGATGGCGTGGAGATCCCTGCTGACAACGCCATTTTTTCCTTTCCGCCTGAAGGAAAAATCGGCATGTACTTGAAGCATTTTGAGGCCGGTTACCAGTTACCTACGTCGGACTTCTTCATGGAGGTTCTTGACTACTACCATGTTCATATCCACCAGTTAGTGCCTAACGGTGTGAACAAATTTTTTGCTTTCGAACTCTTGTCTAAGGCTGTTCATCTGGAGCCTGATTTGTACGTGTTTCGTCACTTCTTTCGATTGGACATGCTTCGACTGGGAGCAATTACACCTTCTGAGTTCGAAGGGACCGACCGATTATTGTTACCGATCAAAGGGGTTCCGCCAAGAATTGGGCTCGACATTTTATCTGGGTAGATCAGCACCGGGTCGGTGCTATGAAACGCCGTCTTGAACCCATCTCCGATCGTGCTTTCAATCTTTTCCCATGCGAAGGAGGCGATTGCGAAAGTTATTCGGTCTTTTCGTGTGGTTGGTGGGGAATTTCCTGAGTATATTTTAGCCGGTGCCGGTATGAGCACGTCCTGCGGCTTCGAGGCAAGATGCTTGACTTCTTCAGTATTGTGGACGGTTAGTTCTATTTGTTTTGTGTCTTTTCTCCTCTCCTTCTCCCCCCTTCTTTTTGAAAATGATTTTAGAGTTTTCTATATCTTCATCGTGCAGGTTGAGAGCATGATATCCGGTTTACAGATATTTTGGCCAAGAGCTATCCTAGGAGTCTCCAATATCGGGAAATTCCCTTGATTGATCGCGTGCTTCCTTTGCGTGATTTCCGCCATGAGGCTTTTATCACACGGGCCTCGGAAGTGTAGGAGGAGGAGAGGCGACGAGCCGTGGGGTCTAATCCGGTAATTGTTTTAGTTGTTGATACCAGAACTGTTTCTCAGGAGAAGGTTGGTGATAAAGGTGTTGGAAGTGATCAGGATAGTCCATCAAAGGCTGTGGTTAAACGGCGTGTTGCTTGGACCGGTATTGGTGACAGCTCTGCCAGTGTTGTTTTGCCCCAGCAATTACGTCCTCGCCGCTTGGGCGGTGGTAGTGGAGCATCTGGTCCTGTTCCTACACAGTCTCCGGTGATTAATATTGTTGATGACATGTCAGGAGGTGGAGAGATGGAAACTAACCCGGGTGGGGGTGCACGTATCGGTACCCACCCGGTTGTTGAAAATGTTACTGATGAGGGTTTTGGGGAGAACGAGCCTCCTTTGACAGTCGGTTCCCGGCCTCCCTGCCTTGATTTTGCCGGTTTCGGTCATCGCAGTGGTGCTGCCGTTTTTGGGCCTCCCCCAGCCGATGATGGGGAGGCTGCTCAGGTTGGCATCGTCGGGAGGTTCGTTCCTGGATGGACTTTGACTGAGGGTGCTCGGATGTCTTCCTACCAAACTGCGCTAGAGTTCACGCAACATGTGTTTCCTCCTGGCACACGATCGGAGATGGGGGGTTATTCCCCGGCTGATTTGGTAGGTTCACTCCGGTACGCAGCCGCCCAAAGCGCATATTTTTTTAGTGAAGGTGCCAATAGCTTGGAACAGTTGTTAACCGCCAGCGCCGATCGTCCCTCCCTTCAGCAAGAGTTGGATGTTGCCCGTGCTGAAATTGTTAGGCATCCAAATGCAATAAGGGACCTTCGTGGTCGCATTTTGCATGCTGATGCTGATCTCCAATCTCATGTGACCCTTTTGTAGGCAGCTGAAAAGGAAAATGCCAGGTTGAAAGACCAGTTGTCTTCCCTTGTGCGTGAAAAGAAAGAACTTGAGAGTGCTCTTGCTGGGGTGAAGTCAGAGAATGAGGGGCTGCATATACAAGTTGAGAGTGCTGAGAGGGACGCTTGTGAACGTGATCGGGTTGCGCAGGCGAAAACGCAGGCTTTGGAGGAGGCGGAGGCGGATTTATCTTGGTTGTTGGCTAATGGTTTAGTGGGCGTTGTTGATTTGGTCATGGAGAGTCGGGATTTTGGAATGGGCATTCACCGTCTCAAGGAAATCTGTCTGGCAGCCGGTCAAGCTCAAGGGTATTCTTGGGATTTGAAAGATGTAAGGGCCGGCAAGGAGGTTGCGGTGGAGAAGGAAGTGCCATCTATCGACTATGGGATTGAGGTGGACGAGGCAGTGGACGCTTTTGTGAACGTTGATTATGCTTCCGCTTTCAAACTCGGGGAGCTTGGCGTGCCGGAGTTGAAGACGTTGTTGGATCCTAGCAACGTTGCTGGCCCCTCCCGCCCGTGACAGGTATCCGTTTAATTTCTTCTTTGCTTGGATTTGTATGAACAATGTTTGTAAGGCCCTGCTGAGGCCGTTTGGACAAGATGTTTTTTGTTTGTTTCTGTAAGGCGTAAATGCCTAGACATGTTTGTTGTTGTTATGTATGTTGGTGTGATGGCCGTGGTTAACTCTTTTTCTTTGCTTTTGTTGTTTTGGATATATCTTGTTTTCATTGAGTTCATAATGCCTAGAGAACCGGGTTTAGCGGGCCTTGTCTTTTGTGACTCCTTATCCTTTCAGACCTTGTTTGGGGCACCGATGCGGGTTGCTGGACACATCAAGAACTTTTGCTCTTAATATCAATAAGACTGGGACCGGGGGTCACTAAGTCCTTTTTTAGGATGTTCTCATCCGACTGGACCTTGCTAAAGCTAGGACCAGGAGTCGCATAGCCCGCTAGGGAGTATTTCACCCTTAAGGTCATTAAGACTAGGACAAAGGAGTCGCTAAGCCTTCTTCAGGATGTTTCACCTGGTTGGATCTTGCTAAGGCTAGGACCAGGAGTCGCGTAGCCCGCTAGGGAGTATTTCACCCTAAGGTCTTTAAGACTAGGACCAGGAGTCTCTAAGACTTCTTCAGGATGTTTCACCTGGTTGGACCTTGCTAAGGCTAGGACCAGGAGTCGCGTAGCCTGCTAGGGAGTATTTCACCCTAAGGTCTTTAAGACTAGGACCAGGAGTCGCTAAGCCTTCTTCAGGATGTTTCACCCGGTTGGACCTTGCTAAGGCTAGGACCAGGAGTCGCGTAGCCCGCTAGGGAGTATTTCACCCTAAGGTCTTTAAGACTAGGACAAGGAGTCGCTAAGCCTTCTTTAGGATGTTTCACCTGGTTGGACCTTGCTAAGGCTAGGACCAGGAGTCGCGTAGCCTGCTAGGGAGTATTTCACCCTAAGGTCTTTAAGACTAGGACCAGGAGTCGCTAGGCCTTTTTGGATATTTCATCCGTTTACAATGCACATAATACAAGACAATTTTCTTCATTCATTGACTATTTTCACATAACTGTTACAATTGTGAATATGAGAACTCGGCTATGTCGGTAACCGACTTCTTGTTGTGATGTTGGCATGTTGTCTTGTCTAATAGTAGAACTGCTTGAGGTTCTGAACATTCTACGTCCTTGGGATCACTCTTCCCTCCAGGGTCTTAAGGGTATAGGAGCCTTTTGGGCTAGCCTCTGTGATCCGGTATGGACCCTCCCATGTTGGGCCTAACTTGCCTCGAGGCTCTGCATGGCTTGCCTCGTTTTTCCGGAGGACTAAGTCTCCTATTCCGAAATGTTTCTCTCTGACCCGCTTGTTGTAGTATCTCTCTATCGTTGCCTTATAGCATGCCTGCCTTATCCCGGCAAGTTCTCGTTTTTCTTCCAGCATGTCCAGGTTTAGACGGTGGCCCTGGCTGTTTCTCTCTTCATCGAATTCTGTCGTTCTTAGGCTACCCACAAAGATTTCTGGTGGGAGGACGACCTCTGTGCCATACGTTAGCTTGAACGGCATTTAGTTCGTTGACGTTCGTGGGGTAGTCCGGTATGACCATAATACTGTAGGTAGTTCCTCCACCCAGCAGCCTTTTGCTTTCCCAAGCTTTTTCTTCAGTCCCATCACCAAAGTTCTATTGGACACTTCGGTCTGCCCGTTCGCTTGAGGGTGAGCCACTGATGTGAACTTTTGCTTGATCATATTTTCGTCGCACCAGGTTTGGAAAGGGTATTCTACAAATTGTAACCCATTATCGCTGACCAGGGTTTTGGGAGTGTCGAATCTCGTTAGGATGTTCTTCCACATGAATTTAATCATGTTTCGGCCTCTCAGCTTCAATCCACTTTGTAAAGTAGTCTACAGCGACTATGAGGAACTTTACGCGTCTAGGCGCCTCTGGGAATGGTCCCACTATGTCAATACCCCATTGGTGGAAAGGCCATGGGCTGGAGATGCTGGTCAAGGGTGCGGCTGGTGAGTGATGTAATGGCGAGAATGTTTGGCACGCCATGCACTTCCTTGTTATTTCTTTTGCATCTGTGTGGATTTCCGGCCAGTATACCCCAGCTCTTAGGGTTTTTCCTGTGAGCGCTCTGGCGCCTTCGTGTGCTCCTGATTCCCCTACGTGGATTTCTTCCAGTAGTACTTTTCCTTCTTCACTCGTGATGCATTTTAGCCAAGGTTCTAAATGGCCTCGTCTGTATAGTACATCGTTCCGTATCGCATATTGAGGGGCTTTCACTTTTATCTTTCTTGCTTCAGTATCATCTGTTGGTTAGAGGCCTTGCGTCAAATAGTCAATTAGGAGCGTCATCCATGTTATAGCAGTCATGTTGATCGGAGCTATTTCATGTCCATCAATGCTTCTATGTTTTAAGACTTCCACCAGGACTTCTTTGGACAGGTGGTCAAATGCCGCAGATGCCAGCTTGCTTAGTGCGTCGGCTTTTCTATTGGCTGAGCGTGGAATCTGTTTTATTGTGAAGTCTTTCATTGTGGCTGCCAGTCTTTTCACCTCCTCTGTATATTTCTTCATTCTATGGTCCTTCATCTTGTACGTCCCGTTGATCTGATTCATTACCAACAAAGAGTCGCTATGTGTCGACAAACGTTGTGCCCCGCTCTCTCTCACAAGTCTCATTCCTGCTAGTAGCGCTTCATACTCTGCCTCATTGTTCGATGTCTGGAAGTCGAATCTGAGTGCATAAGTTATTTCTTCACCCTCCGGGCTAGTTAACACTAGGCCCGCTCCCGAGCCCTCTTTGCTTGCTGCTCTATCCGTATAGAACGTCCAGGATTCCGGGTGTGTTTTCTGATCAGGTACTGTTGTTTTATGCTTCGTTTCATTGTCTTCCTCTGGTATTTCTGCCAGGAAATCTGCCAAGGCTTGGCCTTTGATGCTTGTTCTCAGTTTGTACTCAATGTCGTGCTCCCCTAATTCGATGGCTCATTTAGCCAAGCGCCCTGATTTTTTTGGTTTCAAAAGTACTTGGCGTATTGGTTGGCTTGTGAGCACCTCCACATGGTGGGCTTGGAAATAACGTCTTAGCTGTCGTGCAGCATAAATTAGTGCTAAGACTAGCTTCTCCAATTTTAGGTAGCACAGCTCAGGGCCCTAGAGTACGCGACTGATAAAGTAGACTGGTCTCTGCTGGCGTTCTGTCTCTACGGTTAATACGGCGCTTATGGCTTCTGGCGACGCTACCAAATAGATAGATAGTTTCTCTACGGGAACTGGGCATGCTAGCATTGGTAATTCCTTCATTGCCTCCTTTAGGTGTTTCAAATCCGTCTCTGCCTCCTCGGTCCATCTGAAATTGCTTTTGTCGACATAACCCTTCAACGTGTTGAAGAGTGGCAGAGCTTTCTCGGCCGACTTTGCTACAAAGCGCCCTAAGGCTGTATGCTTTCCGTTGAGGCCTTGTATCTCTCTTAAACTCGCTGGCGATTTTATCTCGACAAAATCTTTGATTTTCTCTGGATTTGGTTGGATGCCCTCCTGTGTAACACAGTAGCCCGAAAATTTTCCTTCTTCCACGCCGAATGTGCATTTTGCTAGGTTGAGTTTCATTTGTACTTGACAGAGAGTTTTAAAAGTTTCTTCAATGTCCTGTAGCAAGGGCTGCTCAGTGCGGCTTTTTATCACCATGTCATCTACATACATTTCTTCCACATTGGTCTTTGAATAATTTATCGACTAGCCTCTGATATGTTGCCCCTACGTTCTTTAAACCAAACCGCATTTTCTGGTAGCAAAAAGTGTCATGGTCTGTATAGAAGGCTGTCTTGTCTTTGTCTTCTTTTCGCATGAGGATCTGGTGATAGCCCTTGTAGGCGTCCAGGAAGCATTTCCATCTGAAGCCTTCCAGGGATTCTACTTTTTGATCTATTTCAGGGAGGGGGTAGCAGTCTTTTGGGCATGCCTTGTTTAAATCAGTGTAATCGATACTCATTCTCCAGCTTCCATCACTTTTCTTTACCATCACCGGGTTGGCGATCCATGTTGGGAAGAAGGCCTCCCGGACGATGCCAGCTTGAACTAGTTTTGCCACTTCTACGTTGATTGCGTTGTTACGCTCGCCAGCCTGGCCACGTCGTTTATGCTTGATGATGTTGCTTCTTGGCGTAATGTTCAGGTTGTGCTCGATGATTGATCTATCTACCCCAACCATGTCCGCTGGTTCCCAAGCAAACACATGTTTGTATTTTCTAAGAAAACATATGACCTCCTTCCGCAAATTGGGTGGTAATATGCTGCCAACACGTATAGTTTGGTCTGGGTAGTCGTGGTGAATTATCTCGTTGCTCTTCTTTGATTCCTCTCTCGGGCGTTTCCGTTTTCCGTCAATGTTTGCCGGCAGCATGATCTGGTAGCATTTAAGTGTCTTCTGCGGTGTGGCGAGGACGGTGGCCACCCCGTCTTCTGTTGGGAACTTGATTATGCCATGTAACATTGACGCAACTATTCTGAAGTATAACACTACCGGTCTTCCCAAGATGATGTTGTGCTCTGATGGTGCTCGCACCACTGTGAATTCTAGCGTGACGATCTTCTTTAGTTTGTTGTCATCTATCGTGATCGGTAGGTAAATCATTCCAGTTGGTACAATGATGTGTCCTGTAAAGTCGGTCAAGTTTCCCTCCGGGGGGCGTAGCTCTGCTCTCCATTCTCGTGGCAGCTGGCGGACGCAATGTTCGAACATGATGTCTGCCGCACTGCCACTGTCTATGTGTATCCAGTGAATGACTATGTCTCGGATTCTGGGTTAGATTATTAATGGGTCATCGCCATTCCAGCCGTCTGGCCTCTTGTCTCTGCTAGAGAAAGAAAGTTGTTGGATGTTGGGGGCCGAAATTCGTTCTCGCTCCCGGCGGTTGTGCTTGTTGATCATGAGGATCTCTGGCCCTTTCTTCGGCGCGTCTTTTTTTTTGGCTGATGCGTCGTTTCTTTCGTTTCTCTGGCGGATGGACTTGGCTATGTTGTTTAGGTTTCCTCACTGGATCCTTTGGTCGAGTTCTTTTTTTAAGACTGGACATTCAGCGGTGTCATGGCCATAGCACTTGTGGAATTCGAAGTACTTGGATTGGTCTCTCGGACGCTCTGGCGCTTTCCTTGTCGTTTTGATTTTCTCCGTAACAGCCGAGATGTCTGTCCGTCTGTGTCTTCTATCATCTCTGCAATGGTTGCCGAAGGGCTTTGGTGGTTTACCTCTCCGGAATGTGTGGCGTCTGTCGCCGGGGTATGGCGTGTAGTTTTGTCTAGGTTTTGATGAAGAGGTAGCTGCTGCCTTTGGGTACGCCTCCTTGGCGGCGGTGCCCTCTTCTTGTCTAAGAAAACGCTCGACTCGCTCTTTCATCTCCTGGCGAGTGGCTGGGGGTTTTCTTAGGAATTTTGTTGACAGCGGTCCTGGCAGTAGACCGTGTGTGAATGCTCCTGTTACTACGCTGTCGTTCTGCCCTGGTACATTTAGGGTTGCCTCATTGAATCGCTTAAAGTAGGATCTAACTGTTTCACCCTCCAGCTGTTTGCAACCGATGATTTCCCGGATGTCTCCTCTGTATTTCCGCAACTGCATGAAATTTGAAAGGAATTGTTCCTTGAATTCTGCAAAGTTTTTAATGCTGCTTGGTGCGAGGCTCTTGAACCATGCGCCAGCGTTCCCATCCAATGTCGTCGGGAAGTGCATGCACCAGAAGCGTTCATCCAGCTTCAATGACTGCATGTGCCATTCGTACACATCAATGTGGCTGTCTGGGCAAGTTGTTCCGTCGTAGGTTTTTAGGTGTGGTAGCTTGGCTGTGTTTGGCATGTCGTACTCATGTATTTCTTTGATGAATGGTGATTTGTATGTTTGCGAGGGTAGTGGGTTTGTGGTGTTTGTTGTTTGGATGGGGGGAGTAAGGAGTTGGTAAATCGGTGGTTGAGTATAGAACAGAGGGGATGTAACATTTGGTATGCTGCTCGAGGTCGATATAGGCGTGTTTATCAGCGTGGGGGTTGATATTGGTCTTATCGGTGTTGATGTTGATCTGAAACTCGTAAACACCGATGCTATCGCCGGCTGGGATGGTTGAAGAAACGATGTGGGTGATGATGTGAACAGTTGTGTTCCCACCGATGGAGGAAACGGTGGGAACGGGTAATTGAATGGTATGTATGGTGGTAGTGTGCTCATAGCTGGTGAAGCCATGGCGTATGGGAATGTCGATGAAGGAATGGGTGTTTATGGGAGGAAGGGAAGTGTGGGGACGACAGTTGTGGACGGCGATGGTGTGTTTGGTGTAGCGTCTGCTAGTACTGGGCCAAAAGACGTCATTGAGCGTATTGGGCTCGTAGGGTGGTTGTCGTCTCTGCTTGTTCCTTCAGCCGACATTGCCTGAGATGGAAATGGTGCTTTTTGTTTTCAGTCACAATATGGATGGCGCCAATGATGCGATATTGAGTCTTGATCGCTTTAGGGGGATGATTCCGACCGCCAAGGGCTTGACCTGCGATCACAATCACAAAAGGACGACAGCGTCAGCCATTCTCCGGGAGGGGTTCCTGGGCGAACACTCCGATACATAAGTCAGATCTCTGGCGATATTAGGGTTAGTGTATAGTAAGAGCGAGAGTGGCGATCCCTTTACCGTATGCCCTGTGAGGGCTTTTATACGTGTCTCAGGTTCCACCGTGGCAGATAGGATCCCTGCTGTTACAGGTGGGGACCAGGCCGGTGATTGGATGCACGATACTCGTCCTACTTCGCGCCTCCGATTGGTCTAGACGGACTACGTAGGGCGCGCACGATCTCTGTCAGGTACGGGCACCACGCGTGGTCGAGGGAGCATGGCGCTAAACCTGATCCGGGCTGAGCGCTCCAGCGGGAGCGCCGTCAGTGGGCCGGGCTGGAGTTCTTCTGTCGAGACTTCTCCAGCGGGGGACATGGAATAGACCTCCAGGGGAGCTCTTTCAGGAGTGCGCCAGCGTGTGCCAGATGGCACGCTATCAAGTCTCCCTAGCCTTAGGCATTATTACGTGTGCGCAGCTAGTGATGTATCCTAGGTTACGGCTCAGCAAAGTCCCAGTGACCTAGTGCCGCCTTGCAGCACTGGACCGATGCCCCATAATCAGCTAAGTCTGCCCCGCAGCGCTAGCTCTCTAACCCTACAGCGCCACATCGTTGTAGGACGATCACGGCATGAGCATCGCCTTGCAGGACCGTACACACGACAACCTACAAGCGACCTGGCACATACAGGCGAAAAAAGGTGCACACGACGCACTACCTGTGCTCCCTCTATGCCAAGATCGCGCACTAGACGATCGCCCAATGGTCACCCGGACGCGCTGCCGGACTGACACTCCTGTCCCCAAAAGCGGGTCCGATTTCAGGTATAAAAGGCCATCGAGCATTCAGGTAAAGTCAGACTGTTCATCTTCACCTTAGCATTTTGCTCTCTTTGTTGTAACCTCAGGCTTCCTGGACCTCAACAACCCTATACAATAATCACCGCCATGAACAGCGGGGAGAGCAGTGTAGCTACTCCAAGCCCGACAGACCAATGAATCCACTAGACAATATCGGAACGCCTGCGACAGCCTCCACTACAACTACCGCCGCTCAAGCAACTAACTTGTCATTCCTCCCATGGCAGTCACCGATACTCAACACATCTATAACGCAAGGTACACATCCGCCGCCTCCTTACATCACAGCGCCATTCCCGATCCCTACTACGCAACTAATGACACCAATATCACATATTAGCACCAATACTCCCCCACCCTCTCTCACAAACACAACACAAACCCCGGAAACACCATATGCACTCCCATACATAGTCTCGCAACCACCTTACACCCCGGTAACCATACCCCCACTACCATACCTAGCTGTTCAACTTCCAAACCCATATACCCTACCTCAGCATTACCCCTACTTCGCACTGCAACCGCCACTACAACACCCCATGCAACACCTTGGCACAATGACGCGAAGTGTCCGGTCTCCATTTGTAAAGAAGCTACTAGACTACGAAATACCGAGTACTGCCAAGCTGCCAAACCTGAAAATTTACAACAGAACTACATGTCGCAACAGCCACATAGATACCTACGAGTGGCACATGCAATCGCTAAAACTAGACGAGCGATTCTGGTGTACATATTTCCCAATGACACTCGACGACAACGCGGGAGCATGGTTAAAAAGCCTGGCACCAAATAGCATCCAAAACTTCGAATAACCGAAATAGTTGCTCCTCTCCAACTTCATGCAACTGAGAAAGTATAACACGCACTACAGGGATGAAGGACGAAATCGGCAGAACGACGTGTACACCGTGCGAGACGGCCCCAATCGGAGGAGCCTAGGAGACGGAGCCAGGTACTGAGAATACCATCGCAGTAAAACCCATAGGACGGCCAACTACACCATGCTTCGAAGAGAAATAGTCGATAAACAACTGAAAGGAAACCTAGTGGAGCTTGCAAGAACGTTCCACGACAAAAACAGAAAGGACCAACAAGCTCCTAGACAGCGAGGGAATGAAAACCAGGAGAATGCACCGGAGAGGGAGATCCTAACTATTCAATCGCTCCAGCGAGACAAAAGCCGGCAAAACGACAGCCCTACGAAGCAATGACGACGTAACGCGCTAAATGTAGAGTTTTCGAACAATGACCCCAAGCCTACCCAATGGCAACGTGATGACCCCCTCGTGATCATAGGAAATATTGGGCAGACCAAAGTACACCGGGTGTACGTGGATGGGGGAAGCGCTGCAGATATCCTCTACGAGAATTGTTTCGCACAGTTACCACTGGTGATTAAAGACAGACTTAAACCAGCAAAAGAAAGGTTGGTCGGTTTCACAGGGCATAGAATTTGGCCCCTAGGAACACTCCCCATACCTTTCACGTTATGGAGCATTGACAACAAAGTCAAGAAAACTATACTTATAGAATTTGTGGTGGTTAGAACATCATCCGAACACAACATACTTTTGGGAAGACCAGGCCTATTAAAATTCGGAGCTATGGCATCAATTGTAGACGGTACACTAAAATCCCAAACTCCGGAAGGCACCGCGACGGTCGTTGCCACCGTGTCAAGACCGCTGGAATGCTGCCAGGTGATGTAGCCTTCGGAACTCACGCGGGATGCAAAGCGGCCAAGGCTGGAGCCAGCAGACTCCAACGAGGTCATCAACCCCAAACCTAGACCAACCCGTGAGGATAGGAACAACAACGTTACCGACGGAAGTAACTCAGGTATTGATAACCCTCCGGAAACAATTTAAGCACGTTTTCGCTTGGAAACCCACTGACATGGTGGGAGAAGACTTGCTGAACGACGTGAAAGAGACCCTAATGACCCTAGAACAAGCCCGGATGAAGTTAAACCCGACAAAGTGAAAGTTCTGTTGGATTAGGTGTCTAAGCCATGACTTGTAATTGAACTTTTATCTTATGGTTAAAAGCAAAGTCCATTTGGGTTGCCCTCATGGGTGGAGGAAAGATAGTTCAGTAGAGAGAATAGTTGATTTATTAATTGTATAATAAATCAATAGAAAATATATATATGGTTTATTAATATATTTAAGTGCTAATATATTAATTAGAAACTATATTAATTAATTGAGATTTAATCTAGAATTAATTGGATTTAATTTGGAGATTAAATTAATTAATTAAAAGGTGCAGGGACTGGTTTGGTATTTATTCAATAGTTGAATAACTGGCCAGGAAAAACCAGGGACCAAAAGTGGCGCCACCTTGGAGGCTTCTCCAAGGGTTTGGCGAAACCCTAATTAGGGTTTGGTAAGCCTGGTCCAAGTGGTCAAAAGCCTTGTCCAATTGGAGGCTCCTTAGGGTTTCAGGTGTAACCCTAGGAGGCTATAAAAGGAACCCCCTGGCACCTCATTCTGGACGCCATCTTCTCTCTGGATTTACTCTGCTGGACTGATTCTTCCATCACCTGGGTGTGACTTTCATCTGAGGCAGGATAATTTTGCTGCTGCTTAAAATGATCATAAGATCTAAGGTTGGTTTTTCTTGATTCTTCTTTAGAATTGAATTGTATCCTTTAGGTTCTTAGTTCTAATCTTCATAGAAGAAAACATAGACCAATATTAGGGTTGCATGTGAACCTTAGGTTATTTTGTGTTCATTGATTGCATGGAAACCCTTCAGTGGTATCAGAGCTAGCTTGTTTTCTTGTGATTTGATTATGAACTGCTTGCATGATCTTGGCCTTGGTGTTTTTTGCGAAAATCCACCCTTGGTGGCCTTGAATGTTGACGGCTTGGCTAGGGTTTCCTAACCCTAGCCGCCATGCCCTAATGGTCCCCCTTGATTGCTTGATTTACTTGCCATAATAGTATGTTGTTATTTTTGGTAATAAGATCTTATAAAATAACCTGAACTTTGCTTGCCTGGCTTGTTGATTTCGAGAATCACTAGGACCATTGTAGATAAATTAATTTGATTAATTTGGTAATATCTACATTAGATTTAATTAATTTAATTAATTGATTAATTAAAGGCAAATTAAATCTGCTTTAAGAATTAATTAAAATTTTCAAGAAAATTAGAATAATTTGAGAAAATTAGAATTTAATTAATTCTAAAAATATTTTAATAAGATTAAAATATATCTTATATGTATTTATGATTAAAAGTTAATTTAATACATATAAGAAAATTGGTTAGTCTACCGCTAGTAAGCCTCATTCACAAAACTGTCCTATAAAGAGGGTATAAGGCGACTGACTATAAAATGTTAGTCTAATGGGTATCTACTCTTACCCACCGCTCTCCTGGTCAGTCGAGTGTCGTTAGCTGAACGGGTATGATAGAACCACTAAGCCTCTTAAAAGTATAATGCTATAATTGAAAGTACTAGAACCCTAAAACAAATCCCAATCTAGTTACTTTAGGAAAATGTGAATTTGATGCTACCCCATGAAATTGCACATTGCACTTTATGAAACGTTGGTGGAGCGTGTGTGGTTTACCGGCACACCAATAGGGGTTCATAAAGAGTGGCAATGGGTGTCTCGGGTGTTATCATTGTTGATGGAGCGTGTGTGGTTTACCGGCACATCAATTTGAGATGATAATGGATCCCGAGAGCACCAAGCTAATTTGCATGGTTATTCACACCCGGTTTGTGATCCTCGGCATCCCAGTCACAAACGGTGGGGCATATCCGAGATTAAACATGCTATTGAACAGTTCAATAAATCTCATAAGAAACTAGGAATTCCATTTATAATAAGATTATTTTTCCGCGGTGGAATCGGCTGAATCGTCATTCGCCTACCTTTATAAAATTTGCTTATAGATTACGGCATCCCTCTTCTATGTTGCAAATTGTTATAGTTGGATCCTAGCCTTATTTTATATTGGGTTATTATAAGGACCGACAAGTATCTAATTAAACTTACCTTCTTTTATAGATGTCTTCTGCTGATCAATCCGCTCCCCAATCAAACTCCAGTGTTCCCTCAATCCTCTCACTATGTTCCAGGGTTCAATTGAACGGGACAAACTATAATGACTGGATTAGAAACATCAAGATGGCTCTGAGGTATGAGAACAAAGAGTATGTTCTCGAGACCGAGCTTGTCGATGTCGACCCCGAAACTGCTACTCCCGAGGAAATTGCCTCGTACCAAAAACATACTGATGATGCAACCAAAGTGGCCTGCATCATGATCGCCACAATGAACCCCGAATTGCAGAGAATATACGAAGACTACTGGCCCTATGAGATGCACAAGGAGCTTGCGGAAAAATTCCGCAAGCAAGAGCGCATCGAAAGGTGCGAAGTGGTCAAGGACTTCACGAACAGCAAACCCAAAGATGGAGAGTCCATCTGCGCTCATGTGCAAAGAATGCAAGGTTACGTGGAGCGGCTTAGAAAGCTTGCGATGCCTGTACCGGAACAGTTGGCCGTTGACATAGTGCTTAACTCGTTGCCGAGTTCTTATGACCAGTTCAGGCTGGCTTATCATTTGAACAACAATCAGGCTAATATGACTGAGTTGCATCGCATGCTTCGAGTAGCTGAAGACGGGATGAAGGGTAAAAGTGTACCCTCGGTTAATCAGCCCGTTCTAGCCATTGGAAGTGGCAAAGGAAAGAAAAGGAAGGGCCCTCCTAAGCAAAATTGGAGGGAAAAGGTTCAGGCCGGGTCATCCAGTAATGGCTCGAGAACCAAGACTTCCCAAATTCCTTGTGTGGCCAACCCCGATGAAGCAAACTGTTTCTACTGCAAAGAAAAGGGTCATTGGAAGAGAAGCTGCCCCAAATACTTGCAGGATGTCAAGGATGGGAAAGTAAAGCCATCGACAGCAGGTATATACACTATCTCTAAAAACTCACCATCTTCTAATTCTTGGGTCCTTGATACAGGATGTGGTTTTCACATTTGTTCTGATATGCAGGGCCTAAAGGAAAGCAGGGAGGTGGAGCACGGTAGACTGAACTTGATCATGGGCAATAGGAGATCGTCCCCTGTTACCAAGATTGGAGTTTATAGTTTAGTGCTTAGTAGTGAAGTTTGTTTAGATTTATTAGATTGTTGCTATTCGCCAGAAATGGCAAGAAATATTATTTCATTTCACGCATTATTCAGACAAGGATTTCATTTTTCTTTTGATAATAATATTGGATCTATTTCTGTTTTCAAAAATGGTATTTTGAATTTTACTGCTTATCCTTGTAATGGTGTGTATGAAACTGTGAAATGTGTTGACAATCTAGGACAAAGTGTAAATTATATTGATTCTACTAGTGACGTGGAAAAGGCATGTCTGTGGCATAGTCGGCTCGGCCACATCAGCAAGAAACGCATCGCCCAACTCCAAAAGGATGGAGTGTTGGAATCATTCGACCTCAAGTCGGATGATGTATGCGAATCTTGTCTGTTGGGCAAGATGACTAAATCACCTTTCAAAGGGTCTTTTGAAAGAGGTGAGGGTCTATTGGACATTATTCACACGGATGTGTGTGGTCCATTCAGATCAACCACAAAGGATGGCACGCGGTTCTACGTGACTTTTACCGACGATTTTAGTAGATACGGTTACATCTACTTGATCAAGCACAAGTCGGACACCTTTGAAAAGTTCAAAGAGTTTAAGAACGAAGTAGAGAATCAATTAGGCAGGAAGATAAAGATGCTCAGATCCGACAGAGGCGGAGAGTATCTAAGTATCGAGTTCCTGGACTATCTAAAGGAATGCGGAATAGTTTCGCAGTTGACACCTCCCAGGACACCACAGTTGAACGGTGTTGCAGAGAGGCACAACCGAACCCTGTTGGACATGGTTCGTTCCATGATGAGTCGAGCTTCACTTCCCATTCACTTCTGGGGGTATGCCTTAGAGACTGCCGCCCATATCCTCAATCTTGTCCCAACTAAGAAGGTTGCAAAAACACCTCATGAGATGTGGACGGGGAAAGCTCCCTCGTTGGCACATATCAAGGTCTGGGGTTGTGAGGCTTTCGTTAGACGAGAGACTCAAGACAAACTCGCAGACAGAAGCGAAAGGTGTTTCTTCATTGGTTATCCCAAACAGTCCTTTGGATACCTATTCTACAGACCGAGCGAGGACGTGGTCTTTGTAGCTAGACGAGCAGTCTTTCGAGAGAGAGAACTCGTATTCAAAGAGGACAGTGGGAGTACCATTGATCTGGAAGAAATTCAAGAGTCATCAGATGACGCAACCTTAGGAGAAACTAGCAACCAACATGAGGATGAAGTTCCTGTTGGACCGACAGATGTATCCTTACCTCTTAGGCGTTCTGGTAGGGTTAGCATGCCACCCGAGTTTTATGGGTTCCATATAACTTCGGATGGGGACACTTTTGTCAGTGATAGGACACTGATAAATTTGGATGAACCAGCTAACTACCAGGAAGCAGTGGCGGGCCCTGAGTCTGCCAAGTGGAAAGAGGCCATGGATAGCGAGATCAAGTCCATGTATGACAATCAAGTTTGGAACTTGGTTGACAATGTACCGGGTCGAAAGACAGTCGGGTGCAAATGGATCTTCAAGAAGAAGACAGACATGGACGGAAAGGTACACACTTTCAAGGCAAGATTGGTTGCGAAGGGCTTTACTCAAACCCCAGGGGTTGACTATGACGAGACCTTCTCACCAGTAGCTAAGATAAAGTCTATTAGGATTATGCTGGCCATAGCTGCATTTCATGACTATGAAATTTGGCAGATGGACGTCAAAACCGCTTTCCTTAATGGGAAGCTGACTGAGGATGTTTACATGAATCAGCCAGAGGGTTTTGTCGATGCAAAGTATCCTAAT
The DNA here is from genome assembly GCA_023525715.1 of Cichorium intybus. Taxonomy (NCBI): domain Eukaryota; kingdom Viridiplantae; phylum Streptophyta; class Magnoliopsida; order Asterales; family Asteraceae; genus Cichorium; species Cichorium intybus. Next base: position 252,800 of record JAKNSD010000016.1, read on the forward strand.
AAGGTGTGTAAGCTTGAGAGATCAATCTACGGATTGAAGCAAGCTTCTCGCAGCTGGAATCTTTGTTTCCATGAGAAAGTCAAAGAGTTTGGCTTCTTTCGGAGCGAGGATGAGTCCTGCGTATATGTCAAGGCTAGTGGGAGTATAGTCACTTTTCTGGTGCTGTATGTCGATGACATACTGCTCATGGGAAACGATATTCCAACCTTGCAAGATGTTAAGGCTTGGCTTGGGAAATGTTTCGCCATGAAGGACCTAGGAGAGGCTGCCTATATTCTTGGGATTAGAATATTGAGAGATAGGAAGAAGAGACTGATTGGACTCAGTCAGGGTACATACTTGGATAAGGTACTAAAGAGGTTTAGTATGGAAAATTCCAAGAAGGGAGAGCTGCCTATCCAAAGTAATGCGAAGCTGAGTAAGACTCAAAGTCCGAGTACAGACGAGGAAATAGCTGAGATGAGTCGAGTACCATACGCTTCGGCTGTGGGATCGATCATGTACGCTATGACGTGTACTCGCCCTGACGTGGCTTTTGCCTTAAGCATGGTCAGTCGGTACCAGGGTAACCCTGGAAGGGCGCATTGGATAGCTGTGAAAAATATACTCAAGTATCTGCGAAGGACAAAGAACATGGTGTTAGTCCTCGGTGGCAGTGATACCTTGAGAGTTGAAGGATATACAGATGCCAGCTTTCAGACAGATAGAGACAGTGGTCGGTCTCAGTCGGGCTGGGTATTCCTTTTGAACGGTGGAGCAGTGACTTGGAAAAGTTCCAAGCAAGAAACAGTGGCTGATTCTACGTGCGAATCAGAGTACATAGCAGCAAGTGAAGCGTCAAAGGAAGCGGCTTGGCTGAAGAACTTTATCGGTGACCTTGGAGTAGTCCCGAGTATTCAGGAGCCCTTGGAACTGTTCTGCGATAATGAAGGTGCGGTCGCCTTGACAAAGGAACCGCGAGATCATGGAAAGTCCAGACATATCGACAGAAAGTACCACTACATCAGGCATAGGGTAGAAGAAGGTCACCTCCTTGTAAAGAGGGTATCATCGGAAGATAATCCTGCAGATCCCTTGACAAAGGCTCTGAGTAGGATTAAGCATAATCAGCATGCTAGGAGCATTGGATTAAGAGATGATATAAGTTTTAGTAATTAGATAGGTTCGAAACTTGTAACAATGTATTGTATTTGACTCTTGTGATTTAATAATAGAGATTTATTATGGTTTACTACCCTTGTCAGTACTTTATCATTGTGTTTCATTTTGCATGTTTTACTTCCTGAATAATTGGATTATTCAAATATCCACAGTCGATTACACTTTAAGGGAGTAAGTGTGAAGTAAGACTGTCATGAATTGGTAATAGATTGTCTAAGGAGTTAGACATTGCAATTGGATTGCTGAACCATTCGTGAGTACTTGGAAATGGAGATTTGAGTATTGGATAAACCCGCGCTCAATGGATTGCTTCATGGATTACATCACGAGCAATGTTGAGACGATAATATCTTTTGATCTTTAAGCTAAGACATATGAGTTATGATTTATTAGACGGTTGTTCATTGATAATATGAAAACGCATCGGTAACTCGGTGTTATAAAACGTATTGTTGTGAGTGATTTGTCTGATAAAAGACATAAGTATATGAGTCGAAGTTTATTCGTCCCTTGACCCTAACGGGAAACAGATATCTGTAGGCCTCTCGATGATTTTGAAGTTGACTAAAATGGTTGGCCAACCGGGACTAAATTGGTAGTCTAAGAGTCATATGCAAATCGGAAATCGAGGAACAGTGAATCAGACCAGATTGATTTTATCCATGTCTTGGGTCTGAAAATATCTTGTTGGACGGAGGATCATCTGATCACTTATCTTTGGACAGAACTGACTGGGTCAGAGGTCAGACAATTAAAGTCATAGACTTATCCAAGTGGGAGACTGTTGGATTAGGTGTCTAAGCCATGACTTGTAATTGAACTTTTATCTTATGGTTAAAAGCAAAGTCCATTTGGGTTGCCCTCATGGGTGGAGGAAAGATAGTTCAGTAGAGAGAATAGTTGATTTATTAATTGTATAATAAATCAATAGAAAATATATATATGGTTTATTAATATATTTAAGTGCTAATATATTAATTAGAAACTATATTAATTAATTGAGATTTAATCTAGAATTAATTGGATTTAATTTGGAGATTAAATTAATTAATTAAAAGGTGCAGGGACTGGTTTGGTATTTATTCAATAGTTGAATAACTGGCCAGGAAAAACCAGGGACCAAAAGTGGCGCCACCTTGGAGGCTTCTCCAAGGGTTTGGCGAAACCCTAATTAGGGTTTGGTAAGCCTGGTCCAAGTGGTCAAAAGCCTTGTCCAATTGGAGGCTCCTTAGGGTTTCAGGTGTAACCCTAGGAGGCTATAAAAGGAACCCCCTGGCACCTCATTCTGGACGCCATCTTCTCTCTGGATTTACTCTGCTGGACTGATTCTTCCATCACCTGGGTGTGACTTTCATCTGAGGCAGGATAATTTTGCTGCTGCTTAAAAGGATCATAAGATCTAAGGTTGGTTTTTCTTGATTCTTCTTTAGAATTGAATTGTATCCTTTAGGTTCTTAGTTCTAATCTTCATAGAAGAAAACATAGACCAATATTAGGGTTGCATGTGAACCTTAGGTTATTTTGTGTTCATTGATTGCATGGAAACCCTTCAAGTTCGCCGTAGAAGAAGGGCAATTTCTAGGCTATTACATCACAAATAGCGGAAATCAACGAAATCCTAGCAAGGTCCAGGACCTGATAGAGACCCCAACTCCGGCAACGCTGAAAGACATGGAGGGGCTGAACAGGAAATTGACAGCACTGGGAAGGTTTATAGCCAAACCGGCAGAGAAAGCGGTACCACTCTCCAACACCTTGAAGGGTAACATCAACAAAAATGGCTTCAAGTGGACTACTGCCATCGAAGAAGCCTGACAGAAATTGAAAAAAGCCTTGAGCTCACTCCCGAAGCTATCCAGTCGAAGCCCAAGCGAGACGCTGGTCATGTATCTCTCTGCCTCCAACGAAGCCATATCAGCGGTACTGGCAGTCGAGCGAGACAGCAAGCAGCTGCCGGTATACTTTATGAGCAGGGCGCTTCTAGGCCCCGAAACCAATTATCCCCTCCTGGAAAAATTAGTACTCGCACTAATCTACACTACGAGATGCCTACGAAGATACTTCCAAGCCCACCGGATCAAGGTCGGGACAAGTCAACCGCTCAAACAGATAATGATGAAACCAGAAACGGCTGGTAGACTAGCCAAATGGGATATTGAGCTCAGAGAACACGATATCGAGTACCGGCCTGGGGTAAGTATTAAAGGACAAGCGTTAGCAGACTTCCTGCTGGAAGTCCCCGGAACGGAAGGACACCGTTGCGACGCCGTCGCCGCACCTACCAAGGAAAACACGACCTGGACCCTACATACTGACGGGAAGCAGGCAAAGAAGGCTACGGAGCAGGCCTAATCCTCTAGAGCCCTCAGGGAGAAGAGACAACATACACACTAAGGGTTGATTTCCAAACCTCCAACAACGAGGCCAAATATGAGGCACTCCTTGCAGGCCTACGACTAGCCGTAGAAAACGAAGCCAAAGATCTAAAGGTCCTCAGCGACTCCATGCTTGTAATGAACTAGATCAACGGAGCATGCGAAGCCAGAGACTTGAGGATGCCGCGATACATAGAAACAATCAACAACATGGTCAAACTCTTTGATAACTTCTCGATCAAACAAATACCCAGGTCCGAAAACAGACAGGCAGATGCGTTGAGCAAACTAGCGTCGATGTCTTTTGACCACTTGACAAAGAAGGTGTTAGTTGAAGTATTAAAAGAAAGAAGTATCGACGAAGTACAAATTAAGGAGACAACTGGTGGGGAGACGACATGGACGACGTCGTACTACGAATACATCCGACACGACATCCTCCCCAAAGATGAAACAGAGGCCAGGAAAATCAAGATTAAAGCGCCCCAGTACTCTATCATAAACAGAATCCTATATAGGAAAGGGTACCTGACTCCTTGGCTAAAGTGCGTCACCATTCGAGAAGGTCACGAAATGTTACAGGAAACGCACGCAGGAAATGCCGACGCACACGAAGGGGCACGAGCCCTAACTGGGAAAATATTGTGTATGGGTGTTTACTGGCCAGAGATACATAGAGACGCGACGGAGATAACCAAGAAATGCGTGGAATGCCAGACATTCGCACCAATACAGAATCTATCAGCGGCTCCGCTAACTAGCATGGTGAGCCCATGGCCTTTCCATTAGTGGTTGATCGACATTGTGGGACCTTTCTCGGAGGCTCCTGGCATGGTTAAATTTCTAATCATCGTGGTCGACTACTTCACGAAGTGGATCGAAGCAGAGCCAGTGGCCAATATCTCAGGAAGATCGGTCATAAAATTCATGTGGAAGTCCATACTCACGAGATTCGGCACACCAAGAATCCTGGTGAGTGACAATGGACTCTAGTTTGCCGAAACCTCATCAAAGGGTGGTGCGCAGACACACAAATCCACCAGCGTTTCACTTCCGTGGCCCACCCACAGGCCAACGGCCAGACAGAAGTATCGAACCGAACGATAGTTAATGGAGTTTAAAAACGACTAGGCAAAGCTAAAGGAAAATAGGTTGAAGAACTTCCAAATATCCTGTGGTCCTACAGGACTACCCCCAGGACAAGCACTGCTGAAACGCCTTTCAGCCTCGTGTACGAAGCGGAAGCAATGCTCCCCCCAGAATTGGCATTGGCATCGCTCCGAACGACCAACTTCTCTCCAGAACAAACCGAGACGGATTTACGGCAGAATTTGGACCTACTAGAAGAAAGGAGGGAGGCAGCCAACCTGCGACAAGCAATCTTCAAAAACAGAACCAAAAAATACTACAACCAAAGGAGGTAAGAGGAAGAGCTTGCAAGGTAAACGACCGGGTCCTAAGAAAAAATGAAGTAAGCCATGCACAACCACAAGGGATATTAGGACCAACATAGGAAGGACCATACAAGATAATCGAGGCACACCGCAACGGCTCCTACGTCCTAGAAACAAGGGAAGGAGCAGCAATACCCAGAACGTGGAATGTAACATCCCAAAATTTTTGAGTAAATTTAAAAATTTTTAAACGAAAACTTCAATATAAGAAAAGCCACTTAATTAATTTTCATAAAATTCCATAACTTATAAGTTTAATGAAAACACCCCAGGATTAACAGAAGTTAACGAAATCACAATATAGCGGAATATTAATTCAAAAACAGTCCTCCAATGAAGCAGCACAGTGTATACACGTCACGCCTTGCCATCCATTGTACCTGATGTACCTGAATAGTTTATATAGGGAAAGGGTAAGCACGGAGCTTAGTGAGTTCCTCAAAATACCATACGATCCATCACATAACATACAACACACAATAACCATTCATATGTCTGTGAGACTCACGGGCTATCCCTGTTCCGCCTGAAGACTCACGGGCAGTTCCCGTTCTGTCTTATCGCTCGCAGGCTTTTCCCGTTCCGTCTAATGACTCGCAGGCTATTCCCGTTCCGCCTATTGGCTCGCGGGCTATCCCGTTCCGTCCACAAACAATCATTATCATAGCAATAATTCATACAATTATCATAACATGTAAGATCACCTTAGTCTAACATATCTTCCTTCCTACGCATGCAATATCACCTATAATATAGTGAGAAGACTCACTTGATTATAGTTGACTATATCGTTTATCTTTCTCGCCTTTGTATTTCCTTTCAACTTTAACTGTTAACATAATAAGAAATCTATCATTTCTTAATCCTTAACTATATTATAGTCGCATCATAAAACCCTTCAATAATTCCAACATGATACTCCATGATTTATCAAGTAAAGAACGGTCAGGTAGAAGATTAGATGGGGTGGCAGGATCCTTTCAGCATTTTAGCCTTTCGGAAAATCCAACAACCAGATCCCAAGTAATTGGCCTAGTCACCGTCCTCGTAAGTAAATCAATCGGTATTATTTTCAGAATTACAAATTGTTATAATAAGGACGTTTTTAAGGTTTTTGTTTACTATTGTTGGAAATGAATATGTTATACTTATTACATATTCTACTTCTTAACACAAAAATTATTTTACAATACCTAATTAAGCTATAGAAAGGTCTGTAGTTACCTTATGACCAGTCGTCGAGATCTATAACTTCTTCGTTAGGCTTTTGACCTTCCTTCCGCTCACTTCTTGCACTCTAGTGCTTAGAAACCTCTATATATTGGATTGAGATTTAGTTGTGTGGTTTATGAGATGTTTTGAGGGGTATTTATACTTGAATTCTTGAATAAAAAATGGCATGACACTTTTGACAAAAGATTTTAATAATATAACTTTGTTGAAACTAATACCTTCTAGAATCAGTCTGTTCAAGACTAGTTTAGCCGACTTTAAACCCATGAAATTCATGTTTTTATTTGATATTCCAGAAATTTATCTCAATACCTTTCCAGGGATGTATTTTACGTATTTATACGATTTTTCTATGATTTATTATGAATTTTTGAAAACAGACTATCTAATCTGTCAATTCCGAACTAATCAGTAAAGATTGCATTTTTTACCATAGATAATGTCATTTTCAAGCTTACTATTATTTTTGGTAATTGTACTAGACTCAATTTTTAAACTTTGTGCACTGGTTTAAGGTCCAAACGATTTTCCTAGAATTAATTATGATTTTTCTAAAAACGACACAAAATGCTGATTTTCATATGAAATTGTAACTAAAGTTTTTCTTAGCTTTATAACTACCAAAAATCATATAATTCCTAACACTCTTATTTTAAGTATATGTTATAATCAGGATACGGGTCTTACAAGTCTCCCCCACTTATTTGGATTTCGTCCCGAAATCCGCATTCTCGAACGCCTCTATGTATTTCCCATCGAGTCCTTGTGTCCTTCAAAAATCCTCCTCGTCTTATTGCCGAAACTTTACAAGATTTAATTATCTTTCCCTTTCAACATTCACATACCTCTATAATAATGCTTAAGGTCCTATTATTCTCATTCACTCCATACTTCTTTTCTTCTAATTACTCTAGATGTACAAAAAAACTCTAACTGTTTCTCACAGTCTCACACATCGACTTGAGTGGCTACTATCTACAGTACATATTTAGTACTTTCTAATCTACATATATACATAGTTAACCTAGTTAACTTGCAACACCTAATTTTTAACACTATTTCGTATTTATATGAATTCGTCATATTTCAACACACATTTGCCTCAATTCAACATTTCTTTTAAATACTTTTTGGCTAAATAAATATATTTTTGTAGAATCTCCAAATTTTTGTGTTTCACCGAAATATAAAATTTACATCATCTTTCGTCAGTATTTTTTTTTGGAGTACCGAACACTCTTTAAACTATTTCCATTATATGGAGACATAAAATTTTGTTTTATTTCAAAAGTCTCTTTATTATCTCGTTCTCACAGGAGTCAAGCAGGGAATTTTGAAAAAAAAAATATCATTTGGGGTAGTGAAAAGTCGCATCTACTGTAGTTAGCTTGAATTTCGGTAATTAAAAAGTGAGGTGTCCTTTCAGTTCCGTGTGTCCTTTCGGTTCCAGCTGCAAGATACTATATATACAAGTATGTAGTATCATTCATTTTCAGTCTCATCCTCTCTTATCACTAGTTTGTTCGTAAACGAACTCATATTTAAAGTCGAGTCATGGAAAACAGATCTTCAATGGGCGATTTGTCGAAACCTGGACCTGGTTTTCCGCAAGGAGAGGGTACTTCAAACCAAGCATTCTTAATAGAGTTTGGTGACTCTAACATTCTAGACATATATCATCCATACTTCGATTACCTTGCTAATGTTTTGTTTGATTTTGAATTATGGTACAGTCTTCCAGATATACTACCAATAGAGCCTCTCCACGATGAGCCGGAAATTTTTCCCGAGTTGAACATTAACTCAGATGATCCGGTGCATGCATCTGACTTTGCACTTGATCAGACTCCATGCCTTCTACCAGGTTAAATTCTTTTGAATGATCCATTTATAAGTATTCTATTTTGTTTTATCATTTGACATGTGTTATTTGTAGACCCATTTGTGGATGGTCTAACTGAGTACAATCCATTCATGGACATGCACCCAACAAGCAGTGAGTTTGTCCCCATGAATCAAGAATTCATGGCTGGTATTCAGGATGAGAATCAATTACAGAGGACTCATAACATAAATATTGAATTGAATCCCGAGTTTGGGGTTGGTTTTCAATATCAAGATCATCTTCGGTTGATTCAAAGAAATCTAGAAGAATTTCAGAATCCTGGGTTTTTAGTTGAAAACCAACAATTACTACCGATAGAAGCCACTACTTTTGATGAATTAATGTTCATTTTTGGGTCAGAAAATCAGGATCATGTTCAAATGATCCAGAATGATAACAATACAATTGGATTCGAACCTTTTAGTTCAGAAAACATAGCAGGTGGCAGTGGAAGAGGTTTCAGACATTTATTAAGAGGGGAAATAATAGCTGAACACTTTAACGAACCAATTGAGAAAGCTGCGAACGAACTCAACATTGGAACGACACAATTAAAAAACGCTGTAGAGAATTAGGTATCAATCATTGGCCCCAACGACAACTTACGAGTTTGCAAACCCTTATTGATCGTGCTGAGGTAAAGAACTACATTTTTTTAATTCCTTTATATCATAAGGTTGAAATTACTAAAGTTATTTGTGCCACAAGAATTTGGTAATGAATTTATTGAGGCAACAGAATTATCGGGAGATTTAATACCCAACCTAAAAAAGAAAAAGAAGCGATAATTGAAGGGTCACAATTGGGTCTAACAGACGGCACAAAGAAGCTAATACAAGCTGCTCATAAGGTTGTATTTAGGAAAAGAAAAATTCAGGAAAAGGGGGAAACTTCATCAAGAACTCATACACAGCAGCAATCTCCGCCATCTAATTCTGGTATGAGTAGTATTAACCCTGGTTTACTCGAGTCTTCGAGTGAGGAGAATTTTTGAGGCTTTGTAGGTGACCTAGCCTGGTTTCCTCCTTCTTATAGCTACCCCCAACTGGTTCCGAATTAGAGCCCTTCCTCATCACTGCCCTACTTACACACGCCCCAAATGAGTCAATATTTAGCCCCTAATCATGGGGTTACAGGTTCCAACCCTATCGAGACCCCATACCTTGGAGCTCCTCCTCCAATAACTGAAAGCATACCACTTCCAAATCCTCGAGAAGGTACAAGTCAACCTAATGATGACAAAGATTAGAGTGTAGAAGATCTTTTCTCGCTTCTTTCTGATTCTCCGGTTTAGGTTAGTAGTTCTGTAAACTTTTCTTAATGTATTAATATAAAGTTGTAATAATGAATTAAATATATTGACGTGTTACTATAATTTTAATAATTTCATCGATTCAATATAATATTCATGTTGTTCCCTTAATTTCGTATTCCTCCCCCACTTGGACTAAAGTCCAAGTCTGTTTATTCGATTTATAATTTTTTTTACGAGCCCTTACTCTCGAACAAAAACCAAGCCCACTCTGCTCAGCCAACAACTTGCATCAGGGGCAAACACCATCTCAATAAACATGTTTCGATAATGTAAAGACGTTTACATCAACCACCATATGTTAGTCATCCGCTTGCGACCCTAGTCAACACCTCTATCGTCAGTTACCTCAATCACGAGTGAGTGATCCAAACTCTCAACCCACACGACCTGATCAATCACTCAAGCAAGATCAATACAAGGGTAGGTAGCCCCACTATTACACAGCACTAGGCATGTACAAAGTTGACTCAAAAATACCCGCCATCATCTCAGGCGCCGCTTGCACCTCTTTGACCTTGAGTTGGAAAACTCACCCTTGCATCCTCTGGTCCCTGTCTGACTTGTGCGCCCATTAGTTGCATGAAAAATAGCTACCACAATAGCACTTTGACATTCTCCCTTTCAACAGTCTTTAAGCTCAGTAATCAACTTAAGCATGATCGGTCCAACCAAACTGGTATGATCACATCTTAATTGTTCCTACTGAACCTCACAATCAACATTCAACAATCGAATGGATAAAGGTTTACCACATTACACTAGCATTTAAGTCAACTATGCTAGACACTCACATACTCAGCTCCTTGGATCCTTCGTGACGAACTCCCGACTCAAACGCAGATCCTGTGCTTTCGATAGTAGGAGCTCTACTACTACCTTCCACACCTATCCATGTTCGTTCCAAGACCCGTCTCGAAATATCCAATTCGCTTCTCACCGATAATTTTAACACATATGCCCTTACAAGGCATATGTCAACCCTTCTCGGAATACTTGGAATCCCACCCCCACCCTGTTATTCTAACTAAGACGGAACTTCCTCCAGTGATGACAGATTGTTTCGCGAACGTAGTTGTATACAATATCGAACTAAACAGTCTTTCAAATAAGAGAATCTTCCCTAAGGCAACAACCAAACAAGGAACATGCAATAAGGTCAACTCACACATTCTATGACTATTCAGTCCATATTGTATACAACTTAGTGGAAATCTCTAAGCAACCTATCGGCACTAGCATACAGTTCTATTAGCAAATAGCAGATAATAATACAACAATGTGTGATCTCTACCAGGCATTTCAGCAAACATATACCATATGTTTTTTTTTAACATCTACAATATTAAATACTTAACCCTTTTCTCATACTGGTGTCGGCTGGCGGTACACACTGTGTCTTCAGTTTACCCTTCATAAAACATCTTTCTTTCGTAAAAATGTTTTAAGAAAACTCTTAAGCCTCAACTTGAGTCCAGAACTCACTAAGTGAGCCTGATTCTCTCAAGCTGTGCTCTGATACCAACTTGTAACATCCCAAAATTTTTGAGTAAATTTAAAAAATTTTAAACGAAAACTTCAATATAAGAAAAGCCACTTAATTAATTTTCATAAAATTCCATAACTTATAAGTTTAATGAAAACACCCCAGGATTAACAGAAGTTAACGAAATCACAATATAGCGGAATATTAATTCAAAAACAGTCCTCCAATGAAGCAGCATAGTGTATACACGTCACGCCTTGCCATCCATTGTACCTGATGTACCTGAAACAGTAGTTTATATAGGGAAAGGGTAAGCACGGAGCTTAGTGAGTTCCTCAAAATACCATACGATCCATCACATAACATACAACACACAATAACCATTCATATGTCTGTGAGACTCACGGGCTATCCCTGTTCCGCCTGAAGACTCACGGGCAGTTCCCGTTCTGTCTTATCGCTCGCAGGCTTTTCCCGTTCCGTCTAATGACTCGCAGGCTATTCCCGTTCCGCCTATTGGCTCGCGGGCTATCCCGTTCCGTCCACAAACAATCATTATCATAGCAATAATTCATACAATTACCATAACATGTAAGATCACCTTAGTCTAACATATCTTCCTTCCTACGCATGCAATATCACCTATAGTATAGTGAGAAGACTCACTTGATTGTAGTTGACTATATCGTTTATCTTTCTCGCCTTTGTATTTCCTTTCAACTTTAACTGTTAACATAATAAGAAATCTATCATTTCTTAATCCTTAACTATATTATAGTCGCATCATAAAACCCTTCAATAATTCCAACATGATACTCCATGATTTATCAAGTAAAGAACGGCCAGGTAGAAGATTTGATGGGGTGGCAGGATCCTTTCAGCATTTTAGCCTTTCGGAAAATCCAACAACCAGATCCCAAGTAATCGGCCTAGTCACCGTCCTCGTAAGTAAATCAATCGGTATTATTTTCAGAATTACGAATTGTTATAATAAGGACGTTTTTAAGGTTTTTGTTTACTATTGTTGGAAATGAATATGTTATACTTATTACATATTCTACTTCTTAACACAAAAATTATTTTACAATACCTAATTAAGCTATAGAAAGGTCTGTAGTTACCTTATGACCAGTCGTCGAGATCTATAACTTCTTCGTTAGGCTTTTGACCTTCCTTCCGCTCACTTCTTGCACTCTAGTGCTTAGAAACCTCTATATATTGGATTGAGATTTAGTTGTGTGGTTTATGAGATGTTTTGAGGGGTATTTATACTTGAATTCTTGAATAAAAAATGGCATGACACTTTTGACAAAAGATTTTAATAATATAACTTTGTTGAAATTAATACCTTCTAGAATCAGTCTGTTCAAGACTGGTTTAGCCGACTTTAAACCCATGAAATTCACGTTTTTATTTGATATTCCAGAAATTTATCTCAATACCTTTCCAGGGATGTATTTTATGTATTTATACGATTTTTCTATGATTTATTATGAATTTTTGAAAACAGACTATCTAATCTGTCAATTCCGAACTAATCAGTAAAGATTGCATTTTTTACCATAGATAATGTCATTTTCAAGCTTACTATTATTTTTGGTAATTGTACTAGACTCAATTTTTAAACTTTGTGCACTGGTTTAAGGTCCAAACGATTTTCCTAGAATTAATTATGATTTTTCTAAAAACGACACAAAATGCTGATTTTCATATGAAATTGTAACTAAAGTTTTTCTTAGCTTTATAACTACCAAAAATCATATAATTCCTAACACTCTTATTTTAAGTATATGTTATAATCAGGATACGGGTCTTACATGGAATGTGAAAAACCTAAAGAAATTTCACTTCTAAGAAACTGGCACATGAAGCCAACGCAGCAACCACCGTGCTTTCTTTCCCTTTTTCTTTTCTTTTTGCCTTGCTTAAAATTCCAAATGTATTAAGCTATATCTTTTATTGAAATTCTGGGGCTTGGGCAAGACTGATCACCTTGTCGCAAGCTCTCTTTTTGTCAAACAAGTTAAAACATTTTCCCAAAACGCACATTTTACTTTGTGCATGCAGACCTCGAGCGGCTCAGCGCCCTCGAGAGACCCTTGTGCCTCCAGCGGCATATTGCCCATTAACATGCCCTTGTGCCTCCAGCGGCCCAGTGCCCATTAATAGGCCCTTGTTCCTCCAGCGGCCCAGTGCCCATTAACAGGCCCTTGTGCCTTCAGCGGCCTAGTGCCCATTAACAGGCCCTTGTGCCTTCAACGACCTAGTGCCCATTAACAGGCCCTTGCATCTTAGTGGTCCAGCACCGCCAATAGACTCCCATGCCTACAACTAGACCACATTGGCCACAACAAAGGCCATAACAACCAAAAACAACATACCAAAGATGAAGGAAAATACTAAAGCAGTCAAAGCAACTGAATTGACCATCAAAGGGTAAAGGACTACCCATACTAACAGCGATGTTCATAACCACCAAAGCCAACAAGCAAAAAAAACAAACAAACCACCAGCAGCAGTAAATATTGTTCAAAGTGTTACAACCATATTGAAACCTGTCTTAAACAACCATCAAACACAAATCAGAAAAATCACCCGTCATCCTCTTCCACTTTCAGCAGCTCTTTTAGTTCACCAACCCCCGCCCGACCAAGATTCAACAGCGACGTGTAGTACAAAGAGATGAAATCCTCAATGGCATTGTCCATCTCCAAGTAAAGGATTATCACAGAGACTACACCGCGTAGCCTCCTCCCCCGCAGCATAACAAGCCTGCTTAATCTGACCAACACCATGGATAAACTATCGGCGTAGAAACACCTTCTCTAACACATGCACCATAGCCTCCTGAAGAGCCCAAGCCAAATCTTTCTTCACCTCCACCAGCTCAGCATTTTTCACCTCTAACATCTTCTCCCTCTCACTAACGTCGCAAACAAGGTTTTCGTTTTGGATTGACAAACCTTCATGCAACTGTCCAAGTCATCCTCGCAAGAAGCAAGCTTCTCCTCGACAATCATTTTTTCGGAAACAACTATCTGCATCTTTTGATCATGCTCCCCAACGACCTTCTCCAGCACTCCCATTTGCCGGCTCAACTCTTTCTCTGGCGCCCGAATAGCATCCCGGTCATGCTCAGCCGACAGGAACCGCTCGATATGACGAGCACCTACGGCAAACATGAAGCGCTCTGGGCTAAAGCGAACTGGAGAGCAGTGACAAGCGTATCATCGGTAGTTTTCCATGTCATCTTCTGACGCTGGGGAAAAACGTGTTTCATAAAATCATATGCAACAGCCCGCACGTGAAATCATGTGTTAGACAGACGCGCTCCACTGACCAAATTCCAGTGAGGTTGAAAAGAGAGGGTAGAAAACTCAGTCAGCACGTGACGACCAACCGCAGACTCAACGAACTCAGCCCCCAACATCGGAACCACCCCAACCTCCGGAACAGGCTCCTCAACCGATTTTTGCTTCTCCAGCTCCACCACAGGTTGACTCTCACCATCACCACCAACACCAATAACACCAGCACCAGTCGTTTGAACAAGCTTATCACTCCCACTAGCATCGTCATCAGGAATCTGTATAACCTCTTCTTTCTCGGCCACAGCACCAACACTCCTTAGACCAGATAACAGTTGGCGTCGGTTGAGAAAACGAACTAGAACCAGGTCAGTCGAATGATCGACATGACCCACAACACTCTAATCGGCCTTGTGCTTCCCTTACATCTGACTCACACCCTCGATGATCCCCTCTTTACTGTCCTTGATAGATTCCCTAGAAACAGTTGGACCCTGGTGGGACGACACACCTACACTTACACCCACAATAGGAGAACCCCTAACCTTACCACTCTCCTCGCCTCCTCCACCGGCACTAGCGGCCTCGTCGGCCAAAACATCAACAAAGCCATGCAACGAAAATGGGTCTGACACTTTATCCACCAATTCCACCTCGCGATACTCTAACTGGCCCTCCTATTTTTGGGCAAGAACATCCTGGAAACAAATTGCTTGAGGAACACCTAGAGACATGGCAAAACCTAAAACACCCTTCAAAATTAAACGAAACAAAGGAAGAAAGGGGAAGAAAAGGAAGAGCAGAGAAAACTACAACATCTTACCCCGGGCTCGCCATGAAGGGCTAAGACCACCCCCAGCAAGGACATACTCGGGATATTCATCGGGAACCACATGGTATCCGTTCAGCATAGCCACAACTGGTTGATTATGCGGGGATAATGTCAGAGTTGGGTCGGTCACACCACCACGACGGACAAGCATCTTGCAAACCCGGCTCTCGTTCACCCATAACCACTTGTCCTGCCAGTTCTTGGGAGACTTGACCTCCCCGACGAGAAGATGAGTCGACCGACCATGGGAATAAAAGGTATTGCTCTCGCTAGCAATAGCAAAATGAAAATAGTGCTTGAAGACGAAGAAGTCGGGGAGAATCCCCAGCGAACCACAGAGTAGCTCGAAAGCTACCACTTTGTTTATGGTATTCAGGGTAAGCTGGGTTATCCCACACTTGTTCCTGCGAAGGACTTCGTCCATGAAGTTTCTGGTAGGAAGACGGTAGCCGGCATCGAAAGTCTTTAGAAAAATATCGATTTTTCCCGCCTGAGGATGGTAAAAAAACCGGCCCCCTCACTCGGAAATAGCACCCCGTCTTCAGCATAGAACTGATACTGCTCCGACAAGTGAGCCCGCTATTCGTCGGTGGGATCAACTCCATATCCAAGGCCATCGAAGGAAAAGAAGGCGAAAAGAAGTCGAGAATAAATTAAAGAGAAAGGGAAGAGAAAAAGATCGCAGAAGGGAAATGAGGATAACAGCGAAAAGAGGAAAGATATTTGAAAATAGGGAAGTTAAAAAGGTTTTAAAAGATCTCGAAAAGATCGGCAGGTCTTATCACGTCAGTCGCAACCTTAACCAGGCGACACCCTAGCCCTACACGTGTTTGCCATATAAGCCTAGAACGTTGCAACTTGACAAGGCCCAGACTACAACTACCAGAATGGGGGGACTTGATGACGTATCATAGGATACGGCTCGACAAAGTCCCAGTGACCCAGCGGCAGCAGTGCCGCCCTGTAACGCTGGACCGATGCCCCATAATCAGCTAAGTCTACCCCGCAGCGCTAGCTCTCTAACCATGCAACGCCACATCGCTGCAGGACGATCACGGCATGAGCATCGCTTTGCAGGACCCTACACACGGCAACCTGCAAGCGACCTGACACAAACATGCGACAAAAGTTGCACACGGCGCACTACCTGTGCTCCCTGTACGCCAAGATCATACACTAGACGATCACCCAATGATCACCCGAACGCACTGCCGGACTGACACTCCTGTCCCCAAAAGCGGGTCCGATTTCAGATATAAAAGGCCATCGAGCCTTCAGGTAAAGTCAAACTGTTCATCTTCACCTTAGCATTTTGCTCTTTACAAGTGTTTTAAAAGTCTAGGCGGCCGCCTAAGGCGGACGGATTCTGCCTACAATTAGTGGTAGGCAGTCAAGTTACGCGGATTTGGTCAACGGCGGTCAAAATCAGGTTTAGGCAGGTCTAGGCGGAAAAATTTTAAATTTTTTAAAATTCCAGATTTTCAAATTTTTCAAAAATTTTCAATTTTCCAAAATTATCAAATTCTCAAAAAAATCAAAATTTTATATTTTTAAAATTTAAATTTAGAAATTTTCAAAATTTCAAAATAATAATATATATTATATATTTTATATTATTAATAATATGTATTTTATTTTATTAGTAATTTAAATTTTTTATTGTGTATATAAATTATGATAATCGGTGGCTAAGTTACGATTATTAATAATTAAAATTGTCAAAAATGTTATTAATTAGTCTAATCATTATGATGTTTGATGACTTACATATTTAAACACTTAGATTTGTCAAATTATTATGATTATTTATTCATTTTGTAAGGATATAGGTAATATCTAAATTTAAAAAAATAAATTTTGTTACAATTAATACTGCTCGCCTAAGCGCCCGACTAGTCCTCGCCTAAACCGACTAGTCCTAGGTCCCATTCGACCGCCCGTCTACCTCCTAGCGACTTCTACAACCTTGCTCTTTACTACAAACACTCTCAAACACTCTACTGACTTGACCGTCGGAGCGCCCTCCCGGGATCTCCCCCTGGAACGCGACTAACGGTTTTTGCTCTCTTTGTTGTAACCTCAGGCTTCCCAGAACTCCAGACCCTTGAATATATATATATATATATATATATATATATATATATATATATATATATATATATATATATATATATATATATATATATATATATATATATATATATATATATATATATATATATATATATATATATAGAGAGAGAGAGAGAGTTAGGATATATTAAAACCTATAAATATTGTGTGGACGTAAGACCCAATCAGAAGCCTAGAATCACCAAGGGTAGTTTGGTCAATTAATATTTAATTCAATTAATTAAATTTAAATTAATGCCTATAATTATGGTAAATTGAGACCTATAATTTTGGTAATCTGGTAACTTCCTCTATTAACACGTTAATTATATTAACATTCCATCCCCAACATTAGAAACCCTACGCCAACTAATCTAGCCGTCATCTGTGTAATCGCCACCACCATTCTGCTTTCATACGCACCAACCGTAACACACCAATGCAGCCCACCACCACCATCATCTAGTATAGCCTGCATCAACCTCGACTTCTTCTAGGGTGCAAACACACACAACTTTCACATTGCTGCCTTAATCATCTTACAATCACCCGTTTCATGACAACGAGAAAGGCGTAAAAGAGAAAGTAGTGAAATTGATATCAATCAAACTTGCAATCAAGAATTCAAGGTTTTGATTTTCTTTTTTCTGTAATCAGAATACACATGGATACAAAGGATTTGATCAGAATACACGTTGAATGAGAATGTTTTTTCGATGTAATTCTATCAGAATGGTATTTCAGAATGTTATTATTTCATAATTTTGTTCTTTTGAATGTATTTTAGTTCAAAGAATGTTATTCTTTTGATGTATTTTAGTTCAACAATGTTGTCATTTTGATGTATTTTAGTTCATAGAATGTTTTGTTCTATCTCATGCTGTCAATAATAATGTGTTTTCGGATATCATTCTGCCAGAATGAATATTTCAGAATGCTCTTTCTGTCAAGAATAGATATTCATAAGGTTATTCTTTTAGAATGAAATTCTCTCAAGAATAATGTATTTTCTGTCAATAATGGATATTTATAATGTTATTTTCCATGACATTCAGTTAAAGAATGTTATTATGCAAGAATGGATTTTTTTGAAAAAAATGATTCTCTAAAACCGACTAATTTTTTGATGAAGAAAACGAGAATTCTGTTAAGAATATCTAAGGTTTAGAACAAGAAAATAATTATTTTCGAAAATAATTTTTTTATTTAATGAATTTAAAGAACTTTCCAAAAATCAGTTTGTTTCCTTTTTTTTCTCTAAATAAAATTCCTATTTTGCCCTTTTATAACCGTTTTTTTAAATAAATAATACAATAGATAATTACAGTTATGCCATTTTAATCTAAACCCTTGATATATCTAAACCAACGTATCAAAATTGGTCTTACGTCCACACAATAATTAATGGTCTTAATATAACCTAGCCCTATATATATATATATATATATATATATATATATATATATATATATATATATATATATATATATATATATATATATATATATATATATATATATATATATATATATATATATATATATATACCATTATACAATACATATATAATTTACAAGTCTTTAATGCATTAAGATCTTAATTTTAAGACATGTACAATCATCAATGCATGAACTAAAACATTGAAGGTGAAAAAGGAAATATCACGCGGATAGCTTGAGTTTTAATTACAGTCGTTGATACTCAGGACAATCAAATGGCTGTTATTCGTTTCCACGACCATGCACGGGTTAGCTTTACCATCTCTCTCATATTTAAAGACAAAAGATTTTATGCAATCTCTTCTCATTCACGGTAGCCCTAACCTCTCGCCGTCCTATTGATCGACATCTCCATCATCTTCTTATGCCCTCTTCATCAGCATCATTATCTTATGTGAAAACCCTAAACACCGGCCTCCGCTAAACACTAAGGCTGATTGGAGTACCCCGTGAAGGGGGAACCGTGATGCCACATGTGCAAGCCATCACGGCGTGCACACCGCCCCTGTGTGCCGTGATGGCCGTGATCATGAAGCGTAGTGAAGATGGTCACGGTGTATCACGGGAATTAAAAAAAAATTAATCTTTTTCAAAGCCGTTGAACGGCTATATTTTCAAAAAAAAAAAAATTTTAACCAAATTTTCACCTATATATACATACACCTCTCATCCTTAAACTCACACAATTATCATATATACATATATACACACAAAATGGAATTTTTTGAAGAATTCGATTCGGACGACGGCGAATTTATCAACACGTTTTTTAATGTTGTTGTGCACGGTGCCGCCGAGGGGTCTTCAAACGTTAGACACACCAGAACCTCTATCAACCGAGATCGGCAAGCTGCACACAATCTTTTGGTACGTGACTATTTTGCCGATCCTCCTCTGTATGGTGACAAACATTTTAGACGTCGTTTTCGTTTACCTAGAGAGTTATTTTTACGTATTAGCAACGCTTTAGAGGCGCGATATGATTATTTTAAGCAAAAACCCGATAGTAGAGGTAGAATGGGTTTTAGTTGTATACAAAAATGTTTGGATGCACTTAGGTATTTAGCATTAGGCATAACAGCTGATGCTAGTGACGAGTATCTAAAATTGGCTGAGAGGACCGTAAGGGACACTGTGGATTGGTTTTGTGAATGTGTTATTGACGTGTTTGGCAAAGAATATTTGTGTAAACCTACAGCTCGTGATATCGAGAAGTTATATGCGGCACATGAAGCAAGACATGGTTTACCTGGTATGCTTGGTAGCCTTGATTGTACCCATTGGGCGTGGAAAAAATGTCCAACTGCGTGGAAAGGACAATTTACCCGAGGTGACGTAGGTGAGCCAACTATGATATTGGAAGCCGTTGCATCATTCGATTTGTGGATTTGGCATGCATACTTTGGGGTAGCCGGGTCCAACAATGACCGAAATGTTCTTAATCAATCTCCAATTTTCAATGATATTTGGACCGAGCGAGCTCCTAGTATGTCATTCACAGTGAACGGACATCAATACAAACACGGCTACTATCTTTGTGATGGGATTTATCCAGATTACGCGACATTTGTGAAGGCGTATGCGGTACCTCGAAGTGAAAAAGCAAAATTGTTTACACGAAGACAAGAATCGGCTAGGAAGGACATAGAAAGGGCATTTGGGGTACTCAAACAAAAATGGCATGTGATCAAACATGCCTCACAAATCCATGACGACGGTAGGATTAAGACAATTATGTATGCGTGCATCATTATGCATAATATGATTGTTGAATATAAAGGTAGAGCGATTTGCACATACGACGAGGCCGATGCGGTTAACACGGAAATGCAATTCATTCCCGGAACGCCCGAATACTTACAACAAGTACTCGATGTTCAAAATTCTGAAACTTGCCAATATCTCCGTGAAGATTTAGCCGAGCATGTTTATCAAAACAGATCGGATGATATCGAGTAGTTTTTTTTTTAATTTCCATGTAATGTTTTTTTTTTAAAATTTCTATGTTATTTTTTTTTATTTTTAAATTTCAATGTAATGTTATTTAAATTAATGTAATTTTTATGTTTAATCTAATGTTATTTAAATTAAAAATTAGGTTTTTATTTATTTTTGAATTTTTCTAAATTAAAAAAAATGATGTGGTGTGATAAAAATGTGATGGGTATAAAGGGGGTAATGTGATGGAGTGTGATAGAATGTGATAAAGGTAAAATCTGATGTGGCGCTGATGTGGCACCCATCACATTTGTGCAATGTGATGGGTACTCCCAATGGTCTAAGACTAAACGGAACGAGGCATTTGATGCCGCCGGCATCCGAGGTGGATGGCCTTGCCGCCGGCATCCACCATACCGAGATAGCGGCATAGGTCAGCGGCGTGGGTTTGGCAGTATCCGGACGTAGGCGAAATGTTGGCGGCATCCTTAATAAAAAAAAGAAAATTTTTTTTTCCTTTTTAAAATGGGTTCAAACGGCTAGTTGCATAAAATTTAAAAAAAAATTTTTGTCTAATAACTCACCCACAAACGGCTACTTTGTTTAAAAATAAAAAAAAATATTTTCACACTATAAATACACACACAACCATTCACAAAACCTACATCAAACCCATATAAAAAACATCAAAGTTTTCTCTAATTTTTACTCTCAAAATCATGTCGGATGACTGGATCGTACCCGTTGGTTTGGCGATGTTGCACGGGATGGAACGGGTTATCGACATACTTGAAGAACAAGAAGAGGAGGCCGATGCCGTTCAAAGTGCACATCCGCGTACGCGAGTCAGGATATTTAGAGACCGAGCGGCAGCCCACAACCTTCTCATGCGTCATTATTTTGACGAAGATTGTGTTTACCCACTATACAATTTTCGCCGATGGTTTCGGATGGAGCGTCATTTATTTCTACGTATTTTGACCGATGTCAACAATATGTCCGTCTATTTCCGTCAACGACCCGATGCTGCCGGTTCGGAAGGTTTTACCGCTATACAAAAAGCTGCAGTTGCCGTACGTCAACTTGCTTATGGTGGTGTGTCGGACTCATGGGATGAATATTTCCAAATGTCCGAAAGGACCGCACGTGAAAGCCTCGAGGAGTTTTGTAGGTGTGTCGTTTATATATACGGTCCACGGTACTTGCGAAAGCCTACATTCAGCGACGTGCAGACCATTTACGCTCATCACGCACATGTTCATGGCTTTACCGGCATGCTTGGGAGTTTGGATTGTATGCATTGGGAATGGGGTGGTTGCCCCACTGCATGGCACGGGCAATATACGCGGGGTGATAAAGGCCACCCGACCGTGGTACTCGAAGCTGCCGCGTCACAGGATCTTTGGATTTGGCATGCGTACTTTGGTTCCCCGGGTTCCAACAATGATAGCAACATTTATCAAATGTCACCGTTATTCGACAATGTTTGCAACGGATCGGCTCCTTATTTACCGTTTCAAGTCAACTGAACCACATACAAGTACGGGTATTACCTAGTTGATGGTATATACCCCGAGCATGCCGTTGTTGTCAAGCCTTTGTCATGTCCCGTTGATCCGAAGCGTGTAAAATATAAAGTCGCACAAGAAAGGGCTAGGAAGGATATCGAGAGAGCATTTGGAGCGCTCAAGAAGCGGTGGCACATACTAGAAAAGCCGGGACGACCACGTGATAAAGAGAAACTCGCATCTATTATGTATACGTGTATTATTTTACACAACATGATTTTAGAGGACGAGGGACGGGCTATATGCAAGTATGTGGAAAGCGAGCAAGTCGCGGCTTCAAGCAGTCATCCGCCAATAATTCCTGGTTCTCCGGAGTACGTCGCAATAAGATGGGAGCTACGCGATGTTGCCAAACACTACGAGCTACGTGCCGATTTGGTGGAACATATATATCGCGTTAATCATGTGGATCTTAACGTGCCTCCGGTGGACGATACGGAAGATTTTTCCGATTGACAATGTTGTTTTAATGTTTTTAATTTTAATGTAACGTTTTTAATTTTAGGTAACGTTTTTAATTTTAATGTAATGTTTTTAATTTTAATGTAATGTTTTTAATTTTAATCTAACGTTTTTAATTTTAATTTAACGTTTTTAAATTTATTTTTATGTAATTTTTATTTTTATGGATTGATTTAAAAAAAAAAACAAAAAAATAATCATAGACATCTTTCATAGGCAACCATTCCAAGTTGTAGGCATAGAAAAGCCATTTCGTAGGCATCCTACATGGCGCCTACGTGGCAGCCGATTCCAATGGTTTCGTAGGCAACCACTCCCTTTAGCCTAACAACCCTTCGTTCCCTATACCCTGTCTGCCCCTTGGTTCTCCCCCACTCCATATATTTTGAATTGAACCATAAACCCACCATACCATTACCTTTTCTCTCTTTTACCCCCTTCAAATTCCCGCCGTCACTATTTAATCTTCCTGGATTTGATCGTCCGTACAAGTCCTCCTCCATCACCGAACACCACGAATACGAGCTTCACCCCAGTCACACCACCACGCTACCACCCAAATTCACTCTCTGCTCCACCGCTTTTACCCTTCAACCACCACCGTTTAACCACTGGTGTTAAGTATCGACAATGAGGACTACAAGAGTTCGGTTTTCAAAGATGCAATTCTCGGATCTGAGTTTTTTTGGAAGGTTACTAAACAGGCACACCAACTGTTCGACAAAATGCATGGAATGCTGTTTACTGAAGTCTGTTTCCTTTTATTTTCTCTTTCAGTTGTACAGATTTTATGTGTCTCTTTCTGGGTTGTTTTAGCGATTTTGTAAGGTATGTTATAAATTTGTATATATGTTTTATATTAATTTGTGGTCTAAGGTATGTTGTTACTTTTATTTTTGTTGTTTTAGGGTTTGTAACCAGATTTCTATTTATGTACATGAATACAAAGATTTTGCTTTAGATGTTTCGGTGTGTGAACTGTTTGTATGTGTGTGCATAACTTAAATAAATAAAATTGATGGAATCTTCAAAGATTTTGGTTGTTTAATGAAAAGTTGATTAGATAACATTACCATTTCGTTTGTTTTATGATCCAAGATATTATAGATGTTTATTTTCGTTTCGATTTTCAGATCTGGATGTCTAAAACATAAATATTTTAGCTCTTTTTCATGTTGTTGACTGTTATGATTAGTAATTCTATTGCGATATATAAATATATATGTTTATCTTTTTGAAATGTTGTAGTGGTCGTTGCTGTAGGATCTGAAGAATTGGGAATTAAAACAAACATCTGGGTTAAAGTTTGACATATAATAAGGAAAACATTCGTGAGGCCAAATCCGAAAATCCAATGCAATTTATGTTGCATAAATTTTGTAGTTTAAACTATTGATTCTTTTTATTAAAGAAATTATAAAAACAGTAATTATTTGATTATTGTTCTGTAATAAATATTCTTTTAGTTGTTTACATTGTTTAACAATTTACATATTCAAACTATGGAGGTCTATTGTCTCTTTTTTTTGTCTTGCGATATAGGTCTGTTATATTTGTTTATAGATTTTATATTTTTCATCAAAAGTTTTATTTTTGTTCTATTTTGTTAAATATTTTGCATGTAAGATAAATCTGATATTACCGAATATAAATTTTTTGCTTGATGTTATTAAAAGTTTTATAGATTTTGTCTGATACTTGTGTTTATAGATATTTGTGAAATATATTGTTTATATATATTTGTGAAATAGACTATATTTGCTTTTGTTAAATTTATTGCGTCTTCAATAAGTCTGATGTTTGTCTTCATAAATTTTGAAAACAAATCCCGTTTTATATTTCTAAAATGCGTTTACAGATATTTTTTTATCAAGAATATATTTTAATATATAAATCAGATGCCACATTTGTGTTCTTGAAGCAAAAAACGTAACATTTAAAATAGTGATACTTAAAATCAACCGATGAATTTAAAGCAAGACTAAATAATAAATTACGATTTTTATATACCTTAAAATAGAAATGCACGTAAATGCTTATTTTCGAATTGATAAATTAGGAATCACGCTTATTGCATTTTGAAATTTTAGAATTAGTACTTGTGTAGTACAAAAGACTTTAAGTATGGTCTCCATAGCCATACCCCTCTTTTTCAGAAAAAGTGTTATAGCAATATAGCATACAAAAACTCCGAATAAAATATCGATTTCGTACTATTTTCTTTTGAAATGATGATTTGACACTATTTCCTTCTTCCATTAGGCATACTAATGGATTTTTGCATTTTATTTGGATGTCAGATTAAAATAATAATAAAATCAGTTTTTTGTATTTTTTAAGGGATTTTCTCAGGTATTTATCTTGGAAAAAACCCCTTTAAATGCGAAAATCATGGCTAAACTTATCATTTCTATTTTTTTTTTACAATTTCTTGAAAAACAGAAAGAGTCCATGTACTTATGTTTTGTCACATATTTAACAAATAACGATTTTATGTGTTTTAACATTTAAATTGAAGTTTCCGTCACCACTTATATAATATAATGCATGCCACCTTATGGTATATGATATTTTATTATTCGTTATATATTCTTTGGAATATAAAATCTGAAGAAAAATTGTCAACGCTTACCGTCTCTTCAACAACCATCGAATTTTGTATGTTCCCTACTAAGATTAGGATGTGAAGTCAATACTATTTTGAAGTGTTTTCTAAAAATATCTATAACAAACAAATGAAATTCACGTAAAATGATACAAATTGTTGCGAAAGCAAATAGTCGGATGGAAACTACTCACCATCCGCTGCATTGCGTGAGTATACAAGAAAAATATTATTCGATACAAAATCATTCACCGTAACAAATATTTTTATCCTAAAACAACAATATATTTTAATTTTTAACCTAAAGCAATAATGCATTTTCATATCTAACCAAAACTAGCTACGTATCTTTATCATTTATCCAAATAACGTACTTATATTTTTAACTCAAAATTATAATGTATATTTTAATTCAAATAAACAACATACATATATTATTATCTCAAAACAGGCTACAGAAAAAAAAAACTAATCTTCCTTGGAAACTATTCAAAGAATCAAACTATACTTATATTATTATCTCAAAACAGACTACGAAAAAAAAAAAAAACTAATCGTTGTTGGAAACTATTCAACGTATGAAAATATTTGCTATTGCCCAAAAACTATTCATCGAAATGAACTATTTGTCGTCGCCGCATCGCGCGGGTACGCACCTAGTATATATATATATATATATATATATAGTAAAGTTCAAATGAGAACCAAAAAAAGCATGAGAACTTGAGAACTTTTTGGGGACCATAAGATCAAAAAAATGAAAAGTTAAGATCAAAAGTGGCATTCTCGTAATTAATAACAAACATAATGGTATATATTGTATGAATAAGAACCTAATAGGGGATTATAGAAATTAAAAAATAATAATCAAAATTAAATCCCTAAAATTAAGCAAATAAAAATAGAATATTATCTTTCTCTCTCATTCTTTCTCTCTCACGGATCACTCAATCGGTTACTCTATTCTCCTCTTTCTCTTTCCTGGTCTTTAACATAACCCTAATATCGCATCCTCCAGTTGAAATCAGTGGTACATCGGGTTGTTCTTCACACCGGTAAGATCTTCATCCTCCCTATCTGCGGTCGGCCAGCACATCGTTCTCTTCGCTCGGTGCCCTTGGCTTTGTACGCGTGCGCCTCCTTCGCCACCGTCGTCATCCACTGATCTGCATCGCCGCCGTTTACCTCCCCTGCTCCACCATCGCCGTTGATGCCATTGATTTACTCCTCCAATTTACGACTGCCATTGATTTATTCACGTATGAAATTGCCGCCGTTGGAGATTTATCTCGTTCTATTCTAAAATCAGATTTCATAAATGTTGTATTGATTCTACCCACCGCTGCTGTTTTGTTACTCAAATTGCAGGATCGTCTCATTTTTCGATCGTCTCATTCTTCGTTCTTGGACCAGCGGACCGCTTTGGATGAATACCAATTCCTAAAAGTCAAATATGTCTCATCTAATTGAATCTCAGGATCCAACATCTATACAAATTTATTTTACAAGATTGGCGCTTGACTGCCACCGCATTCGTTCCTTAAACATCATATATGGAGGTATTTTTGTTTATTTGCATATTTTTTCTAATTGTATGTGGAGCATAACACCGAAAAGTAATACATTAATACCGAAAAGTGGTAGTATCCTATAAATATAGTTTTAGTAGACGTATTCTCGCGCGTTGCGCAGGAATAAATTAATATAGTAAAAATATAGTGACCGATTAAATATAAACATAAACACTTTGGATTTAATAAAAACATGGAAAACTTAAAATAAATCAATCATATGACAAATATATATATATATATATATATATATATATATATATATATATATATATATATATATATATGTATATATATATATATATATATATACTAGTTGTAAGACCCGTGTATTACACGGGATGATATAAAAATATATAAATTATGAATATGTAAACATTTATATTTAAAAAAACAATAATATCGTGGTCATTTGTATAATTATCAACAACTATGTAAACAGAGTGAAAGGAAGTTAGATACAACCCAATACAAAACCTAAAAATAAACTAAGCAAAAGAAAGAAAGAAATAAGGATCGAAGAACACAAGCATCGGTAATTTTATCAAAAAAATTGAACCTAAAACACAAAGATATTAAACCTAGTGAAGCAAACAATATGATTTAGGGCTAAAAGTCATCTAGCCAATACATTAACCAAAACAAAATAAACCTGGTTCAAGCAAAACAAAACGATTTAGGTCAAGAAATTGAAAAATAGAACAAAAAATCGATCAGGTTCAAGTGTTAATAACTAAAGTAGAGAGAAAATTACAAGCCAATACATAAAGCAAAACAAAGCAATTTAATGCTTAGAATTTTCTGATTTCTGTGAGTTCTCTTCTATATTTCCAAATTTCTCCGGG
This sequence comes from Cichorium intybus, assembly GCA_023525715.1. Taxonomy (NCBI): domain Eukaryota; kingdom Viridiplantae; phylum Streptophyta; class Magnoliopsida; order Asterales; family Asteraceae; genus Cichorium; species Cichorium intybus. Next base: position 280,446 of record JAKNSD010000016.1, read on the forward strand.
TTTCTTATATTTGCAATAAAACAAGAATTGAATAATTGTGGCAGATAAGTTAGGTTAGGAAAAATATAAATAAGAAAGATATTTTCAACTAAGTATTAGAATATAATATATTATTTGTTTATTAAAATTAATATATTTTGTAGTGATATGTAACCACCAAATTATTTAAGTTACCAGAAAATATAATTCTATTTCTTAAGAAAAAATATAATCCTAAATACAAAAAATTAGTTATTAAACAACGAAAAATACTACAGATTTCTCTTTACATAATGAATATATATGTAATGCTGCTATTACATAGGGACAATTCTTATAATATCGCTATTCTCAGGGACCAAAACTATAATTATGCGAATTAAAAACTATAGGGATCAAAATCGTAATTATCTTAAAATAAAAACTATAACGACCAAAACTGCAATTATTACAAACTATAAACTATAAGGACGGAAATTGTATTTATTAAACATAAAAAGCATAAGGACCAAAGTTGTAATTATGCAAATTAAAAACTATAGGGATCAAAATTGTGATTATCCTAAAATAAAAACTATAAGGACCAAAACTGTAACTATCACAAACTATACACTATAAGGACTGAAATTGTATTTATTAAGCATATATAAGGACCAAAGTTGTAATTATGCAAATTAAAACTATAGGGATCAAAATTGTAATTACCTTAAATTAAAAACTATGAGGACTAAAAATGTAACTAATATAAACGATAAACTCTAAGGACTAAAAGTGTAGTTTTTGAAAATAAAAAGTATAAGGACCAAATATGTAATTAACTCATTTTAATTCATTAATGGCAATTATGTAATTATTGAGAACTTTAAGGCCATTTTGTTGTTTTTCCTCGTTTTTAGTAGGATATATAATTTGTCATCGTAATCGAAATAACCAAAAAATAAAATTAACTATCTTAAAGAGATTATTAAGATTATCAAAATTAGTAATCGCATTATGGCAACATAATTACGCTACAAATGTTAGTACATATAATAAAATACCTTCATAAAAGAATATTAATGACTTTTAGGAAAGGATTTTGGAAATACCTTCATAAAAACACATTAATGAACTTTTATTTTTTAGAAAGAACATTAATGAACTTTTTAATTTTTAGGGAAATTCAAAATCATGAGAAAATGACATGTGGCCAAATGAATAGGGTGGTGACATGTGGCTTTGAGTTACTTATTTATTAGGATAGGATAGGATATATATATATATATATATATATATATATATATATATATATATATATATATATATAAGAGATTGATATTCATTGCCTAAATCTCGGCATTTGAATTCCGCTTCTATATGAAAGGAGATCAATGCTTCACAAACCTCCATCTGTCAAGGAACCCTAGCCGTCGACTACCATCCCCACCTCCCTTCCTCCTGCCACCCTTCTTCACTATTGCGACCTTCACCTCCACAAATTAAATCCTACCATAGACGTTGGCCTAATAATACGTTACTGCTGCTACTTCCCTACTCTGCCTCAAACTCCAAGAATGTTCAACACCCACAAATGTTTACACTCACCCCGATCGGATCAGAGATTCACGTTTTGAAAACATTCATCACTCTCTTGACATTTTTTTACGAATTTGTGGTAAAATGCAAAAGTGAAACTTACCCATATCCTAAAATTGTTGCAATCTAGAATATGTGATCAATATATGCAATATTTTTCAAGAGATTGGTTCAAGACAGATCTACTCTTCTTGAATCTTCTTTCCGATTCCAATTCCATACCCACTTCCCTCGCTTCATCTATATTACGATTTTCAACACTTTTTCTATTGTCCTGTTTCACATATTCTTGGTCTTTGTACTCCCCCTGTATATAACATGTGGGTTTCAATCGATGAGTTGAGTTAGAAGCGTGATTAAGAATGATGCCAGGTATGTTTTTTTATTGTTTTGACTATAGTAAAAGATATATGATATGTATACTCTTTGATTTACACAACGATGTGGGCTTCTATTAAGTATTAACAATGGCTTTACTTTTTATTTATTTATATGGATGTTTGTTTTGCTAAATATTCTCGTTTATGTATTATGTATTTTTCTTCAATTTTGCAGATTGTTTTTCTTGAACAAATCTATGCATGTTTGATGAAAGAGTTAAATGAATCATCCTAAAGGTTTGAAGTTTAAATGACTTATTTCTTTCTTCCAAAAAATTTTGTTTCTCTTTCTCCAGGGAAGATCGATATGACCCATAATTGTCTTTGTTTTGACGGTAGATCACCTCATCATCTAACTTATTTATGTGTTCTAATGTTCACAATGGATTCCTAATTTTTATGTTTTGATAGTTCGTAATACAATTTGATGCAAAGGGTATGTTGGTCAAAAGCCAAAAGAAAGTTGATGCGATTCTCGTGGTTTTATTTATTTTTATCCATAAAGGGGTTTAAGAGATGATGGTTTCAAGCTCAATAGTTTATTCATGGGGATGTAGAATTTCAAGAAATTACGTTGTCAATCGTTGCTATTTTCACAAATATACCCGTACTTATTATTTTATGTAATATTTGTTTGCTTAATTTATGGTGCTCATTTATTCAAATAAACATTTTCCAGAATTGCCCATGCCATTTTTCAGGTGCTATATCATTGAGATTGGGGGAATTGTAGGAATCTATGCCTATCTTCTCTTGATTGTCTACTACTTCATATGTAAATGCAAGAAATAGCAATGTACTTTCATATATTACATGTATTACACCATCCTACTTTCATTTCTTTTTATTACAACGTTCTAATTACACTTTTTTTTGTCCAGGTTCATCCGTACCTTCAACTTTTGTATTATGGGTAATGAGAGAGTTTTTCATAATACCATGATCATGTTCTTTGAAATTATCAGTAAATAACAATATCTTCGGCAAGGAGATTTTTTGCAAAAAATAGTTTAATCTCTAGATTTACTTTGTTGACTACCATATAAAATGCCAAGTAATATACACAACTATTATAAATTTGAACATGCCAAATTTGTTATCCTAACTACCGTCCTTTTATGAAATTTAATGGTTTTTTGTTGTATATCTTGCAATTGTACATAAATGGAACCACACTTTCTTTAGATTTGGTATTTGACTTCTAAAACTCAATTATTTCGATTGAAAATAAAAAATCATAAAGTGAGAATATTTCTTTATGTTTTAATGTTAATTATATTTGTCAATATATTGTGTCTTATTTAAAATATAAGATGTTTAAGGTAAGTAATGACCAACTGTAAAGTATTAGCTAATTACAACTCATGGGGCTAACATTGTTCCTGGTTTGTTTTGTGATTTTGTTGCAAATTTAACCTTTAAAACACCATTAGTTTATTTTTGGTGAAGTTAGAAGAAGTAGAATGATGACAATGAAACGGAAGGCTTCCCACTAGGAGACCATATTTAACCACTATTTTGCCAAGAATGCATATTAAAATTGTGATTTTTGAAATATTTACCATCTTTGTAATTACAATACATTAGTAATACGAAACACTATTTGATGATGCTTGATCTACTGTGTATCAAAATCAAATTTGAATTAAAATTATCATTTACAGTTAGATACTTTACTTAATTATCCCTTAAAATCAGGTTATTGATTTCGAGATTCACGGATGCGGCCCTTTATTTCTTCTAACCTCCCACCCTTTGATTTCAAGATACTTATTTATCTATTTAATCTTCAAGATACTTATTTATCTATTTAATCTGTTTTCCAGGTTTTAATTTTACAAAAAAATATTTTTAATTTTTTTAGTTTTATAAAATTGATATTATCTCATGAGGAACCCATTAATTTATCTGAAAATATCAGTTTATAATTCTTTAATCTTCATTACTAACTATTTAATATTTTCAATATTTTTAGTATATATCAAAATACATGTTTAATTATAATATTTTATTATTATATAAGTCTTTTTAAATTTCAACCGTGTGTTACACGGGTTATAAACTAGTATATATATATATATATATATATATATATATATATATATATATATATATATATATATATATATATATATATATATATATATATATATATATATATATATATATATATATCAATAGTAATTCTTCATTCGAACATCGAACAAAAAAACATAATCACCTTTTTGTAGTCAATTATCATGGATGGTCCAACATTAAAAATATATGGAAATATATTTATATAAGTTATCTCAAAATTTAAAATAAATTTAAAATAAAACATACTAGTAACACCATATATTAATTAAGAAATTAAGTATATTATATTAATAATTCAAAAAGTCTATCATTAAGATGATAATATTTTATATCTAATAAATAAATTAATGTTTGAAGTTGAATAGTTAGGAGTTTCATATCAATATAGTAAAAGTAAAAATAATTCAATAAATATAGGAAAGAATTATAATTCATTCATCTCAACCGATATTTCGTATCAATAATAAAGTTTTAACTAAAAGTCGAACAAAATAACATAATAATCTATTAAGTCAAATGTATATGGACAATCCAATATTAAAAATATAGCACAACACATTGACATGAATTACAATACGTACATTATGTTATGGATGTATTATGTAGATTGTTTCTTCATAAAACTTATGGGTAAAATAAATATAATTTAGTAATTTTTATATACAATTTTAATCAACAAATTTTCATTGATGAGAGTTAAAAAAATTTATTACTAAAATCATACTTTAGTTAAATTAACATATATAATATTTCAAATTCTCTTTGTAAAATAAAAAAGAATGAAATGTAAATAGAAAAACTAATAAAACTATAAGACCTTAACCCCGAAAAGCCATGTTCCAGGTTTCAAGCGTCAAGGTTCGCTGGTCAAACAGGAAGCAAAACGAAGAAAATAAGGGAAGCAGGACATTAGCGACGCTAACCTTATTGTTAGCGATGCTAATGTGTCAGGAAGTAGTTTTCTCGCGTCGTGGTTTACAGCAGGTATAGTGGGTTGGCACGATAGAGGTTAGCGATGCTAATGTTGCTGTTTGGGCCAAATCCCTAGATTTTTCATGTTAGGCCATATTTAAAGATGAGGAAACCCTAGGGCAGCCGTTTTTGGTCATTCTTGAGCCTCCAAGTCGCCTCTTTTCTCTCTTTAGTCATCTTGATAGGGTTTTTGACATTTTTGGTCATTTGGAGGCATTTTTGGAGCTTGGATGATGCTAGAAGGAATGTGTGGATGCTACATGTCGTTCTTCTTGAGAAACGCTTCATGGATCTACAAGTTTCTGGACCATTGTGAGTCAAGTTCTCACCTTTATGCATATTTATGAGTTTCTTTATGATTTAAGCATGTTTTTATGGAATTAATAAGTGTAATGGTCCTTGGAAGTGTTTGTTTATGGTTTGGATGGATAAAGTTGGAAACTTTATGCCTCAATCTCTGTTTTGAATCCTTGTGATGGCTTAGAGAGTAAGCCAAACTCTCTATGATGATTTTTGGGTTAAGTTTTGGATCACTTTGGACTTGAATCTTGTTCTTGATCTTGTATGATGTGTTTAGGAGGATAAAGTTAGGATCTTTATGGATTTTGGACTGTTTGGAAGGTCCCTGGATGGATTAAGACCTTGGGCTGAACGGATTAAGAACTTAATAGACTTTTTGACCTGTTCATAGTTAACGGCGCTAACTTGGGGAGTGAGCGGCGCTAAATGTGTCTGTTGACTTTTGTTGAATTTGACCTTTGACCGTTGACTTTTTGATCAGTATGACTTTTGGTCAAACGTGGGGTTTAGAGTATTGGTTCTATAGGTTTGTCCTGTTTGGAAATTAGGAAGTTCTGAGTGGAATTTATCTTGTTAGGACGTTCGCGCTGTCGGATCTATAAACGCGCGTAGGAGTGCTGTTTGGCTTTGCGGATCAGGTGAGTCTTCTCACTATATTATGTGTGACATTGCATGTGTATGTAGTTTTATTACTTTGTGTAATAATGTGATATATGTGCCTTACGTGTTTATCGACAAGATCGGGGGAAGCTCGTGAGTCGAGGAATGGACAAGATCAGGGCAAGCTCGTGAGTCAACGAATGGGCAAGATCGGGGCAAGCTCATGAGCCATGGAATTGACAAGATCAGGGCATGCCCGTGAGTCAAGGAAAGGACAAGATCGGGGCAAGCCCATGAGTCTAGGCGAGATCGAGGCAAGCTCGTAAGCCTTTTGTGATTATGTGTTATGGAATGGATCGTGTGGTATTTTGGGAACTCACTAAGCTTCGTGCTTACTCTTTGACCCTTGCTGTTTTTTAGGTATTTTCTGGCTTGAGCTTGGAGCATGGTGCGACTGTACCGCATCTGAGGTTTCGTTGATTAAATCTTCCGCTGGATAACGTTGTAAATGTTTTGATAAATATAATTTTAAATGTTTAATTACAAGTTTTAATTTAGATGGTTTTAAATGGTAACCCGTTTTATGTATCTAATCCGTTTTTAAATGAAAATATTTACTACTGGATTTGGGACGTTACAAATGGAGGATTCCCCTGCATGCTCTTGTTTGATTGTTGCTTGAGAGTTTGAAACATGGCATGAATACCTAACTTAATTTTTTAAATGGTTAAATGGACTTATAAAAGGATGAGATGCGATGCGTATAGTCGGCCGGAGCTCAAGTAAGTGATTTATTTCCCAAATATCCATGATGTTATGTGATGATGATATGTTATATGCTAGAAACAGGTTAAGGATCCACTTAGGAAATTGCATGATAGAATTGGTCTGGATCATAGGGATGCATTTTTGCCTTGTTTGCTGCTTATTGTGTGTTACTTGCTTTGTGCTGCTTATGTGTGTCTTTTGGACCTATGCTTGTACTGTTAGGAAGTTAAGGGAATGCTTTAGGATTATATCTAATAGGTTCGGATAGCCTTAGAATTCTTGAACCGACTTTACTGGCTGTTCCTTGTTTGGTTGTGACTTTGAGGTAGGGACATCTATTCGACTGTCTATCTGTTCTTATTACATACAATTACGCGTTCACAAGATGGTCTGGCTATATGAGTAGACGTTCTTACGGTGTGGACGAGATGTGGAGTTCCTAGGTAGACTAGGAAGAGTGTTAGGCATGTCGGTGCACGATTGTTTGGATGCTATCTGAATGCCCTTTAGAAGGGAGTGAGGCAACTTAGTGAACTGGGACAATCTTCGGAACAAGTATGAATAGGTGTGGAAGGTAGTACAAGGGCCCGTACTATTGGAAGCACATGATTCGTACCTGGAACGAAGGGAAACCCAGTGAACCTAGGGAGTCGGTAGACGAGGGAATCGTGTAGGCGATGTGTTTAGGCGAGTGTATAACTCATTCTTGGTTGATTTTTGAATAAGGAAGGGTGATCTAAAGGAAATGATTTGGGACTCGGGTTGAGTTCGCGAGGCCGGGTTGGGCCTGAGATAAGTGAAAGGAATGTCCAGGATTTGGTCGCCGCGGAGGTGACTTGGGTTGTGTTCGAAATGTTCTCTCGATGTTTGATTCAGTCAAGACAGGAGATGTTAGCGTTTGAGGAAGCAGTTCGTCGCAAGGGAGGAGGCGATGATGGCTCAGTATCAGGTCTCGGTGAGAAAGGAAATCAGCGGGTTTGTGGCCGCTTCTTGACGTCAGACTTTCAATGAGTGGGACTCAACTGATGAGTTGAGGGAGATTGATTTCGACGTCCAGCTGGGACGGAAGATGCAGAATCAGGATCTGGGGCAGTCGTCGCAGAGGAAGTTTCGAGCTGCAGTTTTGGATAGAGTGGAGGACCTTTACCACCGGGACGGTAAGCTGGAGGTGAGGTTTGTGTTTCATGCAATCAGTTTGGCCACGTCAGGGCGAGTTGTCGGGGAGTGTCTAAGGATACTGGTCAGAATTCGTGTTTGTTGTCCCGAAGTGTGAAGGTATTCGTCAGGCGAGGATGAAGGACTCGGAATTGGAAAATAGGGCTTAGTAGCTGGATGTGGAGGTGGAACCTTGTCAGTTGTTGCCAAGTGTTCACGGTTCGTTTTTTCGCCTTCGGTTTTGTTGCTCCTCTTTGGTGGCTTTAAATTCAGGAAATTGGTTCGGGATCTATCGTCAATGTTGGACTTCGTTGTCTACGTTGTGATAAAGAGGGGTCAGCGGAGGCAGTTTGTGACGTTAAGGTAGGGATGTTCTCTATGCGGTTGCGAGGTGTGGATGTTCCGTGTAGAGTACATGGAAGTTCGTCCAGGTCGGGTGTGGTACGAAATGTCGACAGGGTGTTAAGTTTCTGTACGTAGTAGGAATGTGTATGTTTACTTTGTCATAATCATTCAAGGGTTGTGGGAGTTCAACGCCGGTTAGTTCTGAGGGTTGAGTCAGGCTTTGCATGGTCGCTTGTGGATCGCCGTAGGGTGCAGAGTTCGTAGATGAGACCAAGGGTTTGGGGCAAGGTTAGAAGTTGTATGTGGAGGAAGAGGATTTCATCATCGATTGAGCCGGTCGAATTTAGTTGTGTTTCCGTTATCGTGTATGTTCCGTCAAGCAACGTCGCTCATGGTCGGCCCGGTGATGTCTTCGTATGAAGCGTTGGTGGTGATTGCCTGTTCGTTCTATTGTTAGATCGTCGGTTAAGTGTGCTTGTGCGAGTTGGGATCGTTTGGAGTTGTGTGCAGCTTCAGTTGGATTCGTGTCAACGCTGTGGTGACGTCAGAAGGTTGTTGGTATTGTTTCTATTCTTGGATGCGGGTCTTTGTTAAGAGATAATTTCGGGTCAATGTTGGTTTAGATGTTGGATTTCCGTTTGGTTGACCGGGTAAGAGCGTGGGTGATTATCGTGGAGTTCTTGGATGTGGTAGTGTTCAAGTTTTGTTCGTCTGTCCCCGTTCGGGTCGAGTAGTGGCGGTGACGCATACGGTAGGATACCCGGGGAGGTATGAGCAAAGAGATGGTTATTAGTGTGCTGGCAGTAAGAGCACCTCGATTCTTCAGCTTTGGAAATGTTAGGTTCGGGTAGTTAGTCTTCTTTCAAATGATGGATCAGTCGTGTATGAAGTGCTAGGTTAGTGGAGATGTTAGGCAAGGCTTTAGGAATCGGTTGGATAACCTATCTGGAGAAACGACTAGGAGTGTCAGTGCGTTAAGTTCGGATCGGGTTGGATTGTTAAGATACAGTTGTGTATCTCCCTTTGGAAGTGTTGGTTGTATGGAAATCGAGCTGGTACTTGGTAAGTAGCTGAGGTGTTAGTGAAAGTTAAGAAGTGCGGGTTTGGTTCTTCGGATTTTCTCTCGGATTTGTGGAGTGGTGGTGTTGGAGGCGTTCGGCTTTGAAGGTTTCTCGGCACTGCATAAGAATCGGTGGGTTAACCGGTCTAGGAAATGGTTGAAAGTTTTAAGGTGTCGCATTCCTGATTGGATTATGATCATCAAGGTGGTTAGGGATCTACTCTAGGAGGTTTGAAGTCTTGGAAGCTGGTTTGGCTTGGTAAGGAAGTGTGGTAGTGGTTCGATACGGGTGTATCTCGGGTTTGTCCCGATGTGTGGAAGACCGTATGCCTTTGGATGCGGTTGGGTCTGCGAGATTGTCGGTTGGGTGGTAGTTTTCGGTTTGACCTGTTGTCTGGGTTTGCAGAAAGGATCGGGTGTTACGGTCCTATGTTAGAGAATCAAGTGGAATCCTTAGTAGAGTTTGTTGCTGTTGGTTGAGAAGTTGATCTTATTCGGGAATCTGGTGAGATTGTTAAGTGTGCAGCCCTGTGGGCGGAATTGGAAAGGGCCATGTGTTGCCTTGCGGGCGGATTGTCGAGTGTTAGGTGTTGATCTCGGTCGCCTGATTTGTTCTTGCGACTGAAGGGAATCAGAATGAGTTAGGGAAGGACTGTGGGTCCAGTCGCGGGCTGGGCAGAGGGGAGAACCTGAAGGGATGAAACAGGGAAAGTCCTGCGAGTTCGCTTGCGAACCGAACGAAAATGGAAACCTGTGATTCCTTGTACGTTGTTGATGAGTGCGGAAATAGTCATTGGGCTGTGCATGAGTGGTGTTTTGTGTTTGGATCTTGGTTGTTCGGATACTCTTGGACAGAGTTCTTGTGGGTCTGTAGGACGGTGGTTATTACTGTGCATTTAGTGACTCGATGTTAACTATTGGATGTCTCTGAAATGGTGCAATTAAATTTGCTAGATATGGGGTTTTGTAGGATACTTTGAAAGTGAGTATCTGAGGTATGCAGCTCGGAAGGGATTAGGCGCGTGGCGGTCAGTGTGTTATTCGGGCAGTAGGGTTTGGTCTATGGCATTGAAGGAGTTGTCATCGGGTGTTTGTGTTTTGGGGTTTAGTGGCGGAGCATTACGAAATTGGGAATTTCGGACATGTAAGGATATTATCGATCATCTTCCTGTCGAAGTTATCGGTGAGGTTCTTTCTGGTTCAGAATTGAAGAGGTTGTAACAACCATGGAATGGTTGGGTTTTTGGCGTGCAGTTAGGGCATCTAAGGGAAAGGATTTCCGGGACGAAATCCAGTTAAGTGGGGGAGAGTTGTAAGACCCTAACCCCGAAAAGCCAAGTTCCGGGTTTCAAGAGTCAAGGTTTGCGGGTCAAACTAGAAGCAAAACGAAGAAAACAAGGGAAGCAGGACATTAGCGACGCTAACCTTATGGTTAGCGACACTAATGTGTCAGGAAGTGGTTTTCTCGCGTCGTGGTTTACAGGTGGCATAATCGGTTGGCACGATAGAGGTTAGCGACGCTAATGTTGCTGTTTGGGCCAAAACTCTAGATTTTTCATGTTGGGCCATATTTAAAGATGAGGAAACCCTAAGGCAGCCGTTTTGATCATTCTTGAGCCTCCAAGTCGCCTCTTTTCTCTCTCTAGTCATCTTGATGGGGTTTTTGATATTTTTGGTCATTTGGAGGCATTTTTGGAGCTTGGATGATGCTAAAAGGAAGGTGTGGATGCTACATGTCGTTCTTCTTGAGAAAAGCTTCATGGATCTAAAAGTTTCTAAACCATTGTGAGTCAAGTTCTCACCTTTATGCATATTTATGAGTTTCTTTATGATTTAAGCATGTTTTTATGGTATGAATAACTGTAATGGTCCTTGGAAGTGTTTGTTTATGGTTTAGATGGATAAAGTTGGAAACTTTATGCCTCAATCTCTGTATTTAATCCTTTGGATGGTTTAGAGAGTAAGCCAAACTCTCTATGATGATTTTTGGGTTAAGTTTTGGATCACTTTGGACTTGAATCTTGTTCTTGATCTTGTATGATGTGTTTGGGAGGATAAAGTTAGGATCTTTATGGATTTTGGACTTTTTGGAAGGTCCCTAGATGGTTTAAGACCTTGGGCTGAACGGATTAAGAACTTAATGGACTTTTGGACTTGTTCATAGTTAGCGATGCTAACTTGGGGAGTTAGCGGCGCTAACTGTGTCTGTTGACTTTTGTTGAATGTGACCTTTGACCGTTGACTTTTTGATCGGTTTGACTTATGGTCCAACTTAGGGGTTTAGAGTATTGGTTCTATAGGTTTGTCCTGTTTGGAAATTAGGAAGTTCTGAGTGGAGTTTATCTTGTTAGGACGTTCGCGCTGTCGGATCTGTAAACGCGCTGTTTGGACTGCTGTTTGGTTTTGCGGATCAGGTGAGTCTTCTCACTATATTACGGGTGACATTGCATGCGTATGTAGATTTATTACTTTGTGTAATAATGTGATGTATGTGTCTTACGTGTTTATCGACAAGATCGGGGCAAGCTCGTGAGTCAAGGAATGGACAAGATCGGGGCAAGCTCGTGAGTCAACGAATGGGCAAGATCGGGGCAAGCTCGTGAGCCAAGGAATGGACAAGATCAGGCAAGCCCGTGAGACAATGAAAGGACAAGATCGAGGCAAGCCCGTGAGTCTAGGCGAGATCGGGGCAAGCTATTGAGCCTTTTGTCATTATGTGTTATGGAATGGATTGTATGGTATTTTGGGAACTCACTAAGCTTCGTGCTTACTTTTTCACCCTTACTGTTTTTCAAGTATTTGCTGGCTTGAGCTTGGAGCACGACGCGACTGTACTGCATCTGAGGTTTCGTTGATTAAATCTTCCGCTAGATAACGTTGTAAATGTTTTGATAAATATAATTTTAAATGTTTAATTACAAGTTTTAATTTAGATGGTTTTAAATGGTAACCCGTTTTATGTATCTGATCCGTTTTTAAATGAAAATTTTTACTACTGGATTTGGGACGTTACAAAAACTAATATAAAATGATATAAATTACAACTTATAACCAAAACCTAAAATAAATATGCTTTAATAAATTAAATTTTGATATAATTTATAGTTGCAAAAGAAATGTATAAATATTCTTTAATAAAATTTTATTTCCCCCAGTTTCATTTCCTTAATTAAATTTCTTTAGAGATGATTTCAATTCAGATTTTTATTTTTGTTAAATCTTAGTAACTAAAAGTTTTATGATGCTTTAGTATAAAAGTTTTCTTCTTGTATTTATGTAAAGTTATTTTTAACGTTTTGAATGTTTAACTTCTTACATGACAATAATGTCACAACTTTTATATAATTTTCCTTGTCAAATAATGTTAAATCTTAAAAAAGATTCTACAAACCAAATGACCATTAAATACTTTATCAAACAATGTAACCCCACTTATTCAAACAATATAAAAACATTTATTGGTGAATATGGTTCAGAAAATACTATATATATATATATATATATATATATATATATATATATATATATATATATATATATATATATATATATATATATATATATATATATATATATATATATATATATATATATATACACACACATACATACATACATACTTGCAGAACAACTGTAGACTCTCCAATCATTAAAAATTACTAATTACAATGAATAATAAATCTATTATATATATCTTTTTATCCTTATGTTGCGATAGAACCAATATGCACTTTGTTTCTTGTCTTGCAACTTGTAATTTTCTTTGACATATTCATGCTTCTCCTTCCTAATACAATATAAACATATGTACCTTCAAAATATGTGCTCTCAACCATGTCGTTTTTCTTTTTTCCTTGCGACTTGTAATTTGTTATAGGTTCTTCATGTTTCTCCTTATAAACATATGCAACTTCAAAGTGTGTGTGCTCTCAAATCATCTTTTCTTCCATATTATTCTTCAAGCTAGAATCAAATTTATATGTGAATTATATGCAACTCTTATATTAATTAGGTGTGTTAAGTAACAATAAGTATCATAGGTTAAAAAACTCTTGAGTTGTATGTGTTTAATTATTGAAAGTTGTAAAACCTTGTAAGTTTCAAATGAATAGAATTCAAGATATTGGCCTATCTTGAACTACATTCATTTGGATGGCCTCTATTATAAGAGTTATATAGATAGATATTAATAATGTTGTCAACAAGTATGATATTATATATTTTCATCAAAAGAAGCCTTTTTCATTTCGCATAGGCTTGGGTTCATCTTTTTCAAACATCATACATGATGGCAGTTTTAATTTTTTGCAAGTTGTTTTTCTTGGCAATGCTTATGGTGTAAATCATAGAGGTGATCCCAAAGTCATATACCCAAACCTACATTTGAAGAGTTCAGGTGTGTTTTTTTTCTACGACAATTTATGTTGACTAACATTTATTTTAAACGGTTCTTTTGAGTATTCCCATTTTAGTAATACAAAATAGATATGATTTTTATCGTAAGTATTATCATCCAAGGAATGCAAAAGTAGAATGTTATATTAAATAGTTGAGGGCAAGTATATTGCTATTTATTTTATTTTTTATTAGGACAAATAATTGCATTCTATATGGTTTTAAAAATCTTTATATTTACTCCTTGCTGTTTGATATCTTTCTTAATCAACCCGTAGAATTCTCAACAGTTTTAAACAACTGCGTATGTATCGAAAATGACTAGGATATTATATTTTTGAGATATGCTATAGAATAATAACATATTTTAATCTCATTTTATATTTAGTAATTTTGCTTTATAATCCATTTAGAAAACAAACTAAAATTTAGAGTAAACCGGTTGTTTCAGGACAACTTTAATTGAAAATTTGCTAGTGACAACTAGAAACCCGGTAACGTTGCATTTGTTCATATGTGTATATGCATATATGTTCGTTAAAATGTGAATACATGTGGATAATTAGATGTGCAGTTGTTGATATGTGTATATGCATATATGTATTAATACACATGTGCATATGTGTATTAATAAATCGTATGATATGCATATGTATATCAGTTTGTTCATATACACATGTGTGTGTATTTGTATATATATATGCATAAATAGATGTGTATTGGTTATATATATATATATATATATATATATATATATATATATATATATATATATATATATATATATATATATATATATATATATATATATATATATATATATATATATATATATATATATATATGTTCAGATGTGTATATGTGCATACATGCTTATATGTGTAAAGATATATGTGTCTATGTGCATATATGTATATGTTCGTTAACATGTGAATACATGTGGATAATTAGATGTGCATGTGTTCATATGTGTATATGCAGGTATATATTAATATGCATGTGCATATATGTATTAATAAGTCGTATGATATACATATGTATATCAGTTTGTTCATATACACACGTGTGTGTATTTGTATATATATGCATAAATTGATGTGCATTGGTTCATATGTGTATATACATGTATGTATTTATTTTAATATTTTGGAATATACATTTATATTAATTTTTATTAATCTTTTTGCATATTTTGAAAAACTTATCAATCAAATTGAGGAATTGAAAAGTGACAAACTAAAAAATGAAGATATCATGAAATTTTGTTTTTTTATATTTTTTGTATGTATTGTTCATTATTTATAATAAATTTGTATGTATCGTTCAAAACAGTTGTATATTATTGTTTTTAATAAATCCATTTTTTATTGTTTGCATTCATAATTAAAGAGAGCTATATGTATATATGAATTTCAAAAATATGCATAGTTGCACCTGCGAATATGTATATATGCACCCCGCAAATAAATAAATTTATGTGTCATTTAAATTCAAAAAATCTAATTAAAAAAATTATGTTTTGTCAAAATCATAAAATCTGATTTAAAAAAACGAAAATTTGATATTTTTTTTTTGAATTTTGAATATTCAAATCTAATAAGCTTAATTTTAGGAAATGGTTATTGTTGTTGCCAA
The DNA here is from genome assembly GCA_023525715.1 of Cichorium intybus. Lineage (NCBI taxonomy): Eukaryota > Viridiplantae > Streptophyta > Magnoliopsida > Asterales > Asteraceae > Cichorium > Cichorium intybus. The sequence continues at coordinate 295,689 of JAKNSD010000016.1, forward strand.
AAATAAAAATGTTCAGAAATAAATGAGATTTGTTAAATGACTATCATGCCCTTTTATGATTCAACCAATTAGAAAGAGTTCTCAGGTTTTCATTTAAAAAAAGGTTCTCATTTGATCCTGACCCATTTTATATAGACTAAAGTTTAAATGGGAACCATTTTTTCCTAGGTACGTAGGAACCTTTTGACTGGATTTTTTTTTCAAAAAAAATGAAATAATACACCTAATCGCTTATATTTAAGAACTTTTGTAAAAAAAATTTGCAAAAAAATATATATATATACACGAAATGTGCACATATGCACGAAACGTGATCATATACACATTTGCGAAAAAAGTGCATATGTGCACATTTCGTGTATACATATTATTTTTCAATTTTTTTTGACAAAAAGTCTTAAATATAAGCGACTAGGTGTATTATGTTATTTGTTTTTTTAAAAAAAAAAAATTTCAGTCAAAAGGTTCCTACGTTCCTAGGAAAATAATGGTTCTAATTTGATCCGGACTCTATATATATATATATATATATATATATATATATATATATATATATATATATATATATATATATATATATATATATATATATATATATATATATATATATATATATATATATATATATATATATATATATATATATATATATATATATAGGGGTGAGCAAGGTTCCCGTTTTTCCCATCCCGACCTGGTATCGAATCGGTACCGGTACCGTTTAGGTACATTCGGTCCGGTACTCGGTACCCATAAAACTTAAAATTCGGTATTTTGCAACAATTTGACAGCTTTTGCAACACATTTTCAGCTTTTGCAACACATTTTTAAGCTTTTGTAACACACTTATGGTTTTCTCATGTAGATAAAGATTATGGACGGGAGTTAGATAGAGTGCCGGAGCGAGCGGATTTTGATTTTTGCGCATCTGTTGTGAGATTTCTTGAAAAGTTCAAGATGAAAACGGAGCTTGTTTCGGCAAGTTCAAAACCTTTGGCACACATTTTTTTACGGGAAATTTTAGATGTCGACCAACATCTTCGAGATTGGCTAACGAGACCGGAATTTTAGATAAAGATTATATGTATTTTGCCGTATTGTTGGATCCCCAAATGAAAGGTCGATTTCTTCGACATGCCTTTCAAAATATGATAAGGAACACGTTGACGGAGGAAAATCAAATGAGCGATTTGACAATTGAACTAAAGGCGGCTTCTATGCTTAGGAAGTTGAAAACAAGCTTGAGATGCGTTTTGTAAGGTACAAAGATATGTATGGTGTCGGTTCATCACAAAAAGAAACGGTTGACAAGGTGGCGCCTCGTGATAACGGCAACGATTTTTTTGATGCATTTCTTAATGTGGGAGACAACTAGTTTTCAACGGAATCCGAGTTAAAGAGGTATTTGAGAGAGGGGAATGTAACTTATGTAATAGACTTTGACATACTAGTGTTAGATGCATTTTATGCATCTTTTCTAGGCCGTTTTTATCTTTGTTTTATTTATTTTTATAGTGTTTTCATGCATATTCATCTAATTTCCGGGAACAAAAGATATTACATATGTTCGTGTTGAATTTCAGGTGGAGATGAACATTTGGAGTGGATTGGAGCTTTGGAAGGTGGAACGTAGAGATTGGAACGAAGCTTGGATGGCTTGGAGCACTTGAAAGAATATTTGGAGCGGTGATTGAGCGTTGGAAGCGGATTTGGAAGCAATGGAGCGGACGTGAGAATGAAAGAAATGAAGAAACGAAGACTGAAGACCAACCCGGGTCGGGTTCCACAACCCGGGTCGGGTTCCACCCCTTTTCGCAAACATTTTATACAAAAAAACTACAACCCGGGTCGGGTTATAAAACCCGGGTCGGGTCAGGATGTAAAACTACCTTTTTGGTAGTTTTCTCCACGGTTTTAAGGCCTTGGAGGGTGGTTTTTGAAGCATTCTTCATCCTAGAGAAAGAAAGGACGATTTTTGGGAGACTCCTATCATCTTAGACAATTGGAAAACATCAATTTGTGGTTTGAACATTGTTTGTAAGTGCATTTTTATTACTTGTTATCGTTTGTATTGTAGAGATCTTAGTCCACTCATGTGTGGCTAGATCTCTACCCTTTCCGATTCTGTGAATCATGTGATTTGGTGTTTTTAATCAATTGGCTAGAAGTATATTTGTGTTTTTCATCTAGTTGTTCGAGTTTTGTGTTCAATGTGCATGTGATTCTTATATTGATTCCTGTTGGCCACTTGAATTGATGTTTGTATCATGATTGTTATTCTAATTGTGAAATCCGTAATTGTTTTACGATTAGATGTTGTAACAACACCCAAATTGATCTTTTGTTGAGGATTATTTGGATGTAATTCGAATAACATGTTTTCACGCTTCCGAGCTTTTGAGAAGTATCAAATGTTGATTGGTTGTTCACTTAAATCCTAATGCATTTCTCTAATATAATCCAAGAGCTTGTTTGGATTATGTTAAGAGAAATAGGTTTAATTCAAAGAGCTTATTTTGATTAAATAACTTTGTGAACTAAAAGTATTAGAGCTTATTAATGCTTTTAAAACCGTTTTAGATGAAACGAATAGATCTTCTAGTCTTAGATTGAGAATCCTTATCAAACATGTGAAATGGAATCGGAATTTTACTTCATTGTATTTTCCTATCTTTCAGTTTATTTGTATGTTTAATTGAATTAGTTTTATAACTTTCGTATATCAAAACCCCCCCTTTACATCTAGTGTATCTTATATGATAAATCTGGCGTAATATTAGACACGCGTCCCTGAGGATCGACCCTGCTTATCTCTTACTACTTTATTAGTATATTGAGCAGTGAACTAAGATTTGAGCTTATATTTCATATTCTCAATTTATTTGTTGAATTGACGCTTCAACAAATTGGCGCCGTTGCCGGGGACACGGCAGTACTAATTGTTTATGCCGAGATCTTTATGTACAGGTACACCAATTCCAGTTGATTCGGAGATTGAAAAGACAGCAAAGAAGTTAAGGAAACAAGCCAAGCTTCGGAAGAGGCATTTGTCGGGTTCCAGAACTTCTACATCATCGAAACCTCCAATCATTAACATTTGGAAGGACATCCCCCTTTCAAGTGAAACCGAGACTGATACACCATCCTCACCTACACAACCTTCATCAAAAGAATCCTCACCACCACTTTCACCAATCCAAAATACCCCACAACCATATTTCACAATCCCTATTATACCCGAGGTTGAGATCACCGAATCCCCTACCCGAGACCACCACATGGCCGAGGAAAGAACCTTACGTGATTGGGCGACCCACGATGTCACCCAACAACCACTCTGCATTACTTATCCCGCGATGATGAACTTTGAGCTGAAGTCGGGATTAATCCACTTGTTACCAAGTTTTCGTGGTTTGGAGAACGAAGACCCTCACAAGTTCCTAAAAGAATTTCATGTAGTTTGCGTTGGTATGAAGCCGCACGATGTAACCAAAGACCAAATTAAGTTAAGGGCATTCCCCTTTTCACTTCAAGACGCAGCCAAGGAATGGCTATATGACCTACCACCGGGGTCGGTCACTACATGGAATGACCTTGCGCGACTCTTCCTTGATAAGTACTTTCCAGAAACGCGAGCTTCAAGTTTAAGAAGGGAGATCATTGGTATTAAACAAGGGAAGCGAGAAGCCCTTCACACGTATTGGGAACGTTTCAAGAAGTTGTGTGCCCGATGCCCACAACATGGAATCAACGAGTACCAACTATTCCGATACTTTTGTGAAGGTTTGACACCAATGGAGCGAAGGTTGATCAATGCATCGAGTGGAGGCTCTTTAATTGACAAAACACCGACTCAAATTCGAGCTCTTATAGAGAAGATGTCCGAAGATTCAAAACACACGAAAATGGAAGACGAATGGTATGCCGATCCGCCAAGAGGGATTAAGGAAGTGTCAACCCCGCACATGGAAAAACAAATTTCAGAACTAACAAAGGCGGTGATGCAGCTAACAAAGGATAAAGGTGTGGAATCACCAACTGTCCGAGCTTGTGGAATATGTTTGCAATATGGGCACCCTACCGATATGTGCCCTATGCTTCAAGAAGACACGGAAAAAGTACAAGCAGTTGGTGGGTATCCCGGCCAAAACCAAGGAAATTTCGATCAACCGAGGAATAATCACAATTGGGGATATCAACAAAACCCAAACTTTCAACCGAGATCTCAACCACACCAAAGACACCTATATCAACAAAATAATCCTCCATCAAATTTTCAACATCAACCTCAACACAACTACCCCCCTCCCCAAAATCAAAACCAAGGGAGTAGTAGCTCGGGTATGTCCTTGGAGGACATAGTGAAAAGTATCGCAACAAGTACTCAAGCATTTCAACACGAGACGAAGGCAAGTATCAAAAGCTTAGAACAACAAATTTCACAACTTGCAAACTCAATGAGTAAGCTAGAGGCCCAAGGTAAACTCCCAGCTCAAACCGAGAAAAATCTGAAGCACAATGCACCGTAGCACACTCGGGATAAGTCAAGCCAATGACTTTAAATGAAGGCGCTAACCGGGAGGCAACCCGGATGTTTACTGCTTTAATCGTTTGCTATTTTAGACTTCTCGTATTTTATTTTTCAAACAATTTTATTTTTCGTCTGATGTTTCCAAAGTTGTTTCACCCAAAAACGGCGGAAAAACGAACAAGACTTTCAAAACGAGGAAAAGGTACGTCCGTATTGAATGAGAATGTTGAAAAACGCAAAATAAAAGTAAAAAATGCGAAACCGGGTCGGGTTATGTAGCCGGGGTCGAGTTTTTTATTGAACCCGGGTCGGTTTGCATAGCCCGGGTCGTGCTCCTTGTCGTACAAAACTGGGTCGGATTTACGTCCGTCAGCTCGGGTCGGGTGAACAAAACCGGGTCGAGTTTCATCTGAACACGGGTCGTGTTCCATAACCCGGACCGTGTGATTTCGTGCTAAAAAAAAGAATTGGCTGACTTCGATCTACCCGACCCGTGTAGATCAACCCGGACCGGGTTTCGCATATTTTCCAGCCCACTTAAAAATCCGACTGTTGCGTTTTTTCTTGCATTCTCTCTCATTTTTCACGCACTCGACCCGTGCTCTCTCCCTCGACTTGCGATTTTTCGAGCCTCAAACCCACAAAATCGGCTTTCTTCTTGTGCAATCACTTCATCACGGTATGTATCTTCTTCCCCCACTTCATCTTCCCCACCTTCAAGCTTCAAATGGTCAAAAATGGTGGAAAATGGGTTTTTCCTTAAACCCTAAATCCGATTTTTACAAGCAAAAATTTGATTTTCTTCAATCTTTTTGCAGATTAAGCTTGGGGAGAGTGGAGACACGGAAAGGAGCAGCTCACAAGTTCAAGAATTCCCATTTCACCCGATTTCATCCGGTAAAATTCTTCCATGCTCATTATTTTCGAAATTGCCATGATTTTGTGTTTTGGGTTTAAGTTTTAGAATAATCGTTAACTATCTTTCCCGCGTTTTCTAACGGAAATTTGAACTTCTAATTTTGTGGTCCCGTTGACAAGTGCGACCAATTTGACATTTCCGTTGACTTTTCCACGTGCCTATTTCTGTCGTTGTTTCCCAAATGGAGGGTACCTCTAAAAAACGAAAAACTATTGCTAAAAAGAAAAAGGGTAGCAGTAGTCGCCAACGCCCTCCATCTCCCGATTCACCTCCTCCCCATCTTCCCGATGATTGGGAAGTAGAATTTGTAGATGATACTCAACAAAATAAATTTAACAATTTTCAGCGTCGTCAGTTTGTCGTTCAGAAATTTGCCCACATCGATTCTATGAATGAATTGCACGTTTTGGAAGGGGTCCGCACTTTATTTAACAATATTCAGTGGCCCAATATTCTAGAAATTAGCGCCCCGACATACGCGCGTCCATCTAGAGAAATTTTGTCCTCGCTTACTTTTGAGGACAACGTGCTTTCTTTCAGGTTAGCAAACCGCAGATTCGACATTCATGCGGATCAAATTTGTTCCTTGGTTGGCCAGGATCCAAGTACTAATACTTATGACCCTATACAAACCAAACCACCCAAATTTGACCCTCCTTTGTCATGGGGATCTATAACTAACCTCGAATCGTACCAGGCGAGTTCTGCCAAGGCATCTTCCCTTATTCATCCAGTGCTTAAAGTAGCTCATCGGATCTTGGCTTGTATCGTTTTTCCACGTGAAGAACGCAGTACTGTCACCCTTCCTGAGTTACAAATTTTAACAGTGATGCTAATTAATTGGAGTAAAAAGCCTCACTTCGGTAAGTGCATTGGGCATCGACTCGCCCGTATTGCTAAATCTGGTGTCGGTCAACTCCATTGTGGTGGAATCTTAACCCTGATTGTCCAAAACATCCTTGGCCTCCAATTCTCACCGAGTGAACCACCTTCACCGGGAGGCCATTTCCTCACTTTCAATGTTCTTGAGGCGATGCAGTTATTTCGCCAACGTGATGATGGGCATCATTGGTTAATTCCCCACCTTTTTACTGGAGCCGAGCTTTATATCACTGACGACATCGCTCATCATCTACAATTAAATCCGATCACTAAGCGTACCGATTGGCTACTTTCTCATCTCCTCTTTCCCGACGGAGATCCTCGCCCTCCCGCGCGTGAGCCATTTTCCTTTGACGAACCGGGCGCCTCTTCTAGTGCCCCTTCGTCTTCTGTCGATGACCGTTTGACACGCATCGAGGAAAATCTTTCCGGTCTCCGCACGGATTTCCAATCTCTCAACTCCAATTATCAATCTCTCCGTACCGATTACCACTCCCTCGATACCCGCTTCACCTCCTTCCAAACCGACTACTCCACACATTGGGAACAGCAGAGGCAGTATTGGGAAAACCAGCAAAAACAATACTCCGACATGTACTCAATGTTCCAAGGTTGGAATCTCAACCCACCCCAATTCCCGCCACCGCCACCCCCGGAAAACTAGGCGCGTTTCCCCCTTTCTGAGCATCGAGGACGATGCTTAATTTTCAGCTTGGGGAGGGGGAATGCATTTCATTCATTCATTCATGCATTGCATTTTTTGTACAAATTTTTTAAAATTTTTGTAAATACTTAGATTTTTATTTTCAAATTAATTTTCATTTTCCATATTTTCATGCATTTCATGCATTCATTCTTCATAAATAAATAATAAAAAAAAATAATAATAAATTGTTTAGTTGAACCGTTCATAGAGTTTGTTGTTTAGTGTCTTACGTCCCGGTATGCTTGTATTTTCATTATGTTAAAATAAATGAAAATTGAGCTTACTCCAACATGCTTCGTTAAGACGGAAAATGATAGGGACGGAAGCGTTAGCCTCATTTCTCTAGGCGTAAAAGTAGTTTTTACAATGTGAAAGTTATAAATTTTTGAATAAGCCTTGTTGATGCAAAACGAGAAAGGTTAAACGTTTTCTTAAAGTAAAGTAACAACTAGGAAGGGGCAAAACAGTTGTAAACAAGGTTCATATCCTTTCACTCCCCATTGTACATCTTAGTTTAAAGTCTCGTTGGACCCTACTTGTCCATTCACTCAGTCTTCCCGAAGTGTTCAAATGGCGGGCTCTCTAAACCGTAATCAAAATCAAGAAGGACTTCAAGAAACCAAAGTCAAACTCAAATCAAGAAGTCCTTTACAAATAATCAAGACGGAGAGTCCAAATCATTATGAAGAAAAATTCAATCAAATCAAGCAAATTCAAATGAAGAAATCAAAAATTAAAAGATTAAAGATTGAAGAAGGTGTAACACAAAAAAACTACACCTACAAGCAAGTACATTTCAAGAAATCGAATCAAGTCAAAGTCAAATTCAAGTGAAGTGTACAAGCCAAGACTGAGTGAGGTGATAGGTAGGGGGTAATAACAAAAAAGCGAGATTTAAACTGAGGCGTTATTTGGGGGGGTTTAGGTCGAGATGAACCCTTTACAATATGATGTTCCCTTGTTATAAGTTAGCTTGCCTTAAGGGGGTGTTTAATGTTTTAAAAGTTGGATTGGTAAGGCCTGGTCAAAAATTTTATACCTTTCCGACCGTAAGGGCTGATTTTACGTTAGGAGTTTTGTAGGAGAATGTCTTTTGTCCGTGATTCCGTTGAAGCTAATTTGGAGTGAGAAATAACCATGTGTTTCTAATGGAAAATCTATCTATATGGTAAAGCTACATGGGATGTGGGACATTGGATAATAAATTTAGAAACTGGGTCAATTAAACAGCCAAAAAAAAAAAAGATTTTTATTTTTTAGTTTATTTTCTTTTTAGTTTAGTAATTTTGCATTATTTTCATCATGGCATTTGCATTTTCATTTCATTTAGATTTCTTTCTGCATTTTGGCTTAGGATCTTAGTCATCAAATCTATTCCTGACTCGTTCTTATTGTTTGTCTTACTTGGGGACAAGTAAGGTCTTAAGCTTGGGGAGATTTGTTAGATGCATTTTATGCATCTTTTCTAGGCCGTTTTTATCTTTGTTTTATTTATTTTTATAGTGTTTTCATGCATATTCATCTAATTTCCGGGAACAAAAGATATTACATATGTTCGTGTTGAATTTCAGGTGGAGATGAACATTTGGAGTGGATTGGAGCTTTGGAAGGTGGAACGTAGAGATTGGAACGAAGCTTGGATGGCTTGGAGCACTTGAAAGAATATTTGGAGCGGTGATTGAGCGTTGGAAGCGGATTTGGAAGCAATGGAGCGGACGTGAGAATGAAAGAAATGAAGAAACGAAGACTGAAGACCAACCCGGGTCGGGTTCCACAACCCGGGTCGGGTTCCACCCCTTTTCGCAAACATTTTATACAAAAAAACTACAACCCGGGTCGGGTTATAAAACCCGGGTCGGGTCAGGATGTAAAACTACCTTTTTGGTAGTTTTCTCCACGGTTTTAAGGCCTTGGAGGGTGGTTTTTGAAGCATTCTTCATCCTAGAGAAAGAAAGGACGATTTTTGGGAGACTCCTATCATCTTAGACAATTGGAAAACATCAATTTGTGGTTTGAACATTGTTTGTAAGTGCATTTTTATTACTTGTTATCGTTTGTATTGTAGAGATCTTAGTCCACTCATGTGTGGCTAGATCTCTACCCTTTCCGATTCTGTGAATCATGTGATTTGGTGTTTTTAATCAATTGGCTAGAAGTATATTTGTGTTTTTCATCTAGTTGTTCGAGTTTTGTGTTCAATATGCATGTGATTCTTATATTGATTCCTGTTGGCCACTTGAATTGATGTTTGTATCATGATTGTTATTCTAATTGTGAAATCCGTAATTGTTTTACGATTAGATGTTGTAACAACACCCAAATTGATCTTTTGTTGAGGATTATTTGGATGTAATTCGAATAACATGTTTTCACGCTTCCGAGCTTTTGAGAAGTATCAAATGTTGATTGGTTGTTCACTTAAATCCTAATGCATTTCTCTAATATAATCCAAGAGCTTGTTTGGATTATGTTAAGAGAAATAGGTTTAATTCAAAGAGCTTATTTTGATTAAATAACTTTGTGAACTAAAAGTATTAGAGCTTATTAATGCTTTTAAAACCGTTTTAGATGAAACGAATAGATCTTCTAGTCTTAGATTGAGAATCCTTATCAAACATGTGAAATGGAATCGGAATTTTACTTCATTGTATTTTCCTATCTTTCAGTTTATTTGTATGTTTAATTGAATTAGTTTTATAACTTTCGTATATCAAAACCCCCCCTTTACATCTAGTGTATCTTATATGATAAATCTGGCGTAATATTAGACACGCGTCCCTGAGGATCGACCCTGCTTATCTCTTACTACTTTATTAGTATATTGAGCAGTGAACTAAGATTTGAGCTTATATTTCATATTCTCAATTTATTTGTTGAATTGACGCTTCAACAACTAGGGTGGTGGAAAGGAAACACCGAACGTTTCCCGATTGTTTCTCGGATGGCTAAAGGTAACTTGTATTATTGTTTTTTAGTTATTTAGTGTTTATTTAACAATCTATCTAATTTGTTTGTAATGTTTTATAAGATATTTTGGCGATACAAATATCCACCGTAGCATCCGAGTCGGCGTTTAGCTTGAGTGGTCGTATATTTTGGCGATACAAATGACCAATTTGAGGGTTTTGTAAAGATAAATGATCATATGATGATAATGGGGTCGACAATTAAGTAATATAATGGGGTCGACAATTTTGTAAAGATAAATGATGCTTCATTTTTGTTTTTAGACATTACTGTTTCATAATTTATTTTATAATGGGGTCGACAATTAAGTAATATAACTTAAACAATTAAGTAATATAAAATTGCGCCTTCTGTGACATTACTCTATTATTTAAAAAGCGTGTTTTTTACTTCTCCGTGTAACGTTTTTTTGTGACACCGGTTTTTTGGATCCATTTTGTGGATCCGTTTTGTTTCACCGCCCCAAATTGATTTCTCGGATGTATCACTCTTGGTTGCTTTTCCTCCCGCCACCGCTCGAAGCTAACACAGAGATGCATCTGATCTGTTTTCTTCCACTGCCATCTAATATTCCATACGCTTCTCCCACCGCTTCACTTCGTCATCTCCGAATCCGCCTTCCGTCTCTTAAGCAATTTAACCATCGACGTTCATTCGACAAATTCGTTGCCGTCGCACCCAATTTCTCCCTCATGCTTCTCTCGCATCAAGTTGCAACACATATTAGTGTGTGTGTGAAATAGGTTATGACTTGGAACAAGAGCTTCTCAGTCGATTTTAGGTTATGACTTGGAACAAGAGGTTCTTGAATTGGCTGAAATTGAAGAAAGCCGTTCTTCATAATCGCCTCCTCATCTTCAGAATCCCAATTAACAATACAAAGGAGGCAATTACTGCTTTCGATCCGGTTACGGATGCCGAGAGAACTGCAAGCTCGGAGGTATCCCGGAGAGTGGCGGAAGCGGTGGAGCTTCTTGAAAAAGGAAGGGAATTTTAGGCCCAGGGTGATTATGTCCAAGCTCTTAAATACTTTATACAGGTATACGATTCACGCAGTTTAGTAACTTCCTGTTTTTTAGAATAATGAAAGAGAGTTGAATACAAGAGATAACAATCATAATATTATTTTTTCCTGTATTTTGAAAAATCTATTTCATCTCTCCCCTTTTTCGTTTCTTGAGTTATCGGTGGTCATTTGGTAAGTTTTCCCATTCTTTTCCCGCTTTGCAATCGTAGGGTGGGATTGTGATTTATGGCTAATTGCCGGTTTCTGGTCTAGGGTTTATGTTTCTTCGTTTTTTTCTATTTGAGAATTGCCACGGTCTTTCTTGGGTTTTCGTTTGCACACCAAGTGTTTGATCATTTGCTAGAGTTTGTCTTTATTTTTACTATTTTCCTCGATTGCTTACAGTTTCTTCTTTTTGACCTCAAGAACAAAATTGAGATGTCTGTAGTGATATAGAGGAGAAAGATGATGAATAAAGATGTAAGGTTCAGGTGCGATTTGGACAAAAAGTTTGAATATAGATCAGAAACAATGTTGCCCCCTGCTCTTTCCTTTGCACAAGATTTTGCCTCACTCTACTCCAATAGGTGTTGTCGCTATTTTCCTTCTTTGCAGCCTTACCTCAGGTTGGGGAAGGAGACTTCAACGTGGGTTTTACTCCAATGAGTTTATTTAAAAGAGAGACAAAGGGGTTGCGAGAGAAAGATCGAGTAACAGAGGTGCGAAAAGCTGATGACATCTGAATACCACAACCTGCAACATTATGGTTCGTTTTCTCCTTCTGTCCCTTCTTTTCTCCCATGTTGATCATCTGACTTTTACTTGTCATTAGTAGATTAGGGTTCGTTTAAAAGTTCATGGTGTAATTATCTTTACTTGTCAGCATACTGTACATTTTTTTCAGACTAATTACTAATTTTCCTATAATACCCTTTTAAAATGTTATTAATTTTTTCAAAATCATATTTATTGATAGGTTTTGAGACGACCAGGGCTACGGAGCCGACATTGGGTCCCCGACGTGAGACCGTTCAGTGGCTTCCCGCTTTCTGTGACAACGATTTGGAGTTAGCAATTGCGACTTTCACTATTCCCGACGTCGATAGAAGTGAATAATCACCATCACTTGTGGTCGACAGAAGTGAATCACCACCCCGATTGCTTGCTATAGGTGTTTTCTTGGAAATTGTTTCACGATTTCTAGATTTTCACCGAACTTCTGAAGTGTGGGAGTTTTTTGACTTTTGGTAACTCACCTATCATGTATTCTTCAGGTAACATCAGTCATCTCTCCTAACGTTGTATCTACGGTAAGTAGAAACAAGAACATTATCCATCATAATCTTCTTTGATTTATGGGTTTTGTTTGTGCGCCTGGAAACTGTTCGATTATATGCCTCTACTCAATTGGTTATGCATTTACTCTTAACTTACACGTTTTGTTGTTTGTATATTTGTTTTAGATCAGAACAACATCTTCAGGGCTTAAATATATTAAATTTTGCCATCCTCGGAAAAATCCGATTTATTCTTTTAGATTCTTTGGATTTCTTTGATGATACGCATAGCTTTTAACGAATTATTCAAAATATTAACCCCCTTCTTCAAAAATCAAGTGTAACACAATTGAGTTTTCTCAGATTTCATCCCCTTCAAGTTCCGTTTAGCAATTAGATTACCACGATTCCTGATTTGAAATTCCAGGTAAGTAACCATCAATTTTCGTTTATAGTTCAAATATGTTCATAATGGGATCATTTAGGATTTCCGTGTTGTAATTGTGTTTATAATTTCTTACGATAGATTTCCAATTGGATTCTAGAGATAAGCTTCACAAGTTGTTTGATCCTTTAAAGTTGTGTTAAACTTCAATCGTCTCCAGTTTTTTCTTTTATATTTTCTGGATGTTTATTTGCCCCTATAAAGTTGTTGGTTGCAATAATTAATTCAAAATATTAACGCTCCTTCTTCAATAATCAAGTGTAACACCAATTGAGTTTTCTCAGACTTCATCCCCTTCAAGTTCCTTTTACCAATTAGATTACCTCGATTTGTGATTTGAAATTCCAGGTAATTAACCATCAAATTTCGTTTACTGTTCAAATATGTTCATAATCCGATCATTTAGGATTTCAAAGTCTAGCAACACTTGCTTAGAGGTCTAGCAGCACTGACCGGAAGATGGAAGAAGTCAACAGGTTCATTGACCAGAATGAGAGAACCGGTAATCATCAATAAAACTTCTATTCTCTTTTTTATTTTCCTACTAAGAATCTGTTATAATTACGAGTTTATTAATTTTTTTGGCAGATGATGAGGATAAAAATGTATCAGGAACTAAGCCATCCTTACTTCCAAGTAAAGATGAATATCAAGCAAAACCAATTCATCAACCTGACCTTTCTGACTGTGAACAATGTACTCCAAGTTACCGGCTTCTACCAAAGAATGTAGTTAATTTTTACACCTTGTACGTTTACTTAAATATGTCTCAACTTAATTGTATAATTGTTTTTTTTTATTTGTCAATGGATGTTCACTCGACCAATCTTATCCACTTGAAAATTCGTGTTGGCTGTTGATTCTAGAGAGTATGCCATAGGCGCACAGGTAATTTATATTTTTCTGACGTTTTCTTTAAGGGTATTTTCGTCTTCTTCAATCATTTCATTTGTTTTTGGTGTACAGATCTTGCGAGATTTGAGTGTTAGAACAATGAAGTTAATGACAACTAACCCGGCTAACTACAGTGGACTGAAGGGATATGGTTTGGAAGTTGTGGGTATATTTTCGCTTTTGACCCCCATTACAAAGCATAACAAGCGGTACCTTGAAACCAAACGCGCTAAAATGGGACACGTGTATGGCTTTGGGAACAACGGTGTTCCAAATCTCATCATTCATAATGAAAACCCATACACTCAAAATCTAAGTGATTGAGTTCATGTTCATTGATTGACCAAAATTCTTACTTACTCTGGTTAGAAATCTCATATAAGCCACCAACAAAACTCATAAAATGTAAGTCAGAAGGTATTGAGAATCTGAGGTAATTCATTCTTTTGAAGTTGATTTTTTTTACATGAATTTGTAATACGTGTTATTAGATGTGACTAAAATTGCGAGTTCTCTGTAATGTATCGAAAGTGAAGTTCAATCATACGGTTGATTTGATGTCGTTGGATTAATTTTTAGCGTTAGTTGCTTCAAATAACTTTTCAGGTTAAATGGAAGAACGTAAGTCGTTTATGCAGTAGAAAAGCCATACTGACAGTGAATGGCGAGTATCCAGGACTGATAATTGCTGTAAATGAAGGAGAGAATGTGGAGATTAAGGTTACCAATGGCGTTTCTATTAACACAACAATTCATTGGTAACTTAGCACCTTTCTTAAATTAATTTATTCGAGTCATAATAAATGTTGTCGTGGTTTTTTTTTTTTTTTTTTTTTTTTTTTTTTTTTTTTGCTTTTTGTACATCTGCTAGCTCTTTATCTAACATATTTGCTGCTGTTACAAGGCATGGAATGAAGCATGTCTCCCGGGTGAATTGAATGTGTAAATAACCATTTTACCCTTATGTTTAAAAGTAGTGTTTGAATGGGTAAATGATGTTGTCTGGATACAGACAAGTCTTTTTTTTTTGTTCTGAAGGAAACGTCTTGCTGGGAGTAAATTACCACTTTACCCTTGTATTTAAAATTAAAACTTTAAATAAATATTTCTATTATTCAGGTCCTTACTGTGGGATCACTGCATCAAGTTGATTCGACTAGACTTCGCGGTGCATCAAGTTTATCCAGACCCGTGCTCCAGCAATTCCGAACCCGTGCGGAGCACGGGGACCCACTAGTTAATTATCAAATTCTCACCCCTAATCCGGACGGATTCTCTCTGTCATTATCAAATTCTCTAAGTTGGGACAGAACCGATTCTTGATTTTTCCTCCTGCAGTACTCTTCAGTCGGTACCGGTATCAAGCACTAGTCATTTCGGTTCGGTACTCGGGAGTGGGATTTGGTTAAAAACGGTACTCGGGAAATTCGGGTTCGGTACCGGTCGGTACCAGTCCGGTACCTTGCTCACCCCTATATATAACAAATGATTTCAGTTATATTAACCCAATTTGGAGAAGATTGCTCCAGCATTAATAAAATCTTTAAATGGAAAAATATCCGTTATTATACATATTCATATGGACAATATCAGTTTTTAAATATTTTTTTTGTTGCAACCATTAATAATGCAGATTAAGAAGAAATCAATAACTTACAATGTTTATCGGTTACATCACATCAAATTGAACATTCCTGCTGTCTAAAAACTCTAACTTTAGTTGTTGAATCCGCATATGAAGTAAATCTCCTGGTTACACTTAATTGGTTGTAGTCGTGAGATATCAAGAGAATGTGTAAAATGGGCCGGAAAACAAAGTTGATAATACATAAGAGGCTACCACGTAACAGCTCTAATACTATTTTATTAGAGAGTTTATATTAGATTTGCTCATAAAAGACATAACATGGTGCTGATATAGCCATTTCCATTGCCAAAAAAGCAAACTCTACCAATAAAATGCTGTATTTTTTCTTGCATACAACCATGCATGATGAAATAAAAAAAACATTTTTATAATACTAAAAATATATTTAATTCTGTACTCAGTTTTATAAAACTAAAAATCAAATTACTAATAGAAGTTCCACGAAACGTATTCAATATTATTTTATATTTACAAATCTAGTTTATCAAAAATAGTAGTTAAATTTCTTCATAGATTTAAGATAAATTAAGAAGAATGGTATAAAGTACATAATTTATGGAACAAATGAGTTTACAAATGTAAATATAACGGATATTTATATAGATGATAGGGCCCGGTCTGTTGTTTCGAAGTTCGCTTAAACCCTATTGTATTATCCCATCTTCACTTTGGTGTATGGATGAAACCATTTAACTCAAACGTGGCATAAACCCATCCAATCTTTTTCTGTTGACCCCTAACATTTATGGGCTTTCATAGCGATAAAAATGAACGACAAATGTATCGTTCACATATCTGTACTTCTTTTGTGTCATGCAGTGCGCTCACACGGCGATGGATTTCTATGACTCGTCTGCCACAATTTTTGCGACCATCTTTTCTGTTGCTGTACTAGCTTTCTTACTGATCCATATCCTCGGCAAAAAGATGTCAAAGACAGGGAGGAACCGAAATCCACCACAAGCAAAAGGGGCATGGCCTATAATCGGTCACTTACACCTTTTAGGTGGACCTCAGCTTCCTCACATGGTTTTAGGTGACATGGCAGAAAAGCATGGCCCTATATTCACCATCAAGCTTGGTGTTCATCAAGCTTTGGTGGTAAGTGACAGGGATATAGCTAAGGAGTGCTTTACAACAAATGACAAGGCCTTTGCAAGTCGACCAAAAGCAGAGGCAGTAAAACTCATGGCCTATGATTATGCCGTGTTCGGCTTTGCTCCATATGGTGAATATTGGCCACAAATCCGCAAGATGGTCATGCTCGAGGTTCTTTCTCAACGACGAGTTTGGATAAACAACAAAACGAGTGAAAATTTAGAGATGGTGAGGGTGGAGATGAGTCAATGGTTTGGAAAATTAATAGTAAACGTTATGGTTAGAATTATTTCGGGGAACAGGTTTTCATCAAGTGACGAAGAAGGCGCTTGATTTCAGAACATAGCAAGGGAATTCTTTGAGTTAATGGGTGCCTTTGTGGTTTCTGATTTTATCCCTTATCTCAAGTGTTTGGATGTTGGTGGATACAGTAATTAAAGCAATGATGAAGAGTGAAGACAGCGAAAGATTTGGACAACATCTTTGAGGGATGGTTAAAGGAACACAAAATGGAAAGCAAGCCTGGACCGCAACATGAAGGCAACCAAGACTTCATAAATGTGCTGATTTCCCTTCTTCAAGGTGCTTCTGAAGAGGAATTCCACGGATTTGACCATGATACAGTTATCAAATCGACATGTCAAGTAAAATCATACTTTGTCATTTCAGTGTTTCGTGATTTATTTATTGTTTTTTCTATTTTATCAGCATTTTGCTTAAACCAAATCCAAGAGCTTTTTTGGTGCAAATTCTGTTTGGCAGCAACTCCTTGTAGCAGGCTTGGACACCACATCCCGCACATTAACCTGGGCTTTAGCATTGCTGCTCAAAAACCCAAAAGCACTATAATATGCACAAGATGAAATTGATGAGCATGTTGGAAGGGACAGACCGGTGAAAGACTCGGACGTGAAGAACTTAGTCTACCTTAATGCAATCATAAAAGAAACATTGCGTTTATACCCAGCTGCACCTCTCTCAGGTCCTCGTGTGTCCATGGAGCACTGCATTGTTGGTGGCTACAACGTTCCAAAAGGCACTCGTCTTATGGTAAATCTTTATAAGATGCAACGAGACCCAAAAATTTGGTCAGATCCCCTCGAATTTAGGCCTGAGAGATTCTTGACAAGTCACAAGGATATTGACTTCAAGGGAAAGCATTATGAATTTCTTCCTTTTGGTAGTGGTAGAAGAATGTGCCCTGGTGTTCACAGATGAACCTATTGATATGAGCGAAACCTCCGGACTGACTATCAGCAAATCAACTCCACTTGAGGTTCTTTTGGCCCCTCGGTTATCCTCAAATATGTATTTAGATTTGGTCATGCAAATCGCGTACAAACCACACCGACCCACCATTTATGGTAGTGGCAAGAATGTGATTGAATCTTGATGTCAATGAATCTTGATGGCAAATGTGGAATATGATTTATTAAATATTCATTCTGGTTTTAAATTAGTATGTTACCGAACAAGTTAAAATAAGCATAAAGTTGTAGCGTATAATGATGTATAGAAATCTGGGGTTGGTTCCATCATATGATTAAATGTATAGAAATCTGGGGTTGGTTCCATCATATGTTTTAATCAGCCTCCAAACAACTACCTCATTTTCTCCTTGATTGCCACTTGGTGAAGCTTGTTTGCGAATGCATTCGACTGGAATGCATGGACATATGGAAAAGCTTTCATATAAACATGATGTGTGATATATAACTGAGGTTATATATTTTATTCCCTTTTATAATATATATATTGATATTTAATTTAACGTTTTTTTGGGCTTTTGATATTTAATATTTTACCAAGTTTGTGGGTTTTTAGCTCTCATTTTAAACATGGTTTGATCGGATGCAAGAATTAATCGCTAAACATGGAAAACAAGGGTGATATGGCGTTTGAAGACACATAATATATTACAACAATGGACTACTATACTCGGGTTTTAAATTTATTTTTGAAAATGGAAATTTTGATTTTAATTTGTGTCCGAAGCGTTTTTAAAGTGTGCCTATGAACTTATTTATTAACTGGATTTTTTTTATTAATATATGAAGTGGATGTCTTGCTAATTTATTAATTATTTTTTTAACGACAAATTTATTCTAGTCCTAACTACTCCTAATTCCACTTATGTATTTTTCGAGACTTGAACCCTCAACCTCAAGGAGGGAAGACGACGTATCTACCACTTGGCCAAGAGGCCATTGGGATGGATATCTTGCTAATTTATGCATCTAAATGTAAAAAGTTGTTAGGAAACTAAAAACGTGGCTATATAAATGTGTAAGAAGTTCACTCTATTGCATAACCGAGTAAAAGACCAATAATAACAATATATAACTCTATTGCATAACCGTGTAAAAGACCAATAATAGCAATATATAATTTAGAACTAATAAAATTCTTTTTTATGACCTATAATAACAATTTATATATGTTATAGTATCCGTGATATAGCAACACACATTTCTTTACCTATAAACCAACACTTGAAATCATGTTACAATATTTTGTTTACATGTTGCTATTATTGGTAAAGACCGCATTGCTATTATTGGTAAAGACTGCTGAGTACACTACTATTATGGGTAAAGAAATGCAATTATGTTGTACTCTTAATAAAATTTATTCAACTTAGCTTATACTTTTACCCATGGTTGTATGTACATACATTTCTATTAGTTTAAAGCAATATATCTATATTTGTTTAAGGATAATAGCATTATCTAAAATTTAGAAAATAGACTTTCTCTATTACCTAAAATAGCAACATACATATTGTTCTAATGCTTAAATTCACAACAAACTTACATTTTTCTTACTTATATTAGCAATAAACTTAATTATTTTACAGATGATAGTGATATATAATCCATCACTTGTAAAAAATTCAGTAGATTCATGTTTAATAACATATTATTCGTAAAGAAATGAAGTATGTTGTTACAATGAGTAGGAAAAATAAGCTATGTTGTCAATGTTGGATCCCGATACATATGTATATGATTTTTAGTCTTTTCGACACATGAATATAAATGAATTAGTGAAATTTGTGTATTTTTTCTCTTTGGGTGCTTTATAGGACAAATTGCAGAAAATAACTAGCTACTTTATTCTCAGTATCTTTGCTTGGAATAATAATTTTGTGCCAAAGTTATAAAGCTATGATGATAAACGGAGTTCTATATGTTGAAATATTATGTTTTGCATAAGTTTTGGGGAAGGGTTTACCAAAGTCTCGTACATTCCACAACAGTACTTTTATAACCATGCCCCTTAGCCTATATTGATCCTAACGTACTGTGTACGTTAGTTTGAGCATATCTGTTGTGCTTTTGGTAAGTGTAAGTGTCATGTAATGATTGGTTAGTAGATACACTGTCTCAAACATGTATAAATATAAGGGTTATCCTAGGTTTTCAGGAATCACGTTTTCCTTTATTACTTTGTGTATGGTTCCTCACAAATGCTCTTTACATTCGTAAATTGAGCACTATCATTGTAATCCTAAACCCTAATATCAATCATACGACTATTTGCATTCTTATCATATATTTTTTATTATCAAATTGATTGTTTCTTATTTGCTTTATTGAATCCGAGTCCTTAATAGTGGTATCAGATCTTTACTATTATCTTGATTTGGGGATATTTGTTCTTATTTCTAATCTGATCTAAATCAATTCTTAGATATTTTTTCCTTGGTTCGAATTACTATCTTAAATTGATTCGAGTAATGATGTTAAATTATTCAAATTGATGAGTTTTTATGTTTAAAGCACCAACGCTCATCCCTAAGCATTATGGCCAATGGACAGACCGTATGGAAGATTATTTTTGTGAAATAGATGAAGATCTATGGAGAATTATAGTCAAAGGCCCTTTTACTAATGTTCAAGGTAGATTTGCACAAGGTGTTGCTGCTAAAAATGAAGCAATGATTGTTGTGAACAAAAAGAAGATTAATAATAACTAGATCATGCACGACTCAAGGTGCTGAGCAAGAAGGGAAGACTCATCATACAGTGTAGGGTAGATAGTTATTACTTGTTAATTGTGTTATGTTCTCTACTTTAGGGTGAAACATATGTGTGTACTTTGTATGTGTTGAAATTCACTAAGCAGTGTGCTTACCCTTTCCCCATTAAATCATTATCTCAGATTGTACAGGTGTGGGTGATGGCAAGGCATGACGCATATACACTGCTGGTGCTTCTCGTGGAGATTAGATTTTGTTATGAGATGTTTTTATCAGATTTTGTTTCCGCTGTGGTTTTATTGACTGATGAGTAAAATGTTTTTGGATGTTTGAGAAGTAATAAAAATTAATAGTATGATTTTTGTTTAATGAAAAGGTTTTAGAGAATTAAATTTACCTTAAACACTGGGATGTTACATAACGAGCCTCGAAACAATGACGGCGAAACACCACCCACTCTTTTCTGCAACGTACAGAAATGTAGCCCCCGACCGGAATTTCGTACCACGCCCGACTTGAACAAACTCCCACTTGCTCCGCGATGAACACCAGAAACTCGCAAATGCACAACGAACATCCATAACTTAACGCCACAAACTGCCTCTGCTGACCCTCATTCATTCAAAACAGACGACGAAGCCTGCCCACGATGATCCTTAATGTAGGAGATTCATACATAACCTTACGGCTCAACAAAAATGCACCACGTCAATCTTTCAAACTCTAACCTAGCAGTTCTCCCCCACTTAGGATTCAAACTGCTATTTGTTGATCAAGCAGCCACTGTCGCTCCAACGAATAATCAACCCTTGGCCCACTGCCAAACTCACTTATTACAACTTGTCTCCACATGCCCACTCAAAGATAGATTCCAAACTAACTACCTGATTCAATGCAACTATAGAGAGACAACGATACTAAAGAACGACATAAGCAAACCCACGAATACGTATCGGCATCGATCGACGTTGTTCTATCTCTTCACCAAGCTGCTATGCCCCATCTTCTACTTTTGAGTTCTCCATCTTTACCTGTTGAACTTCCATGCTCTTCAGAGCAACAAGTCTCAAATTCTGACCAGTTTCCCTCAACATCCTGGACAACTGGCCCTGACTTGGCCAATCGGATTGCATAGAACACAAATTCTCACATCCAGCTTACCGTCACGGCGGTAAGGATCCTTCACTTTACACGAAACTATAGCCCGGAACTTCTTCATTGACGACTGCCACTGATTCTGAAGCTGGGCCTCAAACTCGATCTCCCTCAATGCAGCAACATACTCCATCTCAGCAAAAGTTTGGCGTCGAGCAGCGACCACAAACCCGCTGATATCCTTCCTCATCATAGCCTGGCACCGAGCCATTATCGCTTCTCCCTTCGCCGCATATCATTCATCAACCAACGCTAGCATCTCCGTCTTGAGCGAATCAATCATTGGAAGATTTTCTTAAACGGTTTTCAAAAGAGAAAACCATTTCTAATTAAAATTCAACGGAGTTAGGTAGAGTACCATTTCTAATTTTAATTAGAAATGGTTTTTCTTTTGAGTTTGGAAGCACATTTGTGAGAATATGAAATTTTCATAAACAAAATAAGAATATAAAGTTAAGTATCTCAATGTTAAAAAGTTCGATGTTCAAATAAATTTAAATGTATACAGAAGGGCGAAATAGTCAAGGAATGTGAAAATATGGAAATTTATGTTTTAAGAAGTTTTATTAAGTCATATTGAAGTATTACTTCATTTGGAAAATTGATTTAAAGACCTGACGAAAAAAATATGGAAATTTAGGATTTAAAAAGAGAAGAAAATAATTGTAAATCTTTGGAAATTAAATAATTAAAAATCTATAGGGATTTGGGAAAATGTTTGTGGGAGTTTTGATGTCATAAAGTTTGAGAAAAATCATAAAAAAGCTGAAAATTTTTCTAAAGTCATGATCATTAAGTGTATTTTTGGAAAAATTGCATATTTGACCAAATTAAAAGATTAACCCGATTTAGTCTATCTGTGTGCGCATGGTGTATACCAACAAAGAAATCAGGATTGAGAATTTTCCCAACCTGTTCCACTATATCTTGCGACTCAAATCAGAAAAAAAAATGGAGAGAGTGGGAAATAGAGCAAGGTAAGACCGAGAGAAGGGAAGATTGATCGCTGTTGGTGCAAGTGTGCATGTGTGCGTGAATCAGACCAGGGACAGAAGCAAAGGATGGAAGGGATGAGGAGAATGGCAGCAGCCATTGATGCTGCCGGCAACAATCGAGGGACGAACGGTGGAGAGTCGCCGGTGGTCGAAAATGAGCATTGTTGGCCCGATTTCCTGTTAGTTCAATTTCCATTCTTGGATTTTCTACAATGAGGATCAAATTTGAAGAGGTTAAAAGATATTGTAAGCAAGTAGAGTCAAGAGCTAGTGGATCTTAGCTAGACATACCTAGCTACCGAGGTGAGTATATGAGCAATTTTCTGGGTACATAGCAACAGGTTTTAGTTTAATGTTGTAACACCCGGTTTCTCATATTCAGGATACACTGATAATTTAATCAAAACAACTATCATTTAGGTGCAATCCTCAAAGATGAGTAACAAGTTTTACAAGATACTATCAAAAGCATAGTTTAAGTACTTATTTACATACAACAAGTTTCATACTAGTTTTCTCAAAAACCGAATGTTTACAAAAGACCAAGTCTATCACAAGAAAGTAAGTCTAAGTCCAAAGTCCATATCCTTTCCAACTAACCCTCCGTGATGCGTTTCCCACGATCTGTACTTCCAGAACCTAACACAATTAACATTAATAAACAAAACATGAGCTTTGGGAGCTCTGTGAGTAATTAAAGTTTAACTGGACAGCAATTGTCCATCATCTCATTCATATCTTTTTCAATAAACCATCTTGATCCTCAGTTTATACTCATAATGAGGTTCATCTATTCAAACTCTCATAATTGGTATTCTCAACCAATTTCAAACAACTCAAATCATACTCCTTTCTGCAATAACATCAAAACCAACACATAATTAATCCATTAATAACTACTCACCTGTTGTGGAATCGGTATGTGGAACTCCTGCACCTCGTGTGTGCTCCTGCCTAGCCTTAGTTGTAGCATAACAACTCATTTTCATTACTCAAGTTAAGAATAATCTCAATCACACTCAATAGTTATCATAATCAAGGAACTTGTATCATTGAAGTAAGTTATAATCAAAAGATAACTACAATATCAAAGTTGCAGCTTTCAATTTCATCATCTTAACACATGTAACCCTAGAAATGCTACAATCAACACTTCTTTAGTTCGGTTTCATAGTTAGAACTCTTTTACACTAACTAATCCAATCAATTTCACTCTAACTCTAACTAATTGCAGGTGGCTCATCAAAACCACAAGGAACCATCTCAATTCCAATGATTCAACCCTTAAAACAAGATAAAAATCAAAGAGGATTACCTTATAAGCTCAAAGGATTAATCTCTAGCTTCAATTCGTGATCAATAAGCTTTAATCTCGACTTAGAAGGGTTAAAATTGATTTTCTAGGGTTTTGGGAGGGTTTTGCTCGAAGTAGATATAACCCAAAATGAAAGAAAATCGCACATTAAAAACATATATGTGCGCATAACACGGCCCGGGTTGGATTAACACGGTCCGGGTTTTACCACAAAATACCCTCTGTTTGCTCTGTTAACACAGCACGGTCCGGGTTCATAGAACACGGCCCGGGTTTTTCTACAAAATATCCTCTGTTTGCTCTGATGACACAGCACGGTCCGGGTTCATAGAACACGGCCCGGGTTTTCTTGTGGAAAATTTCAATGTATGCTACTGGATCCCAACACGACCCGTGTTCCTCCAACACGGCCCGTGTTGCTGCTGCAGAAGCCAAAATCATTTCTAATACTCATTTCAACATTCAACTTTTCCTAGACGAGTTTTTATCTATCCTAATTCATATAATAACTCAATTAATCTTTGTTTAATATATAATTAACATATCTTACAATAAATTTAAAGTCACGGTATTACAAGTTCTTACCCCCTTCAAAAGATTCCGTCCTCGGAATCTCTTGAAATAAATAAGGATATTTCGACCGCATCTCTCCCTCAGCTTCCCAAGTAACATCTGATCCTCTATGATGTCGCCATTGCACTTTCACCAATCCCACTTCTTTATTTCGGAATTTCTTAACTTTCTTTTCTAGAATTTGCTCCGGCATCTCTTGATATCTTAATTTCTCATCTAGTTGAACTTCAGCCAAGGGTAACCCGAGTGGATTGGTCATGCAATGTTTTTCTAAGGTGTGACACATGGAATACATTGTGGATACCCCATAACTCCTCTAGAAGCTCAAGCTTATACGCAACCGCTCCAATTCTCTCCAAAACTCGAAAGGGTCCGATAAAGCGTGGGCTCAACTTACCTCTCTTGCCAAATCGAATTACTCCCTTCCATGGGGACACTTTCAACATTACCATGTCCCCGACACTGAACTCTAACAGCTTTCTTCTTCTATCTGCATATTGCTTTTGGCGGTTTTGGGCTACCTACATGTGCTCACGACTGCTTTGTATCTTTTCTTTGGTCTCGGCTATAATTTCTGGTCCCGCCAATGGTTTCTCTCCAGTTTGTGTCCAACAAGTCGGGGTCCGACACGGTGCACCGTATAAGGCTTCAAAAGGTGCCATCTGTATACTGGAGTGATAAGTGTTGTTATAGGCAAACTCCACTAGAGGCAGATGATCTTCCCAACTGCCTCCAAAATCAATGATGCGGGCTCGTAGCATATCTTCAAGTGTTTGTATCGTTCTTTCCGACTGTCCATCTGTCTGGGGATGATACGCAGTACTCAATATAGCTTTAGTACCAAAATGGTTTTGGAAACTCTGCCAGAAATGTGAATTGAAACGACTATCTCTATCAGAAATTATTGAAGTTGGCACTCCATGTCGTCTCACTACTTCTCTCGTATAAATCTCAGCTAGCTTTGACACTTGGTAATCTTCTTGGATTGGAATAAAATGAGCCGAATTTGTTAACCTGTCAACAATCACCCATATAGAATCATATATGGTAACAGTTGCACTGATCCATATGGCTTTTGATGATTGGCTTTTACTTGAAGACACGTCAAACAGTTCTCCACAAAGCGTCCTACATCTCGCTTCATACCCGGCCACCAGTAGTACGGCTTTAAAGTATAATACATCCGTGTACTACCAGGGTGAACCGAATATCTAGTACAATGAGCATCATTTAGCAATAACTGTCTCACCTCGCCATGCCTTGGAACCCAAACTCGCCCTTGGAAAGTCTTGATTCCTTGTGCATTCTCCACCAGTTTCTCCATATAACCAATCATTCTTTCTTTCTTTAAATCATTTGCCTCGCTTTGGTACCCACGTATCATCTCTGGCAATTTACTCACAACTCCCATCCGAGCCGATACAACTCGAATAGGCGATTCTTTTCGACTCAATGCATCCGCCACTACATTTGCTTTACCAAGATGGTAAAGTATCTCACAATCATAATCTTTTAGCAGATCCATCCACCGTCTTTGCCTCATGTTTAACTCTTTCTGATCAAACAGGTATTTCAGACTTTTATGGTCTGTATAGATCTGAAATCGCACTCCATAAAGATAGTGTCGCCACATCTTTAATGCAAAAATTATTGCCGCCAACTCTAAATCATGTACTGGATAAGCTTTTTCATGTGGTTTTAGCTGTCGAGAGGCATATGCTACCACTCGTCCTCTTTGCATCAACACACATCCAAGACCACTTAAGGAGGCATCGCTGTAAAGAACAAAGTCTTCCCCTCCTTGTGGTAACGCCAACACCGGAGCCTTGCACAAGCCATCTCGTAGTTGTTCAAAGGCTGACTGTTGTGCCTCAGTCCAACTAAATTTCTCCGTCTTCTTGGTCAACTTGGTTAAGGGTGTAGCTATACGAGAAAAGTTTTCAACGAATCGTCGATAATAGCCTGCTAACCCCAAGAAACTACGAACCTCCATTGGACTCTTTGGCGGCTCCCAACTCATTACGGCTTCGATCTTTGCTGGATCTACCTTTATACCATCTTCATTTATCACATGGCCAAGAAATTGAATCTCCCGCAACCAGAACTCGCATTTTGAAAATTTTGCATATAATTTCTCGTCTTGGAGAAGATCTAGCATTTGTTGCAAATGAAATCTGTGCTCATCTCGACTCTTTGAATAATTCAGGATGTCGTCGATAAACACAATTACGAATTTATCAAGAAAGGGACGACAAACCCGATTCATCAAATCCATAAAAGCGGCTGGAGCATTAGTCAAACCGAACGGCATGACTAAGAACTCGTAATGACCATACCTCGTGCGAAAATCCGTCTTCGGAATATCAGCTTCTTGTACTCTCAATTGATGATAACCGGATCTCAAATCGATCTTTGAAAAATACGTGGCTCCGTGTAATTGATCAAATAAATCATCAATCCTTGGTAACGGATAACGATTCTTTATCGTGATCTTGTTAAGCTCTCGGTAATCTATACACATTCTCATGGAGCCGTCATTCTTTTTCACAAAAAGTATAGGTGCACCCCACGGAGACGAACTCGGACGAATAAACCCAAGTTCTAACAACTCTTGCAACTGTCTCTTTAATTCATCCATTTCGGACGGTGCCAATCGGTAAGGTGGTCGAGCTACCGGCTTCGCCCCCGGTATTACCTCGATCACAAACTCAACTTGTCTACTTGGTGGTACGCCTGGAAGATCATCGGGATAATCACAAACCACTTCTACTTCTTCTATTTTGGAATGTTTTGACTCGGCACTAATCACATGTGCCATAATCAACTCACCCCCTCTTTCCATATATCTCCTAGCCATTGCAAGTGACACTATCGGTACTTTTCGGGAACGTCGTTCACCTCGTATCAAAATTCGGGAACCACTCGGTGTCTTTTTGGAAAGTGTTTTCTCATGACAATCCATTTGACCTCTATTATCATCCATCCAATCCATCCCGACTATCACATCAAACTCATAATTAGTGATCGGCTTCTGATTAATAAGGTACATAACCCTATAAATCTCAAGCCGACAATGCTCGTAGTGACTCTTTACAAAAACACATCTCCCATCTGCTACATCTACTATCACTTTCTCATATAAATCGACTAATGGAATATTCAATTTAGAAGCAAAGGACTCCGATACAAAAGACACGGAAACACCGAAATCAAAAAGTACTCGTGCTTGAGAAGAGTTCAAGCTAAAAATACCTGTGATAACATCAGTTTGGTCTCGAGCCTCATCGACGGTTAATTGAAAAGCTCTCGTTTTCACGTGCCCGCCGCTTCTGTCTCCTCGATCATCTCGATCTCGGCCTCCTCCTCGTCCGGTCCTTTGAAAATCTTTTTAAGACTCGGACTTCATCTTTGGGCAATCGGGACGAATATGCCCACTTTCTCCACAGTTGAAACAAACAGGGCGACTCTCGGTACACTGGCGAGCCATATGTCTTGTCTTTCCACACTGAAAACAAACTGATGGTAGGGTTCGAGAATCACATTCCCCAGTGTGCTTTTGCTTGCACTTCTTGCACCATCTTTCTTCCTTCGTTTTGGTTTCACCACGGAATTAAGAACCCGTGGTAGCGGATCTCTGAGAAGTATCTACAGCTTTGCCTTCCCACTTTCTCTTAAATCCTCCAACTTCTCTTTTAGTTCTTCTTTCTTCCTCCTGTCTTTGCAACTCCTTTTCTCTCGATCTTGCTGCCTCAACAACTTGTTAAAAGGTAGTATATCTGGAACTTGGCAAAAACTCTCGGATCTGGGTTTTTAAACCCCACAAGTAACGATCCATCTTACGCTCCTCCGTGTCAACTTGATGTTGCACAAACCTCGCCTTCTCATTGAAATCCAACGTATATTGTTGCACTGTTCTCGACCCTTACTGTAACTTCAAAAATTCTTCTTCTATGCCTTTCATAGCATTATTGGAATAATAGTACTCAGTGAACTTCAATTTGAACTGTTCCCAACTCAATGTATACGCCAAGCTTTCTCCTATCTCCATACACGTATTCTCCCACCAGAACTGTGAATCCTCCTTTAACAGGTTTGTTGCAAACTCAACTTTATTCGCCTCGTCACATTTACTTGTGCGGAACATCTTTTCAACATGAGTCAACCAATTTTTGGCTGCTATGGGATCATCTTTTCCATAGAAATCGTATGGCTTGCACTTTTGGAAAACATCGTAAGTGCACTTTCTTGCTTTCTCGGGCACTCTAGCTCTACTCGTCTCGATAAAGATCTCTCCACGATCCTCTCTCTGCTCAGGCTGGACTGGGGTTGGTCCCGAAGTACCTCCAGTTGTAGCCTCCACTTGAGGCTTCAAATAAGTTGGTAATATATCCTTGATCGCTTTTGCTACCTCAGCTGCGATCATCGCCTGCATATTACTCTGTATCTCGGGAGGTCGGTCTCCCTCGGGTTGACGCTCTTTACCCGAATCTCGTGATCCCGATTTATCTCATGATGGATCACCTCGCTCTTTTTCTTTTCCAGCACTCATTTTAACTGAAAAAGAAAAAATCAACACGTTTAGTAATCATCACCATAATACTCAATATAGTGTGTAATCAACTCATTTTGTATATCACCATAATACTCAATATGGTGTATAATCAACTCAATTGTATATCACCATAATACTCAATATGGTGTATAATCAAATTAATAGTGATACACCGCGGAGGATAGCTACTCGGGACTCTTTGGGACTTCTCTATCTCATTGGTTTAAGTCTAAACCCATGTCAAGGTTTAATTCCCTTAAACCACGGCTCTGATACCAACTTGTAACACCCGGTTTCTCATATTCAGGATACACTGATAATTTAATCAAAACAACTATCATTTAAGTGCAATCCTCAAAGATGAGTAACAAGTTTTAGAAGATACTATCAAAAGCATAGTTTAAGTACTTATTTACATACAACAAGTTTCATACTAGTTTTCTCAAAAACCGAATGTTTACAAAAGACCAAGTCTATCACAAGAAAGTAAGTCTAAGTCCAAAATCCATATCCTTTCCAGCTAACCCTCCGTGATGCGTTTCCCATGATCTGCACTTCCAGAACCTAACACGATTAATATTAATAAACAAAACATGAGCTTTGGGAGCTCTGTGAGTAATTAAAGTTTAACTGGACAGCAATTGTCCATCATCTCATTCATATCTTTTTCAATAAACCATCTTGATCCTCAATATATACTCATAATGAGGTTCATCTATTCAAACTCTCATAATTGGTATTCTCAACCAATTTCAAACAACTCAAATCATACTCCTTTCTGCAATAACATCAAAACCAACACATAATTAATCTATTAATAACTACTCACCTGTTGTGGAATCGGTATGTGGAACTCCTGCACCTCGTGTGTGCTCCTGCCTAGCCTTAGCTGTAGCATAACAACTCATTTTCATTACTCAAGTTAAGAATAATCTCAATCACACTCAATAGTTATCATAATCAAGGAAATTGTATCATTGAAGTAAGTTACAATCAAAAGATAACTACAATATCAAAGTTGCAGTTTTCAATTTCATCATCTTAACACATGTAACCCTAGAAATGCTACAATCAACACTTCTTTAGTTCGGTTTCATAGTTAGAACTCTAACTAATTGCAGGTGGCTCATCAAAACCACAAGGAACCATCTCAATTCCAATGATTCAACCCTTAAACAAGATAAAAATCAAAGAGGATTACCTTATAAGCTCAAAGGATTAATCTCTAGCTTCAATTCGTGATCAATAAGCTTTAAGCTCGACTTAGAAGGGTTAAAATTGATTTTCTAGGGTTTTGCTCGAAGTGGATATAACCCAAAATGAAAGAAAATCGCACATTAAAAACAGATCTGTGCGCGTAACACGGCCCGGGTTGGATTAACACGGTCCGGGTTTTACCACAAAATACCCTCTGTTTGCTCTGTTAACACAGCACGGTCCGGGTTCATAGAACACGGCTCGGGTTTTTCCACAAAATATCCTCTGTTTGCTCTGATGACACAGCACGGTCCGGGTTCATAGAACACGGCCAGAGTTTTCTTGTGGAAAATTTCACTGTATGCTACTGGATCCCAACACAACCCGTGTTCCTCCAACATGGCCCGTGTTGCTGCTGCAGAAGCCAAAAATCATTTCTAATACTCTTTTCAACATCCAACTTTTCCTAGACGAGTTTTTATCTATCCTAATTCATATAATAACTCAATTAATCTTTGTTTAATATATAATTAACATATCATACCATAAATTTAAAGTCATGGTATTACAAATGTTAAATGTTTTTACGCTAAATGTTTGAATGATGTTTATCATAGTGACCAACTTGTGATAAATTGATAATGGTAAAAATTGAAATATGAATTAAATGTAAAAAATGTGAAAGATGTCCGGACAAGGACCTTACCTGTGAGAAGGGGGATCAACAGACACTAATGGGATGATATCTCCCGTCACGAAGTAGTTGTTTTCAGCACGCCCTTGTGGATAGATGTGTTCTACTCCATGAATGGAAAGGGAACTAGCACGCCCTCACATATATATTGGTTTTATTTCGAGGAAGGGAAGGGATACATGAAACTCGTATAGAGCCAAATGCTAATAAATTAATCATGAATTACAGTTGGTCTATGCTTGTTAACAAAATACTTGAATTATGTTCGCTTATGATGAATTTGTTTATTTGACATTTTAAGGTAAAGTATTTAGGGTTTTAACAATGAACTTTTGTTTGGATGGTAAGTAATGATTTATGTTTTAATGTTATAGCAATGAACCTTTTTTTGATGTTTTAACATTAAAGTGAAGTTTGCAGGTTTTTGAAAAGAAAGGAAAAGTTTTCTTTATTTGATAATAGCTAATGATATTCAAATTGATTTAAACTCATTGGGTCTAAAACCTATGTATCTCACGAGGCATTTATGTCTTACGTATTGCTTGTTTTAAAATGCTATATAATCAGGAACAAGATGCTTGTTAGCAGATGATAGAAGGAAAGGACTTAGAAGTTGATATGATGAATATAGATAGAAAGGATGTTCAGAAGAAGATAGAGTATCTCAAGTGTGGTATAGTTATGTCATGTAATGAGAGATGTTATGATTGTGGTTTAGAATTCCCTTGTAGTTGTACAATAAAGTTGTGTCATGTCCCATATTATTTTTGAGTTGTTTTATTGACTCGAGTCAGTATGGATTTGACCATATTGCCCAAAGGTCATGCCGAATTTTCGGTAGAAATGTTAGTTTAATACAGGAGATAGTTTTGAGATGCTTTAAGGCTTTACTATGGTTTCTTTCGATATGAGTTTGTAACCCCAATGTTGTATAAATACTTTTAAACTTATTTTTTTTATTGGGACCAAAGGTTTTAAATGTTGACTTAAAGACTAAAAGAAAAGTTTTTGAAATAACGAAGTTTTAATTCAAAGTGTTTTATAAACTATTACACCAAACAAGGTGTATGAAATATGAGGTGTTACAACATTCTTGTTCATCCAAATCTTTGGAATCACATACCTGTTCATCCAAATCTCTCAAACCAAGGCTCTAATACCAACTTGTAACGGCCCAAACACCACAATAAAATTTTCGTTTATAAAAGGGTTCAAATACATACAAAACGGGTTGGAAAATAAAACCATTTAATTAAAGCTTGACAATTAAAATATTTATAACCAAGTTTATCAAAACAATCATATCCTAACAAATAAGTAACTCTTGTACACTTGTCATCACCATATTGAATTTGACACATGTCATCTTCTGATAATATTGATTTTCTTTAAATAATGAAAAAACTTGTCACACTCCTTAATTATCGGTTACTCCATAATGATGGGCTTATTATCAATTCAATTTCAAAATCAATTGTAACACGCTAAGAAACTGTCAATTATCCCCCAAATTCGGCATTCTATTTCAAAAATGAAATCAGATACCTATAATTCAGGCTCGAGTAGAAGCATAAATCCAGTTTAACCATTCAACAAAGTCTGAACGAGAGAGATCAAATGCAAAAATTTCTATTTCAACTCTGGCGGCGATCCCTAAATTTCGCCAAAACATTAATCGCCCCATTGATCATCGGCACAAGAACCAGGTTAGGTTTTCACCTACAAATCTCGATCATCGTCTCGACATCGCCCCTAACCATCGGCTTCTTCCCTCTTCAATCTCGCCCTATAAAGCCTCACTCTGATTGTGTTTTAACTATGTGTGTGCTTCTGTACTCGGATCCATGGTTTGTGTTAAATCAAAATCTGTTGTGGGCACCGATTCTGATTCAGGTGAACGAAATTCCTTGCCCTAACCATTTCATCAATTTAGTTATGGATTAACCTGTTAACACCATGGGAACGGTGCAACAGAGTAGAGTAACCATTCAGAGAAAATTGGTTTGATAATTTTGGATCTGGTTTAATTTACCGTTCAAAGCAAATTGGTTTGAAATTACTAAGGTTTTGTAACAAGGTAAGGTTATACTCTCCTTCGATTTTCTTCATTTTTTTATCTTTTAACCATATTTTATGTTTCTCCTCTCATACCTAGCAACCAATCTATGTCCTTCTCAGTCTCTCATTCCCAGCAGCAACTAATCGACACCCCTCTCTATCTCTGTCTCTGTTAGGGTAACATCCTCTCCCTCTGTTTTTAGTTTTTTTGTTCAAGATAGAGTGATTATGGAAATAAAACCTAAATTTATTACTTTCCCCGATTTTCATTCTCATTTTTCAACTATATCTTTACTTTCAAATACAAGATTTCAAACCTTGCCTAGAATCACGGCCAGACTCGCTCGATGCTCCGCCTCCTGCTCCATTCGGTATTCAATCTCATTGGTGTTGTTGTCAATGTTTCTTATCTCATTCACCCTCACTCTCTTTATTTCTTTTGTCCAGACTGCAATATCCTACGATAATTACCCACCCAAGGTCTTCGGCAACGATGAATCCCCTTCCACTGATGTTGGTTTTAGGTAATCGCTGATACCCTTCTCCAAAAAACTAATCTTCATCATCTTTACCAAAATTAGGGTTTCCATATTTCTAAGTATGAATTTATTGACATTACATATTCAATCTAATGTCTGAAACCGTTGAATTGTTGATGTAAGCTGTCTACAAATTGAAAAGGTCAATTCACTTTAGTATAATCATAATCTTGCTTACTTTTTTATACAATTCCTGATTATATTTACTTTTTTTTATTTACAAGACTTGCCTCGGACTTTTCCAGATCATCCTACGTTGGATGAAGGTGGTAGAAATGCTTTGAGACGTTTACTTGCAGCATATGCTCGCCATGACCTTTCTGTTGGAACTGCGAGATCAGTATTCAACTCTTTTGATGACTAATATTCAATTTTGTAATTATTTCTATAGATTATGTAAATGTAAGTGAATATATTGGAATACATTCAGGCTATGAATTTCTTTGCTGGATTATTACTGATTCTGATGCCTGAAGAAACCGCCTTTTGGTAGTTTCCATCCTTTTTCAATCTTTTATATTGAACTTTTTTCTTATATCTACAACTTTTTGCTCATATTTCAATTTAATCTTAGAGCTTTAATTGGTATCCTTGATGATTATTTTGAAGGCTATTATTCGAGGAAATGATAAACAATTTATAAATGAATGCTTCCACTAATACCCTTATTTCTAAATTTTTGTTTTTGTTGTGATAATTCAATCTAATAATCAAATTCTTCAGTTCCATGGATTTACATGTAGTTAACAAGAAGTAGTTAACAAGAACAGGTGGTGTGGAAAATGTAGACATGTCAGCATCTATGTTGGATCCAATACCAACAGAAGATAATATGAAAAAAGGAAAATTCTTGAGAATAGCAACATACTTTACATGTTACCAATGTAGGCAATGCACATTATTTTTTACCACCTATGTTTTTTACCCATGACACAACATACTTATATTTTTTACCAATACTAGAAAAACATAACCCATTAGAGCAACGTATTTACATTTTGGTACCAATATAAGCAATGTACTTTTATTTTCTTTATATTTCTACTATTGGTAGAAAAAATATAAGTATGTTGGTATTATAGGTAGAATTTGTTAGTAAAGTAGGTTGTTATTTTGTGAAATTTGACCAAAAGGGATCAAATCATGGAAATCGCATAGGAGGGTAGTGGGTAGTAGGTACCTTGCTGATGTAATGAAGTGTTTCTTTGACTACTAAACTTGAAACAAAAGGTACAAAAACTACCATGTGAGGTATTTCTGGATTACAACATTAAAAATTGATCCCTCCAGTGTGGTTGACATGTTTCAGAATCTGAAAGTACTTGTTTGTAAGGTAAAAGTAAAAGATACCTTAAAAGTTAAAACTTTATTTAATTTAGAATCTTACCGTGTTGTACTAATGATATAGCAGAATCCCGGTGTCTCCTCAAAGTTGGGAACAATGCTTGAATTTGTATAGTTATAATATGTTCTAAAATCAACGTTCATATTTGAGGTGGGAACCAAATATTTTGTGAAGTTACTACACATTTGTTTAAGTTATGTGGTTAAAACAACTAATATGTGATGGATGCAGTTTATACCCACTCACAAAAAAATTATTTAGTACTTATAATTTTTTTGGATATTTTAACATCTATTAAAATACAAAGAAAAATATTCATCTTTAGCAATTTTGAGTTTTGTTAAAAAGAAAGATACGATAATTTTTCTATTATAAAAATCGAATGAACTACCTACTAACTAATTATTCCATTAATAATGTTATATTACTTTAATTTTAGTTTAAATATTATATTTTGATGTAATATTTTGATTTCAATACTATTGAGAAAGTGCATTTTATAGAATTTAATATTTAATATTTAATACACGGTTAATTATCTAGCAGGCCCGGCCCAAAGGGAGTTCAAAAGGTGTTTGTGAACAGGGCCCATCAGCTATTAGGGGCCTAAATATCGTTGATGCATTATAATACTGTTGGGCCCAATCTAATTTAGGGTTTAAACTTAAAAAGGTACAACTGCAAGATGGAAGGCGTTGAGCGGGAATATGAGCGAATCAGGAATGTGGAAACAAAATCGAAGCGTTAATCATCATGATCTTTTATCAGCTATGAATACGTAGTCCGATTTTCTAGATGGAAACCGATTAAAGTTCCTCTTCTGCAACAGTCTATAAAAATATTGGTATATGTTTGATTCTCATTCTCAGTTTTTTCGTCCAGTCTCGTTCAACCCATCACAAGCACAAATCTGATTAAGACTTTCAAGTTTCAATTCTTGGTTTGTTTCTTAGATTCTCAGATTCTCAAGAATTCTCAGTCCCAAATCATTAGGTATATGTTCGATGACCAAATTGAAACAAATTTTCTGCCAATATTTTATTTGATTAATTTGATTATATGTTCAAGAATTCCCGATGTCGCTTCAGGTATTGGTTAATAAATTTTCTGCCAATATTTTATTTGATTCAGTAGCAAATTTTCTTTCATTGCACATAATTTTGGTAAAAAAAAAACTTGGTTTGCCACTTCGCAAGTTAGAGTCTGCACTATTATTTGAAATTGCTTATGAAAACCTAATACTTGTTAAACATATAATGAAAGGAGTAGTCATTAACTTGAATGTGAATGAATTCCATGTGGAATGATTACGGATTAAGTTAACGGAAATGAGTATTTTTTCCTTTTTCAAATCAAGTCTAAGGTTTCAAATAATACACACAATGTTAAACTCCAATCTTTTATACAGTTTCATTCCTTTATAAAAATTTGATCTTTATTAAATAAATTGTGTAGTCAAGAACTGATCTTTGAATTGTTATTGAGTTCTATTTGTTTGCTGCCTTGGGCTTTCTGCTACATGGAGGAAGGTAATATATTTTCTTAAACTTTTGTGAAATTTTGTATAGAATATATGAACTTATACTTAGAAATGTTTTGTAGGTGTGCAGGTTATTTTAAGGTTGCAAATGTTTCCTGTGGAATCAAAAGGGTGGCCAGAAAAGTTGTAGGAGGCATAAATTTAATAAACCATTTGTGAAAATGGACTTTTTTTTATATGAACAATACGTTTTATAGTTATTTAATTTTGTAGAATTTACAAGTTTTAGGGCCTAAAATTAGCAAATTGTACAGGGCCTCCAGAATCTTGGGGCCGGCCCTGTTATCTAGCATTGAGTAGGTTTGTTTGATTAATATAATTGGTTGTTAATCACAATACATTGATATTTATAATTCTATATACATTGCAATACACTCTTGTTTGATAAAAATATATTATCTAATGTCAAACAAGTCGTTTATCTGTTAAAAATGTTAAATACGGATTAGTAATCAACAGAAAATAGGAAGATTCTTATTATTTTTGTAATAAATTTACAATAAGATTAACATTAATAATATTTAATATTGATATTACGTAAAAAGTACTGACACTATTTTTCCTAGTGACCTCATTTACTAGAAATAAACAAGTCAAATATCGCATGTTTTTAATTATGGAAAACAAAAGTTTGTTACCTTGTGACGCTATTTATAGTTCAATAATTTTTTTTTAAACACTTTAGATAGTTTGTTACCTATGTATGTCATTGTATTTAAATCATATCTATATGTTTAATGGTGTTCTTGTGGTTGTCTTGTGATCCTCCACGGATAAATAAAGGAAGTATAGTAGGGTGCACAATGAGTTTTCAGTTCCAGATCTTTGACGAGACTCAATGAAGCTTGTGAATCAATGAAGCTTGTGAAGGAGTAATGAAGTTCGTCATGCAAAGTTATGGTAAAATACAAGTTATAAACTAACACTATTGAAAATTTGCTATTATCCGAAAGAAATATACGTACGAAGCTATTAGAGTAATAATTTGTATGTACATTACTAACATGGATAAACAAACGTAAGTAATGTGATATTACAATTAAAAACTTATAGTAAAAAGAGTAAAGCTTTGTACTTGTATGCTTAGTCTGCTTACCAGGTTCAACTTTTTTTAGTTGTTAAATATACGAAAAATATTGTTTCATTTGTCTGTAGTTTGATTTTTTTTTTTTGTGAAATTTGTTGTACAACTTTGAATGCTTTTTTGTTATGTTAATTTTTTTTTGCTTTTTTAATTTTTCAACCCGTGTGTTACACGGGTTAAAAATATTTGTTATAATTCTTCAAAGTTTATCAACAATTATGTTGTAGTGTTTAATTTAATAGCATATTATCCAAAAATTTCACTATATATTGTCGACAATTTTTATATAAATTTATTAGTGCTTAGATCTTTATATTTAACATTTTCTTTTAATCAACCCACGTAATACACGGGTCTCACCACTACTTACAAATATATCCGTCGGAAGACTTAAATACCGAAACCCTAGATGCGATACAGTAGCGTTGTGCTCCAAACTTAAGTCATGAACACCAGAAAAATATTTAGTGTAAAAGAGTAAGCATAAAGCTTAGTGAGTCCCCCAAATACCACAAGATGCATTCCATTCATACACATAAGTCACTTTCGACATCTAGGAGCGACAGGTCATGCATCGTGCTTTCGTCATTAAACATCCTCGGGTGCTCACGTATAACCGGTCATGCATCGTCCTTTATCATACATCAACCCTCAGATTTATAAACTCATTCTTTGATCATCGGGTGCCTAGGTACGACACTCATGCATCATCCTTTATCATGAAGCAACCCTTAGATTGATCAACTCATTCTTCAATCGCTAGAACAAATCCAACGACTATCACATACAAGCACATAAGTCTAAGCATTTTTTTCTAACCCATTGGGTTTCTATTACCAACCATATAGTCAAAAGCATATGACACGCCCAGTTAACACACATTACTATTAGACCTGGAAATGGAGCGGGTTTGGAGTGGATCAGCATTGATCCAAACCCTTTTAGTAGATTCCAAAATTTGATCCAAACCCAATCCGTAACCCGCACGGTTTTGAATAATCAAACCCATACCCTTATCCACCGGATCAATGGATACCAAACCATTTTACCCGACCCATTTACAATATTAAAGTTACACAATAATTATGCATTCCAACAAATATAACATGAATCACATTTGTACTCAATACTTATAAAAAACTTTTAATGATGAAACAAACGTCTAATATAGCTTAATACTTAACATAACAATTCCAAAACAAAACAAGTGTCTACTATTGCAAATATGAATCAGAAAATGTAGATATTGAGATGCAGCTACAAAAAATCTAGAGTTTGACCCATGCACTGATCACGTGAAAAAAAGTAACCAGATACAAGTAAATACTAAGTTGTAAAACTACTATTTTATAAATAATAAATTTATGTTTTTATAATTTACACAGGGCGGGTCATTAATGGATCGGATCGATAGTGATCTAAACCCAACCCTTTTAATAAAAGGGTTAACGGGTATGGGTCGTTAACACGTAAACGGATCACAAACAATGATCCAAACCCATAAATTTTGCACGGGTTTGGAGCGGATCAGGGTCAAAACCTGTTCCATTGCCAGGTCTAATTACTACACACAATAACTAAGACTACCTATGCATGTAACTTCACACATATAGTGAGAAGACTCACCTGATCCGCCAAGCCAAACAACACTCCTCACGTGTGTCCTCGGGACCCGATAATACGAACCTCCTAATAAGGATAAACTTCACTCAGAAATTCCTCAAGCCCAAACAGGATAAACCTCTAAGACAGGTACCCCAAATCTCTCAAGTCCGACTAAAAGTCAAACTGGTCAAAAAGTCAACGGTCAACGGTCAACAACCACATACTGCTGGTATCTACTCAAGTACGGCGCCACTATAACCTTTGGTGTCAATATCTCCTTAAGATAACGGTGTTAACTATGAACAGTCTCAAACCATCATAAAGCTCTTAATCCATTGAGTCAGGGGATCAAGTTCTTCCAGCACTCACCCAAAATGACCTTTGACCCATAAAGTTGCCACCTTTATGGTCATGCATGCCCAAAACTCAAAACCTAAGTTCCAAAAGCTTAAAATTAGCCAAACAACAATGCAAACAACCAAAGACAGCTTTGTACACTCACTAATCTGACTTATTGGCTCCAGAAGTGCTACAAGAAGCATAAAGGTCTGAACTTTCCAATCAAGTTCCAAAGGCCAAGCCAAAACAGACCAACGATTCATTTCCACCATCACAAACACTATATCAACCTCATAAAGACAAAAAAGGAATAATCTTTACTCACAAAGGTACAGAAAATAAGAAGTTATTGCTACCTCACACTTCTAAAACACCTTCTAACACCACCATGCACCTTCTAGCACCACCATTCTCTTCAAGAACTCTTCTAGATGATCAAAAGCACAAAAAATCACCTAAGGAAGTTAAGAGAGAGAGAGTTTAAGACGTTTCTGGAGGCTAAGGGGTGTTAAATGACGGCTACCTAAGGCTCTGTGCCCTTAAAAACGGCCTAAAACCCAAAATCTAGGGCTTTGGTGCAAACAGCGATAGATAGCGCCGCTATCATCCTTATGATAGCGGCCACTATCTCAAAAACATGCCAACCCAATGCACATACCAGCATGGCGTCTCTATCTCACCCATAACATCGATATCCTCCTTTTTCCTTCGTTTATCAAAACTTGATTCTTTTAAAACCCAAACTTGATCATTCCGGGAACATGCTCTTACAGGTATTTGATAGTAAGGTTTTATCTTTGACTTTTGACCGCATCCACGTGTGTCAGGGACGGGTGTTGGCATCCCCATCCTAAAACCCCCAAGGGCCCCCCGTTAAGATATATATATATATATATATATATATATATATATATATATATATATATATATATATATATATATATATATATATACACACACACACACATACACACACACACATACACATACATACATATATACATATTAGAGTTAAATATTGAGCATCGAGATATGACAAATTGACTAGGTTTGACTAGTTGATAAATATTACGCTTGCGTTATTTTGGTTGTTCCTCATCCCTTGTTCCCCTTTTACAAAAGTCAGCGAGCCTTAGTTACCCTAGTTCGTGCTCGACGGTTTCATCTCGATCTCCTTCCCTTCCATCTTCCTTATTGTGCTTATTTTTGGAACATTAAACATTTGATAACATGAATTTGATCTGCCAAATTTCAGCAAAAAATCATGTTATTTAAGTTGTTAGTATACTGTTTTTCATATGTCATAACTCTTGTCTTTTAACATGTAATATATTGCTATAAATATCTATTTTTTTACCAAAAAAATAACTTGTTTAGCCCAAAACAACCTTTTTTAGCCTAAAAAAATGGACAACCCAAAATTATTCGGGGTCGGGAGGGAAACAGGGGATGCGGCGGGGGCAATCCAAGAATTCGGGAGCGGGGAATACCAGAAATGCTAGCAATACTGGCGACACCATTAGCGGCGACCACGAAAACACGCGTTTCGTGTCGCCGGTAGTACCGGTTGTTGCCGCTAATGGCGTCGTCGGTACTGCTCGCCTAGCGATCCGCGTGATCTATCATCTAAACCGTCCGTGAATTTTTTGATTTGACAATGAGAAAAGAAGCGGGAAAATTTCCCTCACAAGTCGTCGCCGTTAATGCTATGGTCGCCGGTAATACCGTCACCGCTATTGGCAGCGTCAGGGAAATCCACGTGATCTATCATCGTGGCCGTCCAATCCTTTAACCATCTAACGGTCAAGAATTAAGCGAGATTCGAGGCGTCACCGGTAAGACGTTGTCGCCGCTAATACCTACAATATGTCGCTGCTAAAAGTCTGCGGACAGACTAACACCCATCGCCTCCCCCATTCGGCTGTTATGCAAACCAAACACCTTTTCCATTTTCTCTCGAGCTTTCTGGCGACTGATCATTGTTTTCTGACCACCACCACCGGCCCTACTGCCAAAAAAACGCCGCCACCGCCGCCCACCTTTAACTAGAAACAGCCTCTACCACACCATCAAGTATGTGTTCTTGTCTTTTGCAATTTTGTTAGAGTCTTAATGTGT
This sequence comes from Cichorium intybus, assembly GCA_023525715.1. Lineage (NCBI taxonomy): Eukaryota > Viridiplantae > Streptophyta > Magnoliopsida > Asterales > Asteraceae > Cichorium > Cichorium intybus. The sequence continues at coordinate 337,153 of JAKNSD010000016.1, forward strand.
TAAGTTCTTTATGCATGGTTTGTGTTAATTAGTTCTAAATGTTTATGAAACGTACTTAATGATTATGATATGCCATTGGAAATGATTGTGATAACTACTTAATTATTATGTACTTAAAAATTAAGTGCTTAATTTTGAAAATGATTTGGAAAATGTAATATGTTTTGAAATATTTCAAGTATATACTTTTATTTGTACTATTGTTTGGAAATGTTTGTGATAAGTGCTTAATTTTTAAGAACTTAAGTTTTAAATATCATGTTAAAAACTTAATTATTAAGTACTTAATTATTAATTATTTGATTTGTTAAATCTTTTGTCAATGATAATTGCAATATATTAAGTTATAGATTTGTTAAATCATTTCAAATATAATATTTAAATCGTAAATTCTAAAAAATAAAGTTATACGTTAATATAACATAATAAAATTATTTAAACCTAATTAACCTAAAAGAAAATATATAAAATTATTTGAACCTAAACTCTAAATTTAAATCATAAATCTTAACCCAAAACAAAAACAATATACTTATTTAAACCGTAAACCTAAAACAAAAACATAAATTTATTTAAACCTAAACCCTAAACCCTAAACCCTAAACCCTAAACCCTAACCCCTAACCCCTAATACAAAAGGCATAAACTTATTTAAACCATAAACCATAAACTAAACCCTAAACCCTAAACCCTAAACCTAAAGCCTAAACCCTAAACCATATGCTACTTTCTCCCACCATTCATCATTTAAAATACATTGTTTCACAGAGTTTGCTTGGTCAGTGTCATCTAATCTATAAGAAGACCATTCATCGCTTATGACCATAGCTTGAAGACCCATTTTGATAAGTTTCATTCTCTTGAGCATCACAATGATGGAGGAAAAGCGAGTGTCGGCAACCGATAGCAGTCTAAGAGGAGTAAACTTGGTGAAAATCGAGAGTCTCATGTTATGGTTCATGATGAAATTATATATTTCAAGCGTATCTACGTGAACTTCTTTTATCCAGCTGCACTGTTCATATGTTAGTTGATTTGTTTCCACATTCCTTAGTGAACAAATGTTTTTGAAAGCAAGATTAAGCGTATGAACAACACACGGTGTCCAATAGATGTGAGGAAACTGACTCTCTATAATCTCTCCAGCCGCCTTACAGTTTGCTACATTGTCAGTTATGATTTGCATAACATTTTGATGTCCAATTTCATTGATGACTTCTTTCATCAATTCAGCAATAAAAAATCTATCTTTTACTTCCCCAAAACAATTCACTGCCTTTAGAAACAGAGGACCATTACCTAAGGTAGCCATGAAATTGATTAGAGGCTTTCTTGTAGGATCACTCCAGCCATCACTCACAATAGTCACACCTTTTTCTTTCCATGTAGACCTAAGTGGTTCCAATAGTCTGTGAACATGATCTTTTTCTTTTTATAGTAATGTTGTTCTTAGCTTATTGTAACCAGGAGGTACATAACCATCAATTTTGTTGTTAACAGCAAACTGAAAAGCCCTTAGATAGTGTGGATTTCTTGCAAGATTAAAAGGTAAACCTCCGGTATAAAACATACTTGCTATTTCTTGATCTAGTTGGTCCCTAATTTCAACACCAAAAGCTCTTTCAATAGGTGTTGAAATACCTTTTCTTTTCTTAAATCCAACACCAGCTTCACATGGCAACTCGACTTCTTTTGCTTGTGACTCGAGTTTCCTTTCTTCATACGCATCTTCTAATCGTTTCATGTTAAGTTTGTCAGCCGCTGTTACTTGCTTGCAAATAGAAATCCCAATACCTATATAATATCGTAATGTAAAATTTTATAAACTAAAATCGATTAACCAATCATAACAAAACCGATTATCACGTAGATAAAGATATATGTACGTGAACTTTTTGATTGATCGAGCCTTCCAATTACCAAGTAACCAAACCGATTAATCATCTCAATTAATTGTTAAGGAACAGTAGCATACAAATAACACATGAACAATAGCATACTAGCAAAACATGTGATCTAATCTTCTAAGTTCTAACAGTAGCATACTAGCATTAGTTATTTCATGTGCAAATATCACGTGAACAATAGCAATAGCATACTAGCATTAGTTATTTCATGTGCAATCGTTACTCTATTCTAAGGCCTACAAATATCACGTGAACTTTTGAGTTTTGACTACAAAACCGATTAACCAATCTTAATATAAAGAGTAGTAGATTACCTTTGATACCAAGCAAATGTGCTCTAACTCTAGAATATGATCCTTGTCGAATTTCACTACAAAAGTTACACTTGAATTTCCAACAGCCTTCTGATCCACCAAGTCTTTCTAGTTTAGTCACATTGTCCCACAATGGAGGTTGGTCTATTGATGTAGTTGATCCTTGTGTTTCTTGTTCTTGAGAATGAGAAGCCATAATCGACAGGTGATGTGAGAATTAGAAGGAGCAAGAAAAGAATTGTGATCAGAACTAGAAGAATTGTGATCGTAATCGACTGTCGACTGATTGGTTAAAGAATTAGGACTTAAGAGCTGACTCAGCCTGCCAGTGCTAATCGATAGGTGAAACAAGAAGCCCGATACCTCATAGAAACTAAGCCCATTAGCTTTAAAACCCAAAAGAAGCCCGATACTTCATCAAGTACTGACATCGCAGCGGTCATCATGCGGTCAAAAAAAAAACCTAACACTCACACTTAGCACAGTGGAAGTCAGGGTCGATCCGCAAAAGTTATGTGGTCAAGTCAGGTGATAGATTACCAACTATAGTGTCACGCTATAGTCAGAGGACTTAGTTCCTACACTTTTGACTACTGATCCCAAAAACATAAACTGAAACAATCTCAACACAAGCATAGACTTAGCTAAGCTTCAACTCAAACCTAGTTACTTTCTGAAATCAGAAGTACATCTCTGCTTCAGAAGCAACAAAGGCAAACAAAGAAACCAAACAATCACAAGGCATGAACTAAACCAATAACTAAAAGTCCAAATGACAGTCACTGGCTAGAGTCCAAACCTAAAAGCTAACCTAGTTGGCTACTGAAATCAGCAAGGGAAAACAGTCCCAACAAGGTCATAAACACATCCAAACATCAAACAAACAAACACAATCCAATATCAAGCATCAAACACCGAAAAACCAATATTACTTGTAACCAAATGATTATTATAAACCCAAAACAGGTTCCAATCATCCAATACAGTTACAAGAACTGAAAAACAGTAACTAAAGTGCTCAAGGTTAGTGGTTGTCACTCCCACAAACCCTAGCCACTAATACTGGCTATTAAACTAAAAAGAAATTAAACATAAAAACCTGAAATACCAAAAGGTAGTTGCTGGAAACGAGTTCTTGAAGTCAAAGAGCCTCTACGGTCGATTGTTCACCAGGGTTTTGCTCTGGTTTTCGGCTGAAAACACCTCTATTTATAGTTGCAAAATTTACGCAACCGCGCCGCGCATTTATGGTTTCCGCGGCGCGCGTAGGGTTTTATCCCCGTTTCTTCGGACTTTGAATTTTTTTCCACCGCCTTGTATCCGCGTCGCGCCTTCTTGATTCCCGCGGCACGCGTACGTATTTTCCTGATTTTTCCTTCTTCTCCATACTTCCTCCAATTTGTACGCCTTTGGTCCCTGTTTTCATTATTTTCTTCCAAACAAGTACTAGCATGAAAAGTGAGAATACCACGATATATATGATATAATTTCACTAAGAATAGGGCTTAACAACGACTAAAATATGTAATATCACTAGGATTTTTCAAACACCCCACACTTGTGCCTTGCTTGTTCCCAAGCAAGAGGGTTTTTAATAAATTCTAACTAAGACTCAAATAATTTTTGATTGTGTTCAGTTTCAAAGTTTATTGCTTTATGAGTTAGAGTGAAATAGTTTGTGAAAACATAATCAGAGTGTTCTTTGGAATTCATGGCTTTCTAGAGAACCCTTGATCACAAATTTTCTGTCCACAATGAAGTGTACTTACTCATTCAGATTCTAAAGGCCATTAAGGAATTGTCCATGACTTTCGATGTTGTCCGTGTAACGAGCTTTCGAAAATACCATCCCAGACCAGATGATCTTAGGTGGTAAGGTGCATAAATGCCTCTTCGAGGCCACCCTTTTCGGACCTAACGGCTCGAATAACAAAGGCCACAGATTGACATTTCCTTCCTAAATTCCAAGCTTAAAATACTAATGCTATAAACAATCACAAACCATTCGTTTCAAACTTACAATCTATTAAAAAAATGAAAAAGTTGCTAAAAATTTTGAAAATTCGGTCATTTCTGCAAAAATTTCAAAAATTACTATTTCGACCGTCCACACCTCTCACTTAAACCCGTACAACGTCCCCGTTGTACAAAATTTATTTAGAACAAGGGAGAAAGAGTTACCCCTTTGGATGGTAGATTGCTTGGTTGGTACTCGGTATCACAGGTACAAATTCGAACAAAAGGTTCCTCGATTCACATTCTAGAGTTGTAGCGCAACAGTTAACACGCCGGTGGTCAAGACAAGTGGAGGGGGCATGGTGACCCCACACATGTCTGAGACAACTCCTTCCCATTTGGTATAACATGCATGACTCAACAAAACATTAAATGCAAACAGATAAATGAAATATACACAAGCAAAAAGATAAAAGTGTCATAGATTCGGTACATATATCCCAAAAAATAAAAGAAAAATAATACATCAAGTGCCACCTGGTGGCCTGGAAGGTCCAGCCTCATGGTCATGGGCTCGAGCTGGTAATGGTCGGGTCTGCTGGCCCTGTGCTGCTGCGATCTGTAATAGCACCTCCCAAATCTACTCTAGCTGGTCCCCCATCCTGGACACCCTGGTCTCCAATCGCCTCAGCTCAGTCGCCTCCTCCTGCTGTGGCTGTGGTGCTGGCTCTGCTGGTGTAGGCTGCCTCCTGCACCTCCTGCCAGGCTGAGCGTACGATGGCAGGGGGTCCTGGACAGCCTCTGTCGGTGCCCTCACAAACTGACCGGGCCGCTGCTGCTCGATCAGCCCCATCTTCTTCGGTGCCCGCGCTGTAGTGCGGACTAGAGGTAGGGCGGTCAAGGATGCCACAACCGGAGCAGTGAGAATCCTGTATGACCGGGCCAGGCGGGTGATGAAATACCCACGGCCCAAGGGACTGCTGGCGGATGCGCTAGTCGCACGGGTGGACAGGGCGACGGCTAGGGCAAACGGAAGGTGAAGGAACCTGGATGGGTCGAGGAGAACCCAGAGATATGTCATATCCTCTCCGGACACCTTCTCACTCCCTCCCGCTGCATGATGGAGGTGGAGACGATGCGGTGCATGAGGCGGTGGAGTGGATCACGGAGATGGCTCTCCCTGGAGGTCCCCGCCTCGTAGAATACATTGGACAGCGGTGTCCAAACCTCCATGTTGGCAGCCCTCTCGGGTTGCCCCTGAATACACGCCGTGAAGTACTGCGTGAAGTGGCGGTACTGTAAATCCGCCTCCGTGTATATCCCTGTACGCCTCCCTGACAACGCCTAGTGGTATCAAGTATTTTAGCCGTTGTTGAGCTGTTCTTGATGAAATTATATCAGATATGTTTGGGTATTCTCACTTTTCGTGCCAAGACTTGTTTGGAAGAAAATAATGGAAACAGGGACTAAAAGCGTGCAAAAGGAAGAAGTTTGGAAAAGAATGAAAAATCAAGAAAATACGTACGCGCGCCGCGGATCTATGAAACGCGCGACGCGGGCTTAAGGCGGTGTAACACATTCAAATGACGAAAAAACAGGGAAAGATAAGTACGCGCGCCGCGGATTCTTCATTTGCGCGGCGCGGCTGCGAGAAATTTGCAAATATAAATAGAGGCAATTCCAGCCGAAAACCCTAGCAAAGACCGGGTGTAAAATCGACCTTGAAGCTCTTTGACTCCAAGATTTCGTTTCAGCAACATCTCAATTGGTATTTCATGTTTTTGAGTTTAATTTTCTTTTAGTAGCAAGTAGTATTTGTAGCTAAAGTCTTTGGGAGTGACAACCACTGACTTTGAGCACTTTAGGTTTCTGTTTTAGCATCATTGGATACTGTTTGTGTAACACCCTAAATTATATAAACGTTAATTGATTATTAGTTTATTTAAAATTCGTTTTCGCTAAAAATGATTTGACGAATTTAATCCGATTATTTCGATAAATAATAATAATAACAACAACGGAATTAAGATGCTAAAGTTCTAGTTATACATGGAGGGGGGTTATATGTTATTTGATAAACTCGGATTGTTATAGGGATTAGTTTTGGGTGAAAAGAAATTAATGGTGCAAATCTAAGGGACCAAAATTGTAAATGTTCAAATGTTGTATTAATGGGATTGATAATTGAGAATGGGGGGACCAGGAGAAAAGAAAAATCGAGACCCACATATGGTCTCGTTTGATTCGCGATTCAGCAAGAGAGAGAGAGCCAATAAAAGTGATCAAGAGATGCAAAGAAGGAGAAAACACACGCATCAGTTGTGTGTGTATGCATGTTCACATCCAGATCGAAGAAGAGACAAGCGACACCACGAGATCTGGAAGCCGATGGTGTGATGTTTGTGTGTGAGCGGGTGTGTGCTTGGTGTTTTTCCCATGGCTTTACTTCTGATTTCTAATGGTTAGAAGTTCTTGTCTCGAACTCCATCTAGAAATTCTTGTAATTTTATGTGCTAGTCGATTCCTACATATAAACCCTATTGTATATGCAAGTGTCTGTGGTCATATGTCACTGTTTTTACCAAAGTTTCTCTGATTTTGAAATACTATTGACTTCACTTCAGACCCTAAAGGTCTTTATATGATGTCTTAATGGGTTTGGGGTTGAAAATCCTAACCTTAATGTTATTTTGGGATTTTCGTATTTTTCACTGTTTTGTTCCTGTTTTTAGAAAATTCATATAAAATCGTGTAATTGGCCATTTTGGGTGAATCATACATTTCTGGAAAGGTCTAGGTGTGTAATATCTTCATCCAAAAGTCCTTGGCCTAATTCCTGTGTTAGGTTAGATTAATATTGCAATATTCACTGAGTGGTCTAATTTATGTCAAATTTGGTCCCCTGCCTTGAGAAATTCATTGTAAATTGTACAAAAATCTTTTGGGAGAAAGGCCACTTGCCTTAGTTCACTTTTGAAGTCTGTTTTGGCCTTACCAAATTTCAGAATTCAGTTCTTAACCCATTTTGATCGATTAATATTTCTTCAAGGGTGGTTCAGTGGGTGAACTAATTGTATAAGTCAACTTTGGTGATTTTTCGTTTATTCTTGGAAGGGGCAAATGACATGAGGTCAGGGTCTGTAGTCTTGCTTTAGGGCTTGTTTGTCCAATATTTTACCTAGAATTTATTGATGATCATTTCTAGGTTTAAAGTGGCAATCTTTGCAATCTGGTCTGGATTTAACATATTTTGATACCCAATTTTGGTTAATTCATATAAAATAGAGGAAAAATAGTTAATACATATTCCTTACATCCCTAGAAAGGTAAAGAGATGGGCTTGGTGGATATCTAAATATATCCTTGATTTGTTGAGGTTACGATGAGCTTAAGTGGTCATAAACAGACTTTCTTCTTTGAGGTTAAAAGCTGAAAATAAATATAATAAATGTTTTAATTATACAAGTATATAATTAAGGTGGGGCTTAATTATTATGACGTATAATAACTTAATATACCTTATAGGAGTATAAGGTGTGCAGTGTTGAGCTTGGTTGGATTTGCGGAGTTGCCGCACAGATTTCTACACTGCCGACTCGAGGTGAGTGTTATGTGGATTTTCGGGTACATAGCAAAATGAATTTTATTCAAAAATGTTTTGGAGTCAAAGTGGTTTTATAGCTTTAAAATTATTTTATGAGAAATATGCTTATAATGTGTAAAGAAAGAGAATAAGAAATACAGTGAATTGATAATGTGATTGGCCCATGAAAATGAGATGCTTAGTATCCGGATAAAGACCACGGCCTGCTGCGGTAGGGGTGGCAAAAAGACACTACTGGGATGGTACCTCCCGTCGCGAAGTAGTTGTCTTACCTTGATAGATGAATCCGTTTCATGCTATTGAGGAAGTAGTTATACGGGTGCGTCTCGTATAAAACCTACGGGTGCGCTCGTAGGAATGTACCATCACAAAATAAGGAATACCTATGGGTGCGCTCATAGGAAATGAAATATTGAAAATTTAAAGAATACTGTTATTATTGAAAAGATGTTTTGGGTCTAAACCCATAATGCTCACGAGACATTATGTCTCACGTATATATATATTTTTTAAATGCTATGTACTCAGGTAAGTAGGGAGGGTGGTAAAAGAGTCAAGTGTGGGACCGTAGCTTCCGGTGTATAAAGCGTGAAATAAACGGTTAAACTTTGGTAATGATACAGATTGTTAATACCCCGTTTGTATAATCAAATGTTTTGTATAATGAAGTATTTGTAAATTACGTTTGAAAAAAAAAATTTGGTGTGAAAGTTTGGGGTGTTACAATTTGGTATCAGAGCCATAGTTTAAGCGAACTAGGTGTCAATACTTGAACCTAGACTTAAACTGTGTAGGAGTTAAGTAAGGTACATACTTAAATATGAGGTCGTAAGTAAGTAAAAGCGGGGGTAAACCTGAAACAGTGAAACATGAGTCCTGGTGGTAAAGCTGGAAGCAAATATGTATAGGTGATTATAATAATATGGGCCCGTACTATCATAATCACATGATATATATTTGAGTTTGGTGGAACCACACAGGAATCATGTGAATCTGTAAGGGATGAGCAGAGGAGGTGTGAGGGGCATAGGTCCGGAGTACCTGTGTAATAAACCCAGTATGCCTGAAAATACTAAAGTATAATTAAAAAAAATATATTCAAGATGAAATAATAAGTATGAGGTATGAAGTGGGGAAAACCCATACTCTATATGTGAAGTATTATAAAGTATGAATGAAGAGAATTGAAACTAAGATAACAAGTATGTGAAGGGTAAGAAGAGAAAAGTTCAAATATGTGGTTGTGATAACCACCGTATAACGTGAGAAATAACGTAAAGTATATGTAATTGAAACTTGAGAGAATAGTAAAAGAGAAATGAAAAGAAAATGTATAGCTGAAAAGTTCCGTTGTCTAACGGAACGAAGTATGATTTTGGAATAAAAAATAGATGTAATGTCACTACAGTGACCAAAGAAAGAAAGATTGGAAAAGAATATGAATACATACATATATATATGAATAAAACTCATATAATAAAGAAGAATGAAAACACTTAACCGGGAAAAAGTAAAAGGAAATGAGCTGGGTTTGTAATTGTAGACAAACCCAAAAGAGGTATAAAAAGGGGTAAAGAATAAATATTGAGAAGTAGTATGATGTGTCTCCCAAGGAAAACCAGGGGATTAAAGAATGTATACAAAAAGTTGTGATTAAATATGTTAATATAAAATGAAAGCAAAATACTTAATCAAGTAATAGATAAGGAATCAAGGACAGAAATGAAAGTGTAAGAAATGGGAAGTCGTGACTTCCAACCCTAAAAGTAATATGACAAGTAAAGATATCCAATGGTTGGAGCAAATAACTAAGTTACAAGCATAATACTATAATGGGTAACATAACAAATTAAGTTACCTGAATGGGAAGGAAATGAAAAAAAAATGTTAAAGGCTATGAGTATATCGCATTATCATAAAGTGATTAAAAAGAAAATGAATTGGGAAATGGAGAGTTAATGCCTAATCAAGTGTTAGGCAAGAAATTAAAGATAAGACAAGCAATGAGGATAATGAGAGGGATATAAAGAAAGTTATTAAAGAAACTGGGGATGAGAAAAAAATGGTTATTGGAATCAGATTTAGTGGTCATATAAAATCAATATAAGAAGAGATGTAAATGATAAAAGGGTAACCGAAAGAATGTAGAAATGATTACTAAAGACTATAATCAATATGAAGTAAGGAATAAGAGAGAATGCCTAAGCAAGTACTAGGCAAAGAATCAAATATGAGATAAAGAATGAAAAATAAGAATTATGATAAATAGATAGGAAGTTACTACTTCCGAATGTGAATGAATCTAACGGGTAAAGGTGCCCAATGATTGTGAGAAATGGTCGGTACATGGCTAGTAATTATGAAATGTAAAAGAATGTGTGTATATGTGTTTATACGTGCTTATAAATATAAAAGAATGGGTAAGTTTTGGGACTTACATTATGTATAAAAGTATAAAGGTAGTTATAAAATAGGTATTCTAATTAGAATACTATAAAGTGTGAAGGAAAAGAGTGAGATAATGCATTTGGCATATCACCTCGAAATACGAAAGAATGATAGATAATGAGAAACTAAATGGCAGTTGTGTATCACCTAAAGATACATAAGAAGTAAGTCTTATATGAAATATGAAATATATAATGTTGTAAAGAAATGTATGGTGTATATCGCCTTAAGATACGTAGAAGTAAATAGTGTAAAGAAATGAAGTTTAAATGAAAGAGTAATGTAATATGTTGGGCATATAGCCTTATGACACATAAAGAAAAATGGTAAAAGATACAATGAAAGAAATTTTGGGTTTCAAGCTTAGAAAGTTTATAAGTAAAATGTATGAGACGTAAAGATTGAATGTTTATAAAAAAATGGTGAAATCTATATGAGTATGAAAGTAGTGTATGCTTAATAAGTATGATGAGATAAAACAAGTAATTGTTGAGTCAGAAATGCAAGTCTTTATTGAAGCGTCATTATGATGCATTTGGGGTAATAAGAAAGGTAAAAGTTATTTTTGGTATTAGCCATAACAAGTAAAGAGTAACGAATGGTAAAAGTTGACCAAAGAAAGTGGAGACCACATCTATGTCAACGGATCAGGTCGAGGTTTTGACCTGGGAGGATTTTGTGGCGCGGTTCCAGAGGTAGTATGTGCCTCAAGTAGAGATGGAGCAGAGTTCCCACGAGTTTTTGACTTTGAAGCGGACGACAGAGAGCTTGTGTGGGATGACACGGAAATTCACAGAGATGATGCAAGTGAGGGAGCGGTCAAGTGTTGTAAGAGCGGTTAGGGCAGGGACAGAGAGGGCGTGGGGTTGAGCTTTACAGCTCACGATCAAGGAGATGTTGGGGACGGTTAGAGTGGCTAGCGGAAGATGAGCAGTATACGATGGTTGATGTAAATGTCTTTACATCGTCAAAACATGCGTGATGAGATGGTGTTTGGCATTGATGTGAGTTGTTGGATTGTTAAGCTAGGTTTACTTTTCATTCTCCAAAGAAGTTGAAGAAGTGGGAGGTGGTAGTAAAGTGTGTTCACTTAAGATGTGTTGAGGCTTCGAGGCAAGTGTTATGTTCAATCAAGTGGGGGAGCCGGTCAAGTCGACGAGTGCGACTACGAGAAATGAAATTAAGCTTTTGGCGCAGCTGAAATTGCTAGAATGAAGACACGTAATGTGATTGAAAGTAAAAGAGCATGGAGCATTGTTGCAGGAGTAGGTGGCTATTATTGTTGAGGTGATCAAGGCAGCTAGGAGGCGCGAGTTTGAGCTTGAGACCGAGGCTCGGAGGAGGAAGGCGGCGCAGGTTGGGGTGCCAATATCAATGTCGGATGGGAAGCTGAGGACTTATGACTCACGCTCGAGTCAGAAAGTTAGAGAATACCAAACGAGAAAGGGCGCGAGTGAGGGAGTGGGAATATGTTTAAGTTGTGGTTGAACTGTGCACTATCGTCGTAACTGTAACTCATCGATGAGAAATTGTTACCAATTTGGTGGGATGGATCATGTTTAAGTTGATTACTGAGCTGGAAGACTATTAGAAGGGAGAATGCCAAAATGCCATTGTTGTAGCTCTTTTTCATGCAATTGATGGGCACACAAGTCAGGCAAGGACTGGAGGATGTGAGGGTGAGTTTTCCAACTCACGGCTAAGGAAGTGCAAACGGTGCCTGAGATGATGGTGAGTATTTTTCGAGTCAACTCTGTACTTGCCTCAGTGTTATGTCTATATGTGTATAATATACAGAAGTGAAGTGGTGGCATATAACAGGACTGATGTGAAATCCCGGTCGTACCTATCAATTCGGTGTTTCTTGTATGAGACTGGTGAAAAGCCTCTACTCATACTGGTGTTATGACATAGGGGTTAGATGGGATGCTTACCCCTAAGGGCTGAGTTCGTCTTCGTTGGCTGTTGCCAACTATAGCATCGTTAAGCTGTTTCACCAGTTATCATATGTAAGAAGGCGTGGGAACCCTACCTTTTTGGGAAAGGATGAAATTTAAAATATTGTAGGTATGGATGATACTACATATCCATTCATATAGTATCGTGCAGATGGAACTGAAAGGAAAACTCACATTTTTATTATCGAAAATTCAAACCATCTACAGTGGATGCGACTCTTCATTACCCTAAGTGCTGTTTCTTTTTCAAATTCGCTGTTTGTCTCTGGTGATAATAGGATCTTGAAGAGACTTTTTGGGAATAAATGTGTATAAAGTGATGTCATATAAAAACAAAATGTAGGACCTATATGTTAACATTGGAGAGATATTGATATTGACTTAGTTTGACTTTTTATTACGTGTTGGACTCTAGGTCTAATGGGCTAAAACTTAACTTATTTGGGCTCGTGTTGTTGGACTAGTATATATGGGCTAATGTGCTCACATACTATGAATTTTGTGAAATTATGGGCTAATGAAAGTCTCAACCTATATTACCTATTATATTGGTGTTGAATTTCGGGGACGAAATTCTTATAAGTGGGGGAGATTTGTAACACCCTAAATTATATAAACGTTAATTGATTATTAGTTTATTTAAAATTCGTTTTCGCTAAAAATGATTTGACGAATTTAATCCGATTATTTCGATAAATAATAATAATAACAACAACAGAATTAAGAGGCTAAAGTTCTAGTTATACATGGAGGGGGGTTATATGTTATTTGATAAACTCGGATTGTTATAGGGATTAGTTTTGGGTGAAAAGAAATTAATGGTGCAAATCTAAGGGACCAAAATTGTAAATGTTCAAATGTTGTATTAATGGGATTGATAATTGAGAATGGGGGACCAGGAGAAAAGAAAAATCGAGACCCACATATGGTCTCGTTTGATTCGCGATTCAGCAAGAGAGAGAGAGCCAAGAAAAGTGATCAAGAGATGCAAAGAAGGAGAAAACACACGCATCAGTTGTGTGTGTATGCGTGTTCACATCCAGATCGAAGAAGAGACAAGCGACACCACGAGATCTGGAAGCCGATGGTGTGATGTTTGTGTGTGAGCGGGTGTGTGCTTGGTGTTTTTCCCATGGCTTTACTTCTGATTTCTACTGGTTAGAAGTTCTTGTCTCGAACTCCATCTAGAAATTCTTGTAATTTTATGTGCTAGTCGATTCCTGCATATAAACCCTAGTGTATATGCAAGTGTCTGTGGTCATATGTCACTGTTTTTACCAAAGTTTCTCTGATTTTGAAGTACTATTGACTTCACTTCAGACCCTAAAGGTCTTTATATGATGTCTTAATGGGTTTGGGGTTGAAAATCCTAACCTTAATGTTATTTTGGGATTTTAGTATTTTTCACTGTTTTGTCCCTATTTTTAGAAAATTCATATAAAATCGTGTAATTGGCCATTTTGGGTGAATCATACATTTCTGGAAAGGTCTAGGTGTGTAATATCTTCATCCAGAAGTCCTTGGCCTAATTCCTGTGTTAGGTTAGATTAATATTGCAATATTCACTGAGTGGTCTAATTTCTGTCAAATTTGGTCCCCTGCCTTGAGAAATTCATTGTAAATTGTACAAAAATATTTTGGGTGCAAGGCCACTTGCCTTAGTTCACGTTTGACGTCTATTTTGTCCTTACCAAATTTCAGAATTCAGTTCTTAACCCAGTTTTATCGATTAATATTTCTTCAAGCGTGGTTCAGTGGGTGAACTAATTGTATAAGTCAACTTTGGTGATTTTTCGTTTATTCTTGGAAGGGGAAAATGACATGAGGTCAGGGTCTGTAGTCTTGCATTAGGGTCTTGTTTGTCCAATATTTTTCCTAGAATTTATTGATGATGATTTCTAGGTTTAAAGTGGCAATCTTTGCAATCTGGTCTGGATTTAACATATTTTGATACCCAATTTTGGTTAATTCATATAAAATAGAGGAAAAATAGTTAATACATATTCCTTACATCCCTAGAAAGGTAAAGAGATGGGCTAGGTGAATATCTAAATATATCCATGATTTGTTGAGGTTACGATGAGCTTAAGTGGTCATAAACAGACTTTCTTCTTTGAGGTTAAAAGCTGAAAATAAATATAATAAATGTTTTAATTATACAAGTATATAATTAAGGTGGGGCTTAATTATTATGACATATAATAACTTAATATACCTTATAGGAGTATAAGGTGTGCGGTGTTGAGCTTGGTTGGATTTGCGGAGTTGCCGCACGAATTTCTACACTGCCGACTCGAGGTGAGTGTTATGTGGATTTTCGGGTACATAGCAAAATGAATTTTATTCAAAAATGTTTTGGAGTCAAAGTGGTTTTATGGCTTTAAAAGTATTTTATGAGAAATATGCTTATAATGTGTAAAGAAAGAGAATAAGAAATGCAGTGAATTGATAATGTGATTGGCCCATGAAAATGAGTTGCTTAGTATCCGGATAAAGACCACGGCCTGCTGCGGTAGGGGTGGCAAAAAGACACTACTGGGATGGTACCTCCCGTCGCGAAGTAGTTGTCTTACCTTGATAGATGAATCCGTTTCATGCTATTGAGGAAGTAGTTATACGGGTGCGTCTCGTATAAAACCTACGGGTGCGCTCGTAGGAATGTACCATCACAAAATAAGGAATACCTTTGGGTGCGCTCATAGGAAATGAAATATTGAAAATTTAAAGAATAATGTTATTATTGAAAAGATGTTTTGGGTCTAAACCCATAATGCTCATGAGACATTATGTCTCACGTATATATATATTTTTAAATGCTATGTACTCAGGTAAGCAGGGAGGGTGGTAAAAGAATCAAGTGTGGGACCATAGCTTCCGGTGTATAAAGCGTGAAATAAACGGTTAAACTTTGGTAATGATACAGATTGTTAATACCCCGTTTGTATAATCAAATGTTTTGTATAATGAAGTATTTGTAAATTACGTTTGAAAAAAAAAATTTGGTGTGAAAGTTTGGGGTGTTACAGTTTGGATGTTTGGAATTTGGTTTTTGGTTAATGAAAGCATTTGGTTACAATTAATCTTGGTATTTCGGTATTTTGGATGTTTGTTTGTGTTTTGATTGTTTGAATTGTGTTTTGGATCTTGTTTTGGCCTTGTTGGAACTGCTTTCCTTTGCTGAAATCAGTAGCCAATTAGGTTAGTTTGGGCATTGAACTTTAACTAGTAGCTGTTCAGTCAGAACCCTAGTTATTAGTTAGCTATGCCTTGTTTGGTTTGGATGCCTTTGTTTGCTTCTGATTCAGAGATGCACTTTTGATTTCAGACAGTGACTAGGTTAGTTTGAGTTGAGTTTAGCTTATGCTTGGCTTGACTTTGTTTGGTTATTGCTTTTGGATAGTTGAGCACTTAGAAACTAGGTCCTCCGACTGTAGCGTGACACTACTAGTTGGTAATCTGTCATTTAGTCTAACCACGATGCTCCTGCGGATCGACCCTGACTACCACTGTACTAGTGTGTGTTAGGTTTTCTTTATTTTTGACCGTACGATGACCTAGGCGTGTCAAATTTTGGCGCCGTTGACGGGGAGCTGTGCGCTTAGATTAGGTGATTTGTAGGACTTAGCTTCTGATTTTTTATGTTTGATTTTAGTTCTTTGAATTCTGGTATGTGTACGTCTTCATAATGGGTGATTACTACAATGGATCATTCGATGACAATGGATGGCGGACCGAGGAGTCATCTCAACCTGAAAATTCTGCAACTTGGGCCCAACTTTGGGTACTCTGGTATAACACCCACCAAGAGCAGAAGGACCAGGCTGATGCTCTTGTAAGATTGCAAATTTCATTAGATAAGTTAGAGGAAAGTTGGAAATGTTCACCACCCTCGCCAGAACCTGAGGCGAGTGAGGCGAGTGATTTTTATACCAATGATACTGTGTGTGAACTTGCATCACCTGGATATGTGATGGAAGGGCATACACTTGGGGAAAGTCAAGAGAACACTGAGATGGTCGAAAATGTTGTTGAGGAAGAGGTTGTAGGTGACAATGCTACCTCTGACTCAACAGCTTTTGATGTTTTTGATGTTTTTGAAAATGTTGATAATGTCGAGCTGGTGATGAGTGAATCCATACCATCACCAGACGATTTGATTGATGAGGATGTTGTGGAGGAGGCTGTAAGTGACAGTACAGACCCCAGCACAACGATCCCTGAAATTGTTGATACTATTGGGGAAGGGGGTGTAGATGACAATACTACCCCCGAACCTAGAATTTTTGAAAATTTTGAGTCTTTTGAAAGTAAGGATCTGGTGATGGGTGACTTTGTACCACCACCAGATCAAACCAGTCACTCACTCTTGGTCACTATCCACCTGTTGGACGATGACCAAGAAGATGATGCTGGCGAGTTGGTTTTTGAAAATAAGAAACATGATTTTCTCGCCACTCATGATCCATTCATGAATGGAAAATTAGATGTGATCAATACCATCGATGAGGACATATGGAAGCATCCCGATTTGTTGCCTTCCGATCCCAGTCGATTGGAAAATTTTTATTGGTACTACAAGCCAAAATTCCAAACTGAAGATAGCATGTGGGACACTGGAAAAATGAGATCTGCAAAACAACTACTGGGAGTAGCACTAGGCGCGCTTCATGTTAAGCCAGCGATTTTGAAGAGATATAGAAGGAAGGATCGAGCTTGGAGGTTCAAAGCTACCTCCAAGCACTCACGGGAGTTAATCAGAAAACGACAATCGGGTAGCAGCAGAAGGATTAGCAAGCCATTTGACCCAGGAAAGTTTGAGGAGCAGTGGGTCAACAAAGGGACGGTGGTGATTGAAAATCAGCGAAGGAAGAAGGCATACGATCCACCGTAGCTCTAGAAGGACTCCACGTCTGGCTGAAGAAGTTAAACTTAGCGCTTGTTGGGAGGCAACCCATCGTGTCATAAGTTAGGTTTTATATTTCTTAGAATTAATTAGGAAAATACATCGATCTTTTGCAGGTATTAGTGGTCTAAAACAAGTGTGGGGTCGTGTGAGAAGTTTTTAAATTTTTGAAGACTGCGCCGTGGGTTTTTGAATTACGCGACGAGGGTTCGTAAACCAACCCGATGCGCAGGGGTTGATTTGGTGACACGTGCGATGCGCAAAGTGCAAATGCACGACGCAGGGAACGATCAGTCGGTTTTCTCCTATATTAAGGTAAGTCGCGACTCAACACACACCTCACACGACTCGGAGCTCTGATCGATGAATTTCTCTCACGATTTTTCTTGCTCATTTTGTTTCTACTACCAAGATGATGTTCAGATTAGATCACCCTTTCCTCCAGTTCCCAGAGGGACTGGCCAGCTCAGCGGAGTATGTTTCGCGGAGGGATGCCTTGACTGGTCGCCGGGTTCTCGAGGCGACAGTCATCGATAGGGATATCTTGAGGGACGCCGGACTCTGGGGCGCGATCGAGCCATTTCTACATCGCACCTGGACTCATGAGGAGGCGTCATTCACATGCCGGGGCTGGGACAGGATCATGGCCACCGAGGAGGACGTCGTCTACACCGAGCTGCTATTGGAGTTTCTATCCACCATCCACTTCGCACCTCGGGCATCAGACCCACATTCTAGGATCATAGTATTTCGATTGGGAGGTGCACAGAGGGAGTGCAACCTCTGGGAGTTCGGGAGGTGCGTAGGCCTATACACTCCGGCGGATCTTCAGCATCGCCACTTCACTCAGTTTTTTGGGGCCTGTATTCAGGGCCAGCCGGAGAGGCCTGACAACATGGAGATCTGGACACCACTGTCCAACGTTATGTACGAGGCAGGGACCTCGAGGGAGAGCCACCTCCGCGACCCACTCCACTGCCTCATGCACCGTATCGTCTCCACCTCCATCATGCAGCGGGAGGGGGGCAAGAAGGTGTCCGGGGAGGACATGACATTCTTTTGGGCTCTCCTCGACCCGTCCCGATTCCTCCACCTCCCCTACGCTCTTGCAGTTTCCCTATCCACTCACTCGACGAGAGCCTCCACTAGCAGTCCATTGGCCCGGGGGTATTTCATTACCCGCCTGGCCCGTTCATATGGGATCCTTACTGCCTCCGTGGCCGCTTCTTTGACCACGCTGCCTCCATCTCGCACGACAGCACGCACTTTGGAGAGGATGCGGCTCATTGAGCAGCAGCGCCCGGGGCAGTTCATCCGGGCACCTACAGAGCCTCCCCGGGCACCCCAGCCGGCATACGCTCAGCCAGGCAGGAGACGCCGGAGGCCAGAGCCAGCACCAGCAGCCCCGGCAGAGCCACAGCTGCAGGAGGACCCATCGTTCATGCACCGACTAGAGGCTAGAGTCACGAGGATCGAGGACCAGCTCGAGTGGATCGGGGAGGTACTTCTACAGATTGCATCAGCGCAGGGTATGCACCCCCGACCATTCCCAGCCAGGGCCCACGATCATGAGGCTGGACCCTCCAGGCCACCTGGTAGTGATTGATGTACTTTTTATTCTTTTTCTTTTCCTTTTTCTTTTTTGGGAAATATGTACAAAACTTATGACACACTTTTATATTTTGTATATATTTTGTATATTTTATTTGTAATGTTTGCTTTTAATTTGTTTGTTGAGTTATGCATGTTATACCTAATGGGAAGGAGTTGTCTCAGACAAGTGTGGGGTCACCGTGCTCCATCCACTTGTCTCGACCACCGGCGTGTTCACTGTAGCGCTACAACTCCGGAATACGAAATCAAGGATCCGTTTGTTCGCAATTATACCTATGATACTGAGCACCAAGCAATCTATCGTCCAAAAGGAGTAACTCTTTCTCCCTTGTTTTGAAATAAATTTTTTGTACAACGGGGACGTTGTACGGTTTTAAGTGTGGGGTGTGGACGGTCGAAAGAGAATTATTTTTTTGAAAATTTTTGCAGAAATGATCAATTTTTCAATTTTTAGCAATATTTTTCAAAATTTTTAATAAATTGCAATTTTGAAATGAATGGTTTGTGATTGTGATAGCATTAGTATTTTTCAAGAGATACTGTTTATTTGTGATCATGCTATTATTTAGTCAAATAAGTTGAGTTTTACGAGTTTGGAAGATTGAGCTGTTTTAGGATTGGAGTTTAGGAAGGAAATGTCAATATGTGGCCTTTGTTGTTCGAGCCGGTAGGTCTAAAATGGGTGGGATTTATGCACCTTATCACCTAAGATCGTCTGGTTTGGGATGGTATTTCTGAAAGCTCGTTACACGGACAACATCGAAAGTCATGGACAATTCCTTAATGGCCTTTAGAATCTGAATGAGTAAGTACACTTCATTGTGGACAGAAAGTTTGTAATCAAGGGTTCTATAGAAAGCCACGAATTCCAAAGAACAATTCTATTATGTTTTCACGAACTATTCCACTCTAACTCATAAAGCAATAAACTTTGAAACTGATCACAGTCAAAAATTGTTTGAGTCTTTATTATAATTTGTTAAAAACTCTCTTGCTTGGGGACAAGCAAGGCACAAGTGTGGGGTGTTTGACAACGCCTAGTGATATCAAGTATTTTAGGCGTTGTTGAGCCCTGTTCTTGATGAAATTATATCAGATATGTCTGGGTATTCTCACTTTTCGTGCCAGGACTTGTTTGGAAGAAAAGAATGGAAACAGGGACTAAAAGCGTGCAAAAGGAAGAAGTTTGGAAAAGAATGAAAAATCAAGAAAATACGTACGCGCGCCGCGGATCTATGAAACGCGCGACGCAAGCTTAAGGCGGTGTAACACATTCAGATGACGTAAAAACGGGGAAAGATAAGTACGCGCGCCGCGGATTCTTCATTTGCGCGGCGCGGCTGCGAGAAATTTGCAAATATAAATAGACGCAATTCCAGCCGAAAACCCTAGCAAAGACCGGGTGTAAAATCGACCTTGAAGCTCTTTGACTCCAAGATTTCGTTTCAGCAACATCTCAATTGGTATTTCAATGTTTTTGAGTTTAATTTCCTTTTAGTAGCAAGTAGTATTTGTAGCTAAAGTCTTTGGGAGTGACAACCACTGACTTTGAGCACTATAGGTTTCTGTTTTAGCATCATTGGATACTGTTTAGATGTTTGGAATTTGGTTTTTGGTTAATGAAAGCATTTGGTTACAATTAATCTTGGTATTTCGGTATTTTGGATGTTTGTTTGTGTTTTGATTGTTTGAATTGTGTTTGGATCTTGTTTTGGCCTTGTTGGAACTGCTTTCCTTTGCTGAAATCAGTAGCCAATTAGGTTAGTTTGGGCATTGAACTTTAGCTAGTAGTTGTTCAGTCAGAACCCTAGTTATTAGTTAGGTTATGCCTTGTTTGGTTTGGATGCCTTTATTTGCTTCTGATTCAGAGATGCACTTCTGATTTCAGACAGTGACTAGGTTAGTTTGAGTTGAGTTTAGCTTATGCTTGGCTTGACTTTGTTTGGTTATTGCTTTTGGATAGTTGAGCACTTAGAAACTAGGTCCTCCGACTGTAGCGTGACACTACTAGTTGGTAATCTGTCATTTAGTCTAACCACGAAGCTCCTGCGGATCGACCCTGACTACCACTGTACTAGTTTGTGTTAGGTTTTCTTTATTTTTGACCCCACGACGACCTAGGCGTGTCACTCCCGAACTCCCGGAGGCTACACTCCCTGTGCACACCCCCCAATCTGAAACGTACGAGCCTGGAACGGGCCTCCTGAGAACCCGGTGCAAAACGCACAGTAGAAAGGAACTCCAGCAGAAGCTCGGTGTATACCGTATCATCCTGGGTGGCCATGAGCCTGTCCCAGCCATGACAAGTGAATGAGGCATCCTCATGGGTCCAGGTGCGATGCAAGAACGACTCAATCTCTCCCCAAAGCCCGGCGTCTCGGAGAATGTCTCTGTCGATGACGGTCGCCTCGAGAACCTGACGACCAACGAGGGCGTCCCTGTGTGATATATACTTTAATGTGCTATCGAGCTCAGCGGGGAACTGGAGGAACTGGTGATCCAATCTGAATGCCATCTGCACAAAACAAAATTTTTTTTTGCAATTTCAGTCTTTTGTCTTCCCCGCCGCACCGCGACGCGGCCCAAGAACCAGGCGCGTCGCGCCGAGCGCCTGTTTTCAAAAATCCAAACCAAATCGAGTTTTAACCTGTTTAAACTCAATCCAAAGACACCACAAGGTAGCCTAGGTGCCGACTAACTCATCTAGGGTGTCTATTTGGCACAACAAACACCCTATGAGTCAGCATTGGCGATTTCTAAGTTTTGACATTTTTTGGAGAAATCAACCAAATTAACCCCTAATCACTAGTTTTAACAGGTAAAAGCTAGTTAGAATGACGTACCGTAGTAGTGGGAATGAAGTAAGCAAGAAAAAACGCGAGAAATTTTTGGTGATCAGAGCTCCGAGTCGTGGTGTGTGTGAATAGTGTCCCGGCTTACCTTAATATCGAAGGAAACCGACCGATCGCTTCCCGCGTCGTGCGTGTCACCAAATCAACCCCTACGCATCGGGTTGGTTTACGATCCCGCGTCGCGCATTCTTTATTCCCGCGGCGCGGTCATTAAAATTTTCAAATTCTTCACACGACCCCACACTTGCCTTAGACCACTAGTACCTGCAATTAATGATGATAGTTTTTTTAATTAATTCCAGTGTTGCAGAAATCGGCCTTGGCGGCTGATTAATCGGCGATTAATCGCTTGGCGGTCTTCAACCGATTACGATTAGGCCTAATCGGTCAGCTTGGCGGTTTGCTACAAAAATCGGCCATGGCGGCCGATTAATCGGCCAATTAATCGGTCTTGGCGGTCATTTTCTAATTTTTTTAAACTTTTTAATTTATTTTTTATTTTTTTATTTTTAAATGATTGCACAAACACTCTCTAATAACTCAAGAATACTGAAAAAAATCAATAGTAAAGAATAAAAACAAACAAATAAATAATCTTTGATGTGCATCTCGAAATAAAAATGAATCAAACTTTGCTATTTTTTATATTTATATATTTTTAAATAAATTCCTTTATAATTTAGGGTCTCCGAATAATCCCCGATTAGTCTGATTAATCCCTTAACCCTACTCGACCGCCAAGCTACCGTCAAACGATTTTTACAACCTTGATTATTTCTAAGAAATACAAAACCTATTCTATGACACGAAGGGTTGCCTCCCAACAAGCCCTAAGTTTAACGTCTTCAGCCAGACGTGGCACTTCTACCCCTATTCTTCTTCTTGAACTCCGGATGACATTGTCTTGAACTCTGGTATGAAATTTTGAGCCATCATTGATATTAAGGATGTGAGTTGAGTCATCCTATCACTCACTCCACTGATCCATTGCTGCTGCGATTCTGGAAGCTTGAAAACTTTTGCTTCCCTTTCTCTTGATTCTTTCTCATACTGCTGGTGTCTGGCTTCTAGCATCTCCATCATATCCAGCAATTGCTCCTTATCAATAGTGGCCAACAGGTGACTCTTCGTTTCCTTTAAAATCTCCTCTTTACCTCCTTCTCCCGTTCGCGTCCATATTTTTTCTTTGTTCCTAATTACAGGCTCCATTAGCACATTTTTTTCTGCTTGCTTGTCATCGTTCCCTGGAGGTATCGATACAGGGTTTCCGAACATATTCAACCTTCTTTTTCGCGTCCCAAAGGATATGTCCACATCCCCCGTCTTGCAGTCAATCACAGCGCCAGCCGTAGCTAAAAATGGGCGTCCAAAAATGAGCACAGGTGCGTCATCCAAACTTTCATACTCCATGACTAGGAAATCTACAAGGTGAAAGAAGTCTCCAACCTTGACGATGACATTGGGCAATTTTCCCTGGGATACCTTTGTTGACTGGTCAGCCAGCTGAAATACAACTTTTGCTAGTTCTAATTCTTCATTCTTGTACTTGTCATACAAGTACCCCGGTAGCACATTTACACTTGCTCCCAAGTCCAGCAAAGTGTTCCGAATGACCACATCTCCTACAGTAGTAGTGATCAATGGTGATCCAGGATCCTTCTCTTTTTTGGGCAGTGTTCCTAAAAGTGCCTCACTTGCCTTGATTGTCAATCTAACAGTGTCCGGTGTGGGAATCTTACCTTTTTCATTTCTCTCGCACATTTCCTGAAGGATCCTTGTGTCCTCAGGAGCGTCTTTAAGTTCATCCCGCAAAGGTTGGTTCATCAATGGCCCTATTGATTTAGGCGCTTCCTGTTTTTTCTTCCCTTTCTTATCTTTCTTTCTTTTCTTAATTCCTGCTATCACTGACTGCTTTTCTTCATGGACCTCCTTGTCCACCTTTGGTTGAGTTCCCTCCTCAACTAGAATTTCCTTTTCTTCCATTCCTTCCTCTTCTTTAATCTCCACTTTATCCTGGACTTCTTCTTTCTTCTCAGGTTCTGCCTTGCTTCCTGAATCTAATAAGTCCTCCAAGGTGACCTTTCTCCATTCAGCCTCGACAGTATTAACGTGTTCCTTCCCGGCTCGCTGATTATGGGTTGGATTAACCTCCGTGGCACTTGGCAGCTTTCCATTGTCCCTTTTTCGCTGATCCTCAGCCATTTGTCCAATTTACCTTTCCATGTTTGCAATAGCTTTTGCATTGGCATGGGACTGCTGCTGAGTAGCACTGAACATCTCATACATTTTTGCAACCAAGTCCTCTTGCGTTCCTGGGGCATTGTTGACAGTAGTGTCGGCCCCCCTATTATTGTTGTTGTTACCACCCCCACTCGTATTTCCATTATTGACCTTGGTGGTTATTCTGCCTCTGGTTGTTGTAATTCTGCTGCTGCCCTTGATTATACGGTCTGTAGGGTCGTCCATTGTTATACTGACCTTGACCCTGGCCATAAACTTGGTTTACCTCCTGAGTTTTCGGTCCTCCTTGACCTCCTTGTGGTTGACCTTGAGGTCCATTCTGCAGCGTTGACATAAGTCTGTCGAACTTCTTATTTAATTCACTTATTTCCTTTTTTTACCTCCTTCTTCCAATCAGCATCAGCTCCCACTGCTGCTACTGTGCCTACATTTTTTCTTGTAAAAAAGTTCGCTTTGGAGCCATTGCTCAATTGTTCCAAGAACTGCCAAGCCTCCTCCGGGTCTTGCCATATAAATGTCTCACTTGACGAGGCATTTATGATTGCTTGGTGTGTTTTGCTGACTCCTTTAAAGAACAATTTGACCAACTGCCATTTGGGAACCTCGTGATGCGGGCAGGATCGCAGTAACTCCTTTAATCGATCGAATGCTTCATGAAAAGCCTCTCTTGGCTTTTGCTGAAGTCCTGAATGACCCTCCTAATCTCTGTTGTTTTGCTGGCCGGATAGAATTCTTGTAGGAACTTGGCCTTGAGCTGGTCCCACGTGGTGATGCTGTTTGCTGGTAAAGACGTAAACCAGTATTTGGCTTTGTCTTTAAGAGTGAATGGGAATAACCTAAGCCTAAAGATGTTCCTATTAGTATTCCTGGGGTTATTAGCATTGGCAATCGCTATAACTTCATACAAATGATTGTATGGGTCATCATGCTTGTACCCCCTAAACTCCGGTAATATTCCTAACAATTGAGGCCTTATTTCTACTTGAGATTTAATATTGTCAGGAATATAAATTGGCGACGAGTCATCATATTCCCGTGGCTGGAAATGTGATGCAACTAATTGCTTTCTCGGTTGTGCAAAATATAAAGGTTGAGCAGGGTTACCGTAGAAATGCTGATCGTTATACCCATGCTGACCTGGTGGTTGTTGGTGCTGCTGTGTTCTTCTAGGATGTCCCCGACCTCGGTTCCACGGTTGTTGGGGTGCTGGTGGAACCCATCCTTCATCTTCCTCTTCATATCTCTCATCGGTCTCTGGATACTGGTACTGTTGCTGAGGAGGTTGCTGGTATTGTTGCGGTTGTGTGGGTTGAGGTTTGAAAAGTACTTGTTGTGGTTGTGAAATTGGTTGTGAAGTAGGTGTCTGTTGTCTAGAAACTAGGGTGCCATCACGGGTCGGCGCTCCCCAAGACATGGCAGAGGTGAATGGATTTGTGGATTGTGGTTGTGATACTGGTGAAAATGGTAGAATCGATGGCGGAGTGCATGATGGTATGGGTACAGGGGCTGAAACTGCACCACCAGAAGCACTCGTACTCCCGAATTGAAACTCCAAAACCAGGGGAATAAAATACATCCCCGTTGCCTCACCCAAAGGTTCCTAGGCAGCATGCTCTGGACTACTGCTAATATTACTAAAACTCATGATATTGTAACGCCTACATGCACGGTTTTTGCGCGCGGTTCGCTCAATCTCAGGATCAAAATGCAAAGGGGATACTTGCTCACCCCTGCGTGTACGCATGCACTAATGCAATACGCCCACAAAAATCAAAAATCAAAATAATAACCAAATGAAACTCAAAAAAAAAGAGAAATCAGAAACTAAAGCTCCTACTAATAACCTAATCTTAAGCTTACAACTCCCCGGCAACGACACCAAAGTTTGACATCGCAGCGGTCGTCATGCGGTCAAAAATAAGAAAAAACCTAACACACATACTTAGCACAGTGGAAGTCAGGGTCGATCCGCAGGAGTTACGTGGTCAAGTTAGGTGATAGATTACCAACTATAGTGTCACGCTATAGTCAGAGGACTTAGTTCCTACACTTTTGACTACTGATCCCACAAACATAAACTGAAGCAATCTCAACACAAGCATAGACTAAGCTAAGCTTCAACTCAAACCTAGTTACTTTCTGAAATCAGAAGTACATCTCTGCTTCAGAAGCAACAAAGGCAAACAAAGAAACCAAACAATCACAAGGCATGAACTAAACCAATAACTAAAAGTCCAAATGACAGTCACTGGCTAGAGTCCAAACCTAAAAGCTAACCTAGTTGGCTACTGAAATCAGCAAGGGAAAACAGTCCCAACAAGGTCATAAACACATCCAAACATCAAACAAACAAACACAATCCAATATCAAGCATCAAACACCGAAAAACCAATATTACTTGTAACCAAATAATTATTATAAACCCAAAACAGGTTCCAATCATCCAATACAGTAACAAGAACTGAAAAACAGTAACTAAAGTGCTCAAGGTCAGTGGTTGTCACACCCACAAACCCTAGCCACTAATACTAGCTATTAAACTAAAAAGAAATTAAACATAAAAACCTGAAATACCAAAAGGTAGTTGCTGGAAACGAGTTCTTGGAGTCAGAGAGCCTCTACGGTCGATTTTTCACCAGGGTTTTACTCTGGTTTTCGCCTCAAAACACCTCTATTTATAGTTGCAAAAGTTATACAACTGCGCCGCGCATTTATGGTTTCCGCGGCGCGCGTAGGGTTTTATCCCCGTTTCTTCGGACTTTGAATTTTGTTCCACCGCCTTGTATCCGCGTCGCGCCTTCTTGATTCCCGCGGCACGCGTACGTATTTTCCTGATTTTTCCTTCTTCTCCAAACTTCCTCCAACTTGTACGCCTTTGGTCCCTGTTTCCATTATTTTCTTCCAAACAAGCACTGGCACGAAAAGTGAGAATACCACGATATATATGATATAATTTCACAAAGAATAAGGCTCAACAACGACTAAAATATGTAATATCACTAGGCGTTGTCAAGTACGGCTCCAATACTGCATCCAATACGTTTCTGCTTCATCAGATACGTATCTAGGCATATCCATGGTGTATCCATATCCATTGCGTATCCGAAACGGGAGCGGCACCCTGGAAGACATTTTTGTGCATCAGAGGTTAGGAGTGAAGCTTACATTTGGTGTTGAACTTCAGAAGTACATAATTAAGTTCATTTTAGATAAATTACATATTAGTAACAGCTTCAAAGGCAACCAACAAATATTCATTTAACTTCAAATACAGATAAAAACTTTACAATAACTTAAATGTTTTAACCAATGCAAGCTTCTACTTAGCGTTCTTTGTTAGGTGAAGATTTTTTGGTTGGTATTGTTAGGTGAAGATTGTTTGGTTGGTGAAGGAAGGAATTCAAATATGGTGGTTGAAGAAATGAATTCTTTATTCATTGAGTTGGTGAAAACAAGCTATAAATAGCCTTCATGTTCACCATATTTTCTGCACCACAACTCAATACCTATAATTGAGTATATCTCTTGTAATCTCATTGTTAAATAAAATCTAGTTGTAGCCCGTGGACGTAGGATTTGCACCGAATCCGAACCACGTAAAAATCCTTGTGTTATCTTTTGCTTTATTTTCGTGAGTTTGTGTGTGTGTGATAGTGTGTTTCCGCTACGTGTACCCTGTCCGATTCCTAACAACTGGTATCAGAGCTTTGGGTTTCGGAGGAGGTCTCGGTTTTAGAAATTAGAGTATTCTCTGTGGTTGCAGTTTTGTCTGATCTTCCACATCAGAAACTAATTTCTATTAATCGTATTAAAGGTGTCTTGGTACTTTGAATGGTACTATTCTGTCACACAAAAGTACTATAAAAGATTTGTCTCTTGTTTGTCGTAATGGCTGAAAACAAGGTTGTAATCGAGAAGTTCAACAGTTCTGACTTTAGCTGGTGGAAAATGCAATTAGAAGCATTGTTATGTCAGAAAGACTTGGATGTGGTATTGGGGACAAGCCGGAGAAAATGGAAAAAGCTGCTGAAGATGCGTGGAACTCAAAGGACAAGAAAGCTAAGGCGGTTATTACATTATCGTTGGAAAGGAGCGTTGCTTTCAACATCATGAAGGAAACCACGGCACGTGGTATGATGGATGCTCTGACGAACATGTATGAGAAACCGTCGGCGGCTAACAAGGTGTTCTTGATGAGGGAGCTGTTCACTACAAGGATGAATGAGGAAGGCTCAGTTACGGTTCATATTAACAATCTAAATTCAATTCTGTCCAGATTGTCATCTGTGGGAATTAAATTTGATAACAAGACTCAAGCTTCACTGCTACTAGCTTCACTACCTGATAGCTGGTCTGGAACAGTAACCGCTATTACAAGTTCAGTGGGGACCAGTGGTATGACTTTTGAAGGGGTTAGAGATTTGGTTCTTGGCGAGGATGTCAGACGCAAGAATCAAGGTGGATCTTCTTCTTCTGAGTTATTAAATATCGGAAGAGGTAGAGGGAATAGCAGGAATAGTGGGAGCAGTGGGAGTCGGGGAAGAAGATCGTCTAGAACTTGGAAGAATGTGAAGTGCTGGAACTGTCAAGAGGTGGGACATGTTAAGAGTCAATGTCCAAAGAAAGAATTGAACATTGCTGGTGCTGAGAGTGTGTCTGAGGATGATGCACTGATACTAAGTATGGAAAGTTCTGTAGACTCTTGGGTCATGGATTCAGGGGCTTCGTTTCACGCCATGGACAACGGAGAAACGATGGTGAATCTAAAAGAAGGAGATTTTGGGAAGGTACGGTTAGCAAATGACGAGATGCTTCAAGTAACGGGCATGGGAGATATTGATCTGGTTACTTCATTGGGAACTAGATGGAACCTGAAGAATGTCAGGGTGATTCCGGAGCTGAAGAAGAAATTGATTTCTGTTGGTCAGCTGGATAAACAAGGACTGGAAGTAAGGTTTGGTAGTGGTAAATGGAGGGTGGTCAATGGAAATTCGGTGATTGCTCAAGGTATGAAGCATGGGTCATTGTATATGGTTGAGGTACCTGCTGAGGGAAGTATGACCGTCCCGGTTAAGCATGGCAAAATCTGGTTCGCTAAATCTAGTGCTAAGAGAGTTCATTTTGCAAACATGAATTCTGGAGCCAAGGGGATGTTAGCTGAACGAGTCGGAAAGTCTAAACCATTCAGAGGATTTTGTGACAGTAGGAGCACGGGGTGTGTTCCGGGTACAGTTACAAAGAGCCGTTGGGTTTTGAAGACTAAGACTGAAAAATTCTCTCCTGTTGGAAGTTTGCAAAGTTTGGAGAGTGTTAGTGGTCCTCGGTGTATCTCTGGAGCTGGTGGAGTGTCCAAACCGGTTGAGACAAATGATGAGTCGGTGGTGGGATTAGCCACGGCTGAGTTGGAGCTAGTGGGAGCTTCAACTGGCCCTTCTAGTACTTGAAGATGAGGGGCGGCACAACTAAGGGAATTTGACTGAGTCTTAGCTTGTTCTTAGGAACTGGAAGCTTGGAAGACTTGTTATGTTTGGAGATTAATGAAAGATGTTCAAAATCTTCAAGTGGGAGATTGTTAGGTGAAGATTTTTTGGTTGGTATTGTTAGGTGAAGATTGTTTGGTTGGTGAAGGAAGGAATTCAAATATGGTGGTTGAAGAAATGAATTCTTTATTCATTGAGTTGGTGAAAACAAGCTATAAATAGCCTTCATGTTCACCATATTTTCTGCACCACAACTCAATACCTATAATTGAGTATATCTCTTGTAATCTCATTGTTAAATAAAATCTAGTTGTAGCCCGTGGACGTAGGATTTGCACCGAATCCGAACCACGTAAAAATCCTTGTGTTATCTTTTGCTTTATTTTCGTGAGTTTATGTGTGTGTGATAGTGTGTTTCCGCTGCGTGTACCCTGTCCGATTCCTAACATTCTTGAGATCCGTTTTGGTAAAACCCTTCTTCAGTTCCAAAACTCCATAAAAATCACTCTTTTGTACTCTATTTCTATGCATTCTATAAAACGAATTTAAAAACACAATAAAAAGCTACAAAATTAAATTAGAGGTGGCCAAACAAAACTCGAATTTTGTTAGATCTGAAACAGTAGATGTTCGATGGTTTTGTTGGAATCTAGTTATTAGCATGAAAAAAACGAAAGAAAGATTGTAGACAGCAAAAAACGAAATTACCAAACATAAAGAAAAGATCAATCCCGAAGTCCAATTTGTTGCTTTACGTTCCTAACAAGCCAGAATACAAAAACGAAAAACGAAATTAATAGAAAAACGAAATCCAAGAAGCGAAATCAGGGAAGATGAAGCAGTTAGGGGTTTCACAAAATCAAATTTATATATAACGATGAATAGTGTGCAGATACCAAAATAAAACAAGGGCGATGAAGCAGTTAGGGGTTTCACCCGTTTATCTCTTCAATGTCCTCCCTTTTGCCAGCATACCACCAGCACCAACTAATACACACAAGTTGAATCAAACCCTTTTCTGCACATATAGACGGCGGTAAATGGCCAAAACGCTTTCCAGGGTTTTACGGAAAATGGAGAGAGAAGGGATAATCCTCTTTGTGGTCGTATAAAGCAAGGGAGATTATATATAGACGGGGGCATTTCAACAGGAGGATGAGAGAGAGGACGGCGGTAATCTACACGTTTCATTTCAAATGCATATAAAATCCAAGGGCCATAATGCGTGATTTGTTAATCATGCTTTGATTGTTTGTACATTTTTAAAATTTTAAAGGACTGTTTGGCAAAATCCGAATGATACAGATCTGAATCACTGAGATTTCTGAATCGTTTACAGGATATGAATGAATATGTATTTGAATGAAAACATCTTATTTGGTTTGATGATAAAAATGACAATTTTGTCGTTGATAATAATTTTATGTTTTATATAATATCTATTTGCTTGGAAATTATAAAAAAAATTAAAACATCGGAACAAAATCGAAAATAAGTATTGATTAATTTCAAAATCCAAATTAAATCAAAAACTTATCAAATCCACAAGAACTCATAATCATATATTCTAACGGTATATACTAATCCCTCTTCTATTAACTGCACCATCCTTATTCAGCTTATGTGCACCTGTAACCCGTCTGTAGTTCTGCACATAGAAAAACAGTTTCATGTGATAAACAAATTTGCACCAACAAAAGACATGGAATCAGCAAAAAAAGTTCATCCAAATTTCATACCAATGAATCAACAAAAAAAAAAAAAAACAAATTAGGTCGAGCAATACATAAGCAATTTTCAGCAACACAATACACATTTCAACCATTTTATCAATTTTCAAATACAATACACATTTCAACAACAAATTTCGAAAAATAAGGTCTACCACTGGAAAAAATTTCACACTTTCAACAGGAAATTTCAAGAAATCAAGTCTGACTGACATCTTACCTCCGATGAAGTTATGTAGCGACGGTGTTGGTGTGTGGGGGGGGGGGGGGGGGACCTCTGAAGCTTTGGAGCTGCGATCAGGAAGTTGTCAACGAAAAAATGGAAAAGGCGGAGACCTAGCGACGGTAGCGCTGGAGGAAGTGGATCACAGTCGATTGCCCCACAGCAGCGGGAAGGAGAAACGGCAGGAGGACGGTGAAGCTTTGGAGCTGTGAGGAGAAATACGCGAAAACGGGGAACGAAAAGGGCAATATCAAGGCAACATCCCATTCAGATTGATGTTTCAAACTTATTCGCACAGATAATTTATTCCGGTTGAGATGTGAACAAAGGGTTTATCCAAACGGTCTGAATCTTAGCGATCCACCCATGACCTCTTAATAGAATGATTAAGTGCCAAACAAAACGGAGCTTAAGACTTTTATACATTAAAATACGGGTAAATTGCATAAAAGTCAAATAACTTTTTTAATTTTCTCGATTTTGACACTGTATTTTTAGTTTTTGTAATTAAGTCATCATGTTTCCAGAAAAATTGCAATTAAGTCATTATGTTTTTCAAAAAATTACAAAAATGTCCATATAACAGGATGACAACAGGTTACCAGGTCATATGGTCAAATTTGCAATTTTTTAGAAAACCTAATGACTTAATAGCAAAAATAAAAAACATAGTGTCAAAATCTAAAAATTTGAAAAAGTTAGCGACTTTATGCAAATTGTGAATTTGACCATATGACCTGTGACTTTATGCAAAAGTTAGCTACTTTATACAGATTTCTATATTTTGACACTATGTTTTTTATTTTTGCTATTAAGTCATTAGGTTTTCCAGGAAAATTGTGAATTTGACCATATGACCTGGCAACCTTTTGCCATCCTGTCATATGGTCATTTTTGCAACTTTTTGGAAAACATAATGACTTAATTGCAAAAACTAAAAATGCAGTGTCCAAATCAAGAAAATTGGAAAAGTTAGTGACTTTTATGCAATTTATCCTTAAAATACTTGTAAAGTATATAGGCATTATATAATGGTATATATATATATATATATATATATATATATATATATATATATATATATATATATATATATATATATATATATATATATATATATAGCTTGGAAAGCCACTACCACCGTCGCCGGAGTGCTTCTGCCACGAGCCCGATTACCGACCCAGCCAGGGGCTTTGTCGGAACGCCACCTTAGGGGTTGAAACCACCCTCGTTTGCACCTCGGTTGCACACCATCAATGCTCACCTCCGTACGACCTCTCTTATTCGCCACAGTCCACAGGATAAACCCAGCACCACCCTTGGTCATCGAAGAAGAAATCCAGTTACTACCTTTCACAAACCACAACCAGTGTTTCTCGTACACATATTGCTAGCATCCCATTTCTACCAATTAGCACTGTTGAAGGTTCATCGGAGAAGATGAAGTCTAACCCAACTACGCCTTCCATCTCTCCATCTCGCCTTCTCTCTCTAGAATCCGCTCTCTCTATATCTCTCTCTACGCCATTTCTCCCTCTCCACCGAGCTTTTTCTCTCATTCACCAATAATTACCGAGAGTACGTGCTCCCAGACAACGTGACCAGCCCTTTTCCATTCATAGATTTCTTTTTGACACTTATACCCCTCCAAAATTAATAGTTGACATATAAGTCATTTGTAACAAAGTGATTGTCTTAAAAAAACCATTGACAAAGATTTATAAATCGACTAATGTTAATTCATTTTAGAGCTTATATATATTTCTTTTGTATCTTTATAGTTTGGCGTATAGTTATAACCTCGATTTTATGTTAGCAATTATATCTAATTTTAAAAGGTCTCTATGTTTATGTTTATTCAATGTATGACTTTAATAACCTAAATAAGCCTTTCATTTACATTTAATCGGAGTTTTGAATTTATTTTAGTTTATTTTTCAAAAGTTTCATTTTACCAACTTAGTCTGATTTATTCCAGACCCGAAACACGAATGTTACAAGGTTGTAGATGACAATACCACCCCTGACCCAACAACTTTTGATGTTTTCGATAACGTTGATAATCAAGCTCTGGTGATGAGTGAATCTATACCATCACTAGACAATTTGGTCGAAGAGGACGTTGAGGGAGGGGCTGTAATTGACAATACTAACCCCTACCCAACAACTCCTAAAATTGTTGAATTTGTTTATGCTTTAAAAAATCAAGCTTTTACGATGAGTGAAAATTTTGAAAAATTTAAGGGTCAAAATATGGTGATGAGTGAATCCTTACCATCACCAAACAATGCCAGTCGCTCACTCTTGATGCTGATCCATCTGTTGGACGATGACCAAGAAGATGATGACGATGATGTGGCTTTTGAAAGCGAGAAACATAATTTTCTCGCCACTCATGATCCATTAATGAGTGTGAAATTGGATGTTATCAATACCGTCGATGAGGACATTCGGGAGCATACCTATATTATGCCTTCCGATCCCATCCGATGGGAAAATTTTTGGTTGTACTGCAGGCTAAAACCAAAATCTGCAGACAACACGCAACATGCGAGCAACAAACGCTTCGTAAAACAACTACTGGGAGCGGCACTGGGCACGCTCCACGTCAAGCGAGTGGTCTTGAAGAGACACTGAAGGAAATATCGAGCTTGGAGTTTTAAAGCCACCTCCAAGCATTCACGGGAAATAATACGAAAACGGCGACCGGACAGCAACAGCAGAACCGACAAGTCATTTGATCCAGGAAAGTTGGAAGAGTATCGGGACAACGAAGGAACGGTAGAGGCTGAAATGCAGCGAAGACAGAAGGCATATGACCCACCGTAGCTGTTGACGGACGGTCCAGCTAAAAGCCCGAGCAAAGAAGCGCTTTCGGGAGGCAGCCCGACAATGACGATAAGTATTTTTATTTTATTTTTACTTTTATATATCATTGAATATAATCACTGTTGAGTGCGACACGGTATGTCCTAAGTGTGTGATGAGGATGAGGGATTAGAAAGGAAAACAAAGAAAAGAAAATTCAAAATTCGCGCCGCCAACACCATCAAACTGCAACGCGAACCGGGAAGAGACGAGATGTACAGGGGCTTTTCGTGCATACTCGCGACGTGGACATCTTCATGTCGCGCTGCGGGCCTTCAACCTTGATCGATGGATACTGGATCTCATCGCGTCTACGCGTCGCGACCTTGACACTCTGGCATTGCGGAAATGATGAATCAGCAAGAAGGACAACTCGCAATGTATAATCTTCTTTTGTGTTTTGCAACTTTTATTTTTCAATATGTTTATTACTGTGAATAGAATCTAGGCAAAAAGTGATTGTTGAACCAACTGAGGGAGTTTCATAACGCAAGTGTGGAGTCACCGTACCCCTGCACTTGTGTTATGCTGGCATGTTTACTATTGCGCCTCAAGTCCTGGATTTCATCGAGAATGGTACGAACGATCGACCCGGATACATATGATCCCAACAGTCAAGCGATTCACCGTCCTAAGGGGTAACTCTTTTCTCCCTTGTTTTGATTTTTCTTTTGTAAAACGGGGACGTTGTACGGTTTAAAGTGTGGGGTGGGGACGGTCGAAAAGAGTTTTTTGAATTTTTGCAGAAAAAGTCTGAATTTTCAAAATTTTAGCAACTTTCAAAATTTTAAGTAATTGTAGCGCAGAAACGAATATGTTTTGAATATTATGGCATTGTGGTATTTTTCAAAGAATACTGTTTAGTTGTTACCCTGCTAGTTTTAGTTAAAACAAGTTGAGTGTTTAGGAAGTTAGAAAATTTTGGATTGGAGTATCTGATGATTGGGATTCAGGAGGGAAGTATCAATCAGTGGCCTTTGTTGTTTGAGCTGGTAGGATCGAAAAGGGTGGCCCGTAGGGCATTTATACACCTCATTACCTATGTATAAGATGTACTTTAAACTTTTAAAATATTCTAGATTGAATCTTTTAATTTTTCGAAAATTAAACTTCTAATTTAAAAAATTAAATTTAAATCTTTAAGTGATTTAATTTATCTTTTAATTAAACAATTAAAAAATTAATTAAATCATGATAGGCATCACAAAATTAAATCAAATTAATTTACCTATCTCATCCCCTAATTTCGAAAATAGCATGTATGGGATAAAGGTTTCCAGTTATCTAATAAATATCTATTACCAAAAATAACAACCTACTTTCCAATCAAGCATGCAAATCGCCAAAATGGGGTAGAGGCTAGGGTTTTCAAAACCCTAGTCACCAAAAACGAAATGGCCTTCGCAAGGGTTAAGTTTTTCGAAAAAACCCTTAGAACAAATAATTAATTATAGCAATTCACAAGAAAAACAAGCAGGCTCTGATACCACTGAAATATTTTAAGCAATCAATGAACTAAATAATCCTAAGTTCACATGCAACCTAAGATGAGGATCTATGTTTTTCTATCAATGAACATATAACAAAAATCCTAAGGCCAATAATAATTTCTAAAGATTAAAATAAGAAAAACCAACCTTTGTTTTTCTTCTTGAAGCCAGCAACACAAATGTCTTGCCTCAAATGAAGTCACACCCAAGAGCAAGAGGAGGAGAACGAAATTCTAGAGAGACAGAGTGTATTTGGCGCAAATTAGGGTTACCTTATTTATAGCCTCCAAGTGGTACAGTTAAAACCCTAGAGGAGCCCTCTAATGGACAAGCCTGTAACCCATTTGGACCAAGCCTCTAAAACCCTATTAGGGTTTCGAAATTAAGAGTGGTCACACTCTTAATTTCACCACCTATGGCTCCAACTGGTCAGTCAATATTCAACTATTGAATAATTACAAAACCAGTCCCTGCACCTTTAATTAATTAAATTAGTCACTAAATTAAATCTAATTAATTTTAGATTAATTTCTAATTAATTAATATAGTTTCTAATTAATATATTATCGCTTTAATATATTAATAAACTATTTATTTTATTTCTATTAATTTATTAAACATTTAATAAATCAACCTTTCTCTCTACTGAACTTTCTGTCAAACCTCTAGCTATGAGGGCAACCCAAATGAACTTTGCTTCAATTAATAAGATAAATACAAATTATAAGTCATGACTTAGACACCTAATCCAACAGTCTCCCACTTGGATAAGTCTATGACTTTAATTGTCAATTTATCTTCTGATTAATCAATAGATCTCAGCTTCCTAGAAACTGCTACCGAACTCTGACCCAGTCAGTTCTCTCCATAGATAAGTGATCATATGATCCTGCGTCCAACAAGATATCTTCGGACACGAGACATGGATTGAGATAAATCTCTGTCCGATACTCTGTTTCCCGATTTCCGATTTTGCATATGACATAAGACTTCTAATTGAATACATCAATTCAGTCCTGGCTGGCCAGCACTTTAGTCAACTTCAAAATCATCGAGAGGCCTACACATATTTATTTCCCATCAGGGTCAAGGAACGAATAATCTTCGACTCATATGCTTGTGTCTTTTACTCATCAAAATTGCACACAACAATACGTTTTATAACATCGAGTTACTGATGCGTTTACGCATTATCAATGCACAACTGATTTGCAAATTTCAACTCATATGTCTCCGCTTCAAGATCATAAGATATTATCGTTTCAACATTGCTCGTGATGTAATCCATGAAGCAATCTATCGAGTGCGGGTTTATCCAATACTCAAATCTCTATTTTAAGTACTCATGAACATTGTAGCAATCATATTGCTATGTCTAACTCCTTAGACAATCTACAAACCAATTCATGACAGTCTTGATTCAATACTTACTTCCCAAAGTATGAGCGACTGTGGACCTTTCGAATAATCAAACTATTCGGGAAGTAAAACATGCAAAAGTGAAACATAAAATCTGACTGATAGCTACTCCTGCTTATTACCAAGTCTCCACGAGGTAATCACCAAGTCGGATCTTTCACAAAACTATTATCGGTTTCTAGATTCCTTTTAAACTTTTAATTTAGTTTTATATCTATGTCTATATGACCTTTCACTCTTTCTATGTATCCAAAATGTCTTACATCGATACACAAATCCAATGGGACACTCTTCCGATAATATCTTAATTTTGTCATTTTGTCATTCTTACTTACAACTTCATTCTGGTGATGTGTACTGTGACTTCCCATGGTTCTCGGGATCTTTAGTCCACATGACTGCACCTTAAGACTGTTTCGAGGTGTTGTGATGTGCCGGTGACCCACACGTGCTCCATCGCAAAGCCAATGAAACTCTTTAACCATTAAGTCATTTAGCACCAAATCTTGATGCTAATACTTGCCGCTTTGAAACTCCTTTCAAATTATTACTAACATTCACCCCAATCATTTCCTAATGATTTCTCGCGTGTGTTCAAAATCTATTCAGTATTCTCAGCCAGGTCATATCCTGAATCCAACTTACTATGCTCTAAGCATTAAGTCATCAGGACATGTTCATGACTCTTCTGATCGATCCAAGAAGCTCGTGGAATTCGATCTAATCTAATTCCAAACCCTTTCGGAATCTTAGGATTACTTATAATCCCTGTGTCACGATTTTTGAAAACTATTTCTTTTCGGAGACTCTTTCTCATGCATCTTGAATCTTATCAAGATCATGCTTGTAATGGCTAGGTCTATACTGATGATTACATCTATCCGATAGATGTTTGTGAATAATGTGAGTATATTGCACCTTATTTATTTCTTTCATGCCAAGTCATCACACTTGCAATGACAGGAAATTCTTTTCCTGAGTTTATGCATCTTGAATCTCATCAAGATCATATTGGCAGAGATGTTTGCAACCACCTAAGTACGTTGTATCTCTTTTAAGCAAGGTTGTAAAAATCGTTTGACGGTAGCTTGGCGGTCGAGTGGGGTTAAGAGATTAATCGGATTAATCGGGGATTAGTCGGAGATTAATCGGGGACCCTAAATTATAAAGAAATTCATTAAAATATATATAAATATAACAAAATAACAATGTTTGATTCATTTATTCCAAAATACAAATCAAATATTATAGATTTGTTTGTTTTTATTCTTTGATATTGATTTTTTTTTTAGTTTTCTTGAGTTATTAGAGAGTGTTTGTGTCGTCATTTAGAAATAAGAAAATAAATAATAAATTAAAAAATTAAAAAAAATTAAAAATGACCGCCAAGACCGATTAATCGGCCGCCAAGACCGATTAATCGGCCGCCAAGGCCGATATTTGACCGATTTTTACAGCAAACCGTTAAGCTGGCCGATTAGGCCTAATCGTAATCGATTGAAGACCGTCAAGCGATTAATCGCCGATTAATCGGCCGCCAATGCCAATTTCTGCAACACTGCTTTTAAGCCTTTCACAACGAACCGTCTCTTAACACCGAGTCATTACACTTTGTAATGATAAGAGACGTTTCCTAGAAACAGTGATAGCATATAACAACAATACTCCCACCGGCTTTGACACGGTTATATGATTCTTTCGAACCATTCACAAAATCCAGAAATTTTGGCACATTTTGAATATCCGAAAACCAAACCTTTCTGACATCTTAATGGAAATGTTTCAGGCCATTCACAAGATCCAATCTTTTGGCATATTTTGAGAATCCGAATATCCTTTCTTGCGAGATGCCCGTGGGGTTAATCCCGGGCCCATGTACCTTGGCACGCTCTTTGTGAGTCCCTATTAGCGTGTCGGTGATCCACACGCGCTCCACTAACGACTCACAATGTGCCATGCAGTATCCTCTCGGATTTCATCTTCTATTGAGAGTGCTTCTCCCGGAATCAATTACTTGACTCTGAGTATCTTCTCACTCAACCAGATGTTCTGTAAGTACATTTCTATCCATGTCACTTTCTTTTGACGATTCAATTACTCCCACTAGTTTTTAGACCAGGTGTAAAATCAATCAAATCGTTACATAGACATTTCTATCCATGTCGCTTTCTTTTGATGACTCAATTACTCCCACTGTTTTTAGACCAGGTGTAAAGTCAGTCAAATTTTTAGATAGACTGTGTCTCGCCCTAAGGTTCTCTTATTTGGCAGCAACCGGGCTCACCAATGCTTCCAAGTAGTCGGACTGCCTATCCGTACCAACTTTAGTGTTTTACCACTAATTGGTATGTCACCTAGATCATAACTACTTATGACGGTGACCAATACTACTGGTCAAGAGAAGAGTATGTCATGTTTAACAGGAATCCGATTCCTGGTCAAGGCTTAGTGGTGACTAAAGGTTCTTTCAATTAGCTAATCCTAAAATCATTCAGGATCATTCTTACTCCCACTCTTTCCTTAGAATATGAGTCCTTTCCAAAAGAACTCTTCATTCATAGTTACAGTCGGGATAGCCAATGAAACGACACTGCTCATCAGGTACAGGCTAGTCATGAGGTTCAGACGAACGCTACATGACCCTAGACTTCCTATGTACAGGTGGGACGATCCCATCTTTACAGTTCAGATAGTGTCTGCAAAACCTACTTGGTCTAAGATGTGGTTGGACTATGGTTTCTATGGTCTAACTGGTTGAATATTCAATTCGTCGGAAACTAATTGAAGATGTATCTCATACATCGAGGATCGAATTATTTCGACTAATGCTCCATCATCTTCCTTAAGACACATTATAACCATTAATGTTCTTGGAAGAGTATATACTGTGAAACATTTTCTCAGTTTATGTTGTGACTCAAATTCTTGTTGATCTTATGCTTCCTTTGAAGTTCTTGAACTGTTCAAGATTTCAATTCTATCGCGTATTCTGATAAGCGAAACCATACTCATCACGCTAAGTGACAAATATCGTGAAGCATAACTAATTGTGTTATTTTTGAAGATTCGAGCAATACACAGTAACTGTTGTGTCCGTTGCTCATAATCTTAATTTCTTTTACATCTTATGTAAATTTATGACTTTGTTAATTTTGTTCAAGATATGCAATCATCACCTGACTCTAAGTCAACTGATTCCAAAATCCTCTCCTCTGGATCTTTGGGTGATTCATTTCTTGCCACAAATGATTTTATCAAGAACTAAATTCATCATGTGACTCTAAGTCAAATGATTCCAAAGTCTTGTCCAACTGGACCTTTGGTTGAATTGATCCTTATAAAATTTACTATAACAATCATAGACAACCCAATTCATGAATCCAAACACTTTGGATGTATCAACATTCAAGTTATTGCCATTCATGCAATTAACATACTCATAGAACATTTCAAGGATAATTTAAACAAATATGTATTAAAAGAAAAGTCAACATTTCATAAAACCAAAATATCCTTGAACAATGTACTATATGATAGACAATGTCGCTTACATCTAATGAGCAAATCATAATATCTAACTAAACTCCAAAACTGCATGAGCTTTAGATCCAATCCGAACATGCTCCTATGCAACAACATCCAGTATCCTACAAAGTCCATGGATACAGAGCAAATGTGAGAAACACATCCTGTATCAAGGAATTAAGGATCAGGAGTTCTGAGTTTTAAGATATTCCATGAGTTGCCAAACCGTTCGGCTTCGGAGCATTTATCCAATCTTTCCGTGACTGTGTCCCACCTTGTGGATTCCCAGTTTGAGACATCAAAGAACCGGTCCAGACGATCTGGATCATTTCTTGATGCGCGTTATAACTGGACTCAATCTTGAAGCAGCTGAATCAATGGAACTATGCTTCTCCATGAACGACTCGTATAGAGTCAACATTGAATGCATTTCCATGACTGTATTATCTGGTTGCCCTTTTTGTACATCTGGATGGATATATCGGCGAGTCGAGTTAATGCTCAACTCCCGATTAAAAGGTGGCCAAATATATACAGTTCACCTATGTGTCTCTCTATCTTGAGAACATGTGAACTAGTGCTACTTCCTGCACACTTCAAGCTCTTTGAAGATCTTAGCTCGTCCTTTTCAACCGGTTCTCGGAACCTTTCCTCAACCAGCTGTGCTAACCAATCTGACCCCAGGAATTCTAAATCCCTGTGGAACTCGGGGTCAATGATCAATAGCATGAGACAACAAACTTTTCTTGACTTAATAGTCAATGAGTCATGCTCATCACAGGCTACAATGTGATGCCATGCTATGTGGAGTGGACACTCAGTTAGATATGGCTTGCCTGCAAAACTAAGAACTATTCTCTATTTGTGAGGCCATACCACATAGTTCAGGCCAGTCACCCTTACCATATGTAACAGGTGCATTCTGAAACTCTCAGAGATGGGTGAAGGATGAGAATGACACTATTTTTAGACATTTATAAAATTTTAATTTGTTAGTTTAATTTTATTCCTTTTAAATAATTACCCAATTTATTATTTAACAAGGCTACGATCCAAAATAACCCAACTATGGTGTGAAGAGGGATGTCATAATCATAACATAATGGTCATTAAGGTAGATAAAACACTTATCAATTTCATCTTATGAAATTCCAAGATCTGTTGAGATTCATTGAACTGTTCAATGGCATGTTTAATCTCGGATGTGCTCCACTGTTTGTGACTCGGATGCCGAGGATCACAAACTGGATGTGAATAACCATGCAAATGTGCTCGGGAACCTCAATGTCATTTATCATCTCTAATTAACGTGCCGGTTAACCACACACGCTCCATCAACAATGATAAATCATGATAAACCCATTACCACTCTTTATGAGCCCCTATTAGTGTGCCGGTTAACCACACACGCTCCACTAATGTCTCATAAAGTGTAATGTGTAATTTCATGGATTAGCATCTAATTTACATTTTTCCTACAGTAACTAGATTTGGGATTTTATAGAATTGTTCTAGTACTTTCAATTACAGCATTATACTTTTAATGAGAATTAAGCGGTCCTATCAAACCCGTTCGGCTAACGACACTCGACTGACCAGGAGAGCGGTGGGTGAGAGTGGACACCCATTAGACTACCATTTTATAGGCAGTCGCCTTATACCCTCTTTATAGGATAGTTTTGTGAATGAGGCCTACTAACGGTAAGACTAACCAATTTATCTTATACAAATAACATTGACTTTTAATTATACTATGTATAAGATGTATTTTAAACATTTAAAATATTCTAGATTTAATCTTTTTAATTTTTCGAAAATTAAACTTTTAATTTAAAAATTAAATTTAAATATTTAAGTGATTTAATTTATCTTTTAATTAGACAATTAATTAATTAATTAATTAAATCAAGATAGGCATCACAAAATTAAATCAAATTAATTTACCTATCTCATCCCCTAATTTCGAAAATAGCATGCATGGGATAAAGGTTTCTAGTTATTTAATAAATTTCTATACTCTTTCTCATTCCCAGGTCGTCTGAAATCCCGCTGGTTCTGCCATGGCGAAACCTTCTTGCTCTCGAATATCTTCTCAATCGACCATCGATTTATAGATCTAGTCACCGATTTACAGGTTTGATTTTGATTTTAAAGGTTAGATTTTTTTATATTATGAATCGAGACAGAGCTTCAGTGTAACCATCATTGATTTTGATTTACAGGTTTGATTTTTTTAAAGGTTAGATTTCAAAGGGCTTCAACATACTCTGCTCTTTTTTATTTCAAGCGATCGCACCTATTTTGCTCTTTTTGATTCTGAAGTTCATGGATTTCAAAGGGCTTTAACTATCACAGATGTGTTTCCCATATTTTTAGAAATCGACGATTGTTTCAAAAATCACTGTTCTTCTGAGTCTTGTTCTTCCCATATGTCAATTTTTGTTCCATATTTGTGGTACAATCGTTTAATTTTTGTGTTATAGATTTGTGCTTGTGTTCTTCCCAGATGTTAATTTTCTTCACGATTTGTGTTCTAGTGTGTTTAAATCTTGTGTTCCATATGTTAATTCGATGTCTATATTTCTTGTGTTCTTCCTAGATTTCTACGGTGCTACAGGATGGCTTGATCAGGAAAATTATTTGGGTTTTTAGCTAGAAGCTTAACGGCTTTGGCTTTTTAATTGTGATGATGAATTCGTAGTTGCTTCGATCGATCGATCGATCGCGAGAGAGAGAGAGAGAGAGAGAGAGAGAGAGAGAGAGAGAGAGGCGTTTTTTTTGCAATTCAAAAATAATATATAATACAAAGAAAATTAAAAAAGAAAGTTAGGGATCAAATACGCAAATTACTCCAAACCATAGGGATCATCCGTGTAATTTACTCTTAATTGATGTATTATTTTTTTTGGTGACACTACTAGAAAATGGGGTATTTAGCCACGAAAAATAGCCACGCAAATTTTGCGTGTCTAAATAGCCACGCAATTAACACGCATCTGTCACACAACCTGAAACTCCAAATTTAGACACGCATTTGTGACGGAACCTCTACGCATAAGAAATTCGTGGCTGTTGCGTGGCTAAATAGCCACGCATCTACCACGAAAAATAGCCACGCAAATTTTGTGTGGCTAAATAGACACGCAATTACCACGCATCAATTACACCCCAATTTTAGACACGCACTTGTAACGGAACCACAACGCATCATAAATTCGTTGTCGTTGCGTGGCAAACTTAGCCACGCGATAGCCACGCAGTCATTGAATGCGTGGTAAAAGAGTGGCTAAAATAGATATATGGAAAATTGTGTCTATAGCGGTGCAAACTTAGCCACGCGATAGCCACGCAGTCACTGAATGCGTGGTTATTGCGTGGCTAATTAGCCACGCATTTACCACGCACACAGGCAGTGTGTTTTTATTGTGTGGTTAACTAGCCACGCAATAACCACGCACTGCCTGTCTGCGTGGCAAAAGCGTGGTTAATTAGCCACGCAATAGCCACAATGTTTTTCTATTTTTTGTTTTTTGAAAGGCAAACATTATTTTTTTGAGTTTATTTTTTGCATATCCTTATTATACCTTATTATTGTTATATTTCTCAGTTTATACGTAAATTCGCCTTACCCACAAGCGTGTACACCTTTTAAACCAGTTACACATTTCAAGCTTTATCCTTTCAAGGTGTATAAGCGCATGTAGTTTTAATACACCAACACATTGATGCATATACAATCATCCTCATACATACACAGACATATACATATACTTTACACACATACATACTTATACTCATACATCACACATTGTATGATCATTAATATTGATT
This sequence comes from Cichorium intybus, assembly GCA_023525715.1. Lineage (NCBI taxonomy): Eukaryota > Viridiplantae > Streptophyta > Magnoliopsida > Asterales > Asteraceae > Cichorium > Cichorium intybus. Next base: position 381,516 of record JAKNSD010000016.1, read on the forward strand.
AGAGCGATATAGAGAGAGAGTGTGTGTATATGTATGGATGTGTTTGAGTATGAGTATAGATGAGAATGAGTGTATATGAGAATGCGTGTCTATTAGTATAAGTGTATGTCCATCAATGTGTTGGTGTGTTAAAAGTACAAGTGCTTATACACATTGAAAGGATAAAGTTTGAAATGAGTAACGAGTTTGGAAGGTGTACACGCTTGTGTGTAAATCGAATTTACGTATAAACTAGGAAATAAAAACATAATAAAATATAATAAGGATGTGCAAAACATGAACCAAAAAAATAATGTTTGCCCTTCAAAAAACGAAAAATAAAAAAAAATCGTGGTTATTGCGTGGCTAATTAGCCACGCATTTACCACGCACACAGGCAGTGCGTGTTTATTGCGTGGTAAATTAGCCACGCAATAACCACGCACTGCCTGTGTGCGTGGCAAAAGCGTGGTTAATTAGCCACGCAATAGCCACAATGTTTTTTTATTTTTCGTTTTTTGAAAGGCAAACATTATTTTTTTGAGTTTATTTTTTGCATATCCTTATTATACCTTATTATTGTTATATTTCTCAGTTTATACGTAAATTCGCCTTACCCACAAGCGTGTACACCTTTTAAACCCGTTACACATTTCAAGCTTTATCCTTTCAAGGTGTATAAGCGCATGTAGTTTTAATACACCAACACATTTCAAGCTTTATCCTTTCAAACTGTGGTTATGGCGTGGCTAAATAGCCACGCATCTTCCACGACAATATAAAATCGAAAAAATGAGGTGCCGGGATTCGAACCCTGGTCTCCTCTGTGGGGGGAACATCAACTACCACTTCGGCTATAAGCCTCATCCGTTTATTATTTCCCTCAATTACAATATAACCCTTTCAAATAATAATTATTGTTATTATTATTATTATTGTTATTATTATTATTATATTGTTATTATTATTATTATTATTATTATTATTATTATTATTATTATTATTATTATTATTATTATTATTATTATTTTCGTTTATGTTTTCGTTTTATTAATTAATAACGTTTGAAATAAACAACGGGTTTGAAAGGTGTACACGCTTGTATGTAAGTCGAATTTTTGTATAAACGGAGAAACATAAAGATAATAAAGTATAATAAGGATGTACAAAAAATGAACCCAAAAAAATAATTTTTAGCCTTCAAAAAACGAAAAATACAAAACTCTTTGTGGTTATTGCGTGGCTAATTAGCCACGCTTTTACCACACAACTGGATAGTCGTCGAAATTGCGTGGCTAATTATCAACGCATTAGCCACGCACTATCCTGTTGTGTGGTAAATTCGTGGCTAAATAGCCACGCAATTAACACAAAGATTTTTGTATTTTTTGTTTTTTGAAGGGTAAACATTATTTTTTTGGGTTCATTTTTTGCACATCCTTATAATACATTATTATCTTTATCTTTCACAGTTTATACGTAAATTCGAGTTACACATAAGCGTGTCCACCTTCCAAACCCGTTATTCATTTAAAGTTTTATCTTTTCAAGGTATATATGTCTTTTAATACACCAACACATTGATGGACACACATACTTATACACATATACACTCATTCTCATATACACTCATACTTATACTCGTACTCATGGACACTTATATAAACACACACACACATACATTATTTCTATCCCTCTAATCAATATCCATGCTCAAACAATGTGTGAGTTTATATGTATAAGTATGTATGTGTGTGTAAAGTATATGTATAGGTGTGCGTGTGTGTCTATGAGTATGAATGTATGCACACCAATGTGTTTGTGTGTTAAAATCACAAGTGCTTATACTCATTGAAAAGATAACGTTTGAAATGAACAATGGGTTTGGAAGGTGTACACGCTTGTGTGTAAGTCGAATTTACGTATAAACGGAGATATATAAAGATAATAAAGTATAATAAGGATGTACAAAAAATGAACCCAAAAAAATAATTTTTGGCCTTCAAAAAACGAAAAATACAAAACTCTTTGTGGTTATTGCGTGGCTAATTAGCCACGCATTTTCCACACAACTGGATAGTGTGTGGTTAATGCGTTGTTAATTAGCCACGCAATAACCACGATTGTATTTATATTTTTCGTTTTTTGAAGGCCAAAAATTATTTTTTTGGGTTCATTTTTTGTACATCCTTATTATACTTTATTATCTTTATATTTATCCGTTTATACGTAAATTCGACTTACATACAAGCGTGTACACCTTCCAAGCCCGTTGTTCATTTCAAACGTTATTTTTTCAATGTGTATAAGCACTTGTGATTTTAACACACCAACACATTGATATGCATACATTCATATTCATATACACGCACACACACGTAATATTAACAATAATAATAAAAATATGAGACTAATAATAATAATAATAACAACAATAATAATAGTAGTAACAATAATAATAATAATAATAAGTATACGAATGGGATATATTGAACGAAAACGAAAAAAGTAATACAAAAACGAAAAAAATAATAATATTAATAATATTAACAATAAAACGAAAACGGATTAGGCTTATAGCCCAAAACGATATAATTAATAAAACGAAAACATAAACGAAAAATAATAATAATAATAATAACAATAATAATAATAACAATAATTATTATTTGAAAGGGTTATATTCTAATAAAGGGAAATAATAAGCGGATGAGGCTTATAACCGAAGTGGTAGTTGATGTTCCCCCCACTAAGGAGATCAGGGTTCGAATCCCGGCTCCTCATTTTTTCGATTTTACGGTTTCGTTGTAGATGTGTGGCTACTTAGACACGCAATAGCCACCAACATTTATTTAAAGCTTTACCGTGTTGTACCTTGTGCTTTAAAGTATATACCGCGTTTCGTTGATTTTGCGTGGCTATTTAACCACGGAATAGCCACCAACATTTAAATGAAAAAAAAAAATAAGGATTTTACGATTTTGCGTGGCTATATTCTAATAAAGGGAAATAATTATGTATGTTTTCCATTTCTTTTATATATATATATATATATATATATATATATATATATATATATATATATATATATATATATATATATATATATATATATATATATATATATATATTAGCCGTTAGCCACCCTTTAGCCACCAAATGCAATTAAATGATTTTCCCGCTCACGCATTAAGGTGTTGTAAATTTTGCAGTAAATAAAATACCCCTGGCCGTTGTTATTGCGTGGTTAAACAACCACGCATTAGCCACCGGATGGAATTAAAAACTTTTCCACATACGCATTAAGGTATTGTACATTGTGCATTAAAGAAAATACCCCAGGCCGTGGAAATTGCGTGGCAAAACAGCCACGCTTTAGCCACCGGTTACGCTTTAATGACTTTTTTTGCGCCACTATATTATGTTTTTAGTGGCATATATTTTTATGCCATTATATAATTTGATTGAAAATTCTAAAATTCATATCCCGCTCCTAATTCCCTCCCGTATTAAGAACCAGCATTTGGAATTATGACATATCTTTTGAATGAAAAATCTAAATTTCATATCCCGCTCCTCGTTCCCTCCTAGATTAAAAACCTAGGGTTAATACATTGGTGATATACGCTGTTTGTGAGCCAATGCATTCAAGTATCCAACATTCCAAGATCTCTTCCATCGACGATCGTATCTCACCCCGTCGTTGCTCAATCAAGCCCGCCTACCGTCCGCTGCCTTATTGTTGCTGTTGGTGTGATTCCGGCCACTACAAGATCGAAGTAGGTGGGCGTCGTCGGTCGCCTCCGCTGACGGCTTCCTCAGGAGCGTCTCTGGCTTCAGTCGCCTCTACCTCCAGCTTCCTCAGCCTCCACATCAGAATTCCCGGCTCGAGTTTCCTCCTTCTTACCTAGATTCTGGAACAAGTTATTTTCCATGGGTGCCTGCACCGCCCCTCCGTCCTTCTTTCAGTCAGCAACCACCGTCCAAGCATCCACCGCCGTTGAAGTTCATGTTTCTTGTAATCAAATTCAAACTGAAATGTAAGTATTTTATGATATATACTTTGTAGAATTAGAGCCATACTTGTCAATTATTGTGCTTCTCTTAGTGTTGATCTGTTCCGCTGAAGTTGAATTCTAGATAATCAGAGCCCTACTTGTCAAGTGTACATCGTCTGGGTGGTTTAGAGTCCTTCACTGTATTAAAAAAGGGAACGAAATGTGGATGCACAAAAGGTGTTCGATTAAATGCCCAGGAAAGATTTAGTCTCATTTAAGTGCTATTTTTGTTAATACATGGGGATTATTGTCTTTCTGTTGAGCTATTGAATTTCAATTTGCATCTGTATTGCTTCACTTATCTGCAAATTTCTGAATGGATATGTACAAAAAAAACAATAGTGTAGTGTTCTTTTGTGTTTGCACTAATATCAAAAACTGATTAACGGTCAAGAAAAGTATAGTAGTAATATCGTATAAATATAATCACTACTGAAAATCATGAAGTGATAAATGTACACTTGTTTTTCTGTATTTTTCTCTTTTCTTTAATCATTGATGCATCCATTTATTTATGTATTGATATGTAGACTATGACTACATTTATGCCCCCTCAACATGCAGCAACTTTTTTGGCGTTCCATCCACAAGATAACAATATTATTGCCATAGGCATGGATGACTCTTCAATCCAAATATACAATGTCTGCGTCGATGAGGTAGTTATTTTTTATTTGTTTTATATTAAAACCTAAATTGAGAGTGTGGTATTTTTATAACTAAAATGATGTTTATCGTTTATTTGAGCAGGTAAAAACCAAGCTTAAAGGCCATCATAAACGAATAATGGGCCTTGCCTTCTCTAATTCATGGCAAGTTAGTATTTTTTTTATCGTGAGACTAGCATTCAAGGTTTCATTATAATTGCTTAAATACTATTATCTTTAAGAATAAGTAAAGTATATCATTTGTGCAAAGCAAGAATAATCAACTGTTTCAACATTATTTCGAAAGGAATTTGACCCGGATAACGAACGGGTGAATATCTTAGACTTGTATTTAGCATACTTTTTTTTTTGCTGGAGTTACTCAAGCTACTTTTGGAGTTTTTAGGTAATAAGGAAAAAATACTTTATTTTATTTGATATTTTTATATCTTTTTTAACTACGATTTGTATGGATCAGATTCGCTTCGCATTTCTGATAGATTTTTATTGCATGCTGCAGTTGTCGGTTTATGGCTGGAGTTGCCATTAATTACTATTGCACTTCACAAAAGATACTAATATTATTTCTGTAATGAAATCGGTTTGTTGAGACATTCATCATTGGGTGAGTTTTAATTTCTTAATAAATAGTTATCACAAAGTAAATTATTTTAACTTGTTAAAATGATGCAGGTGTTGTATTTTAGAACTTAATGGTGCATTCATTGATGGCTTTGATAGAGTTATGAGAGTGGTGATCTAGCAGAGCAAATGATGAACATAAAAATTGTAATTTGGAAATGTTGAATATAACGTAATTTGTTGTATTTAGTTTATGTTGAACATAGCAATGTACTTTTACTTTGTTTATTGTTGCATTTATATACAATATATCTTTGGGATAATATATGGTTTGTGAGATATTTACTAGTAGTGAAATAATATTTATTTTTGTAATTAAATAGTGAAATAATATATATTTTAAAAATTAAACTGTGGCATAAAAATTGTGTGGAAATTGCGTGGCTAAACTTTATGTGTTAATTGCGTGGCTAATTTTTTGTGGAAATTGCGTGGCTAATTATGTGTGGAAATTGCGTGGCTAAACGTTTGTTGTAATTGCGTGTCTAAATTTGTGTGTTAATTGTGTGGCTAATTTTTTGTGGAAATTGCGTGGCTAACTGTGTGTGGAAATTGCGTGGCTAAACGTTTGTTGTAATTGCGTGTCTAAATTTGTGTGTCAATTGCGTGGCTAATTTTTTGTGGAAATTGCGTGGCTAACTGTGTGTGAAAATTGCGTGGCTAAATGTGTGTGGAAATTGCGATACAAAATTTTCCGGATTATTGCGTGGCTAATTGTACGTGGTTATGGCGTGGATAATGCGCGTGGCTATTGAGTGTTAAAATGGCGTGGCTAATGCGTGTTAAACTGTGCGTGGTAGTTGCGTGGCAAATTTGCGTGGCTAAAGCGTCACTACAATTTAGACACAAAGGGTTCTTCCACAGGTCAGTTTTCGTGGCTATTGCGTGTCTATTCGGCTTTTGCCACACAACAGCCACGCAAATGTGCGTGGCTAACCCCCCAGTTTTCTAGTAGTGTGAGGCCGATTTGTTTGTTTTGTTTGGAAGAGCCAACATCAGGTAAACCCCACTTGTCCCCATCTTCACTTTGGGTATGGATAAATCCATGTCATCTTTATGGACCTGTAACATTCAGTGACAATCATTGCGACAAAAATGGAAAGATATATTGTCTCGTTCACAAAAACTTTATCTTTAATTTGTTAGGTTTGCACACAAAGAAACATAAACTTGCAGTGCGATCACACAGCGATGGAATTCACAATTGGTGTAAGCATCTTTTGTGTTATTCTACTAGCTTTCTTACTCCATATCGTCTGCAAAAAGACGGCAAACACATGGAAGAACCGAAATCCACCACAAGCAAAAGGGGCATGGCCTATAATCGGACACCTACACCTTTTAGCTGGACCTCAGCTAGCTCACCATGTTTTAGGTGACATGGCAGAAAAATATGGCCCTATCTTCACAGTCAAGCTTGGTGTGCATCAAGCTTTGGTAGTTAGTGACGGGGAGATAGCTAAGGAATGCTTTACCATCAACGACAGGGCCTTTGCAAGTCGACCAAAATCAGAGGCAGTAAAACTTATGGCCTATGATTATGCGGTTTTCGGCTTTGGTCCATATGGCGAATATTGGCGACAAATGCGCAAGATGGTCATGCTTGAGGTTCTATCTCAACGGCGAGTTCAGATGTTTGGACATATCAGAAGTTCAGAGCTTAAAGCATCCATCAGAGATCTATATCTTAGCGGGGTGGAAAACAAAATGTGTGAAAATTTAGAGATGGTGAAGGTGGACATAAGTCAGTGGTTTGCCAACTTGGTGGTAAACATTATGGTTAGGATTATTACCGGGAAGAGGTTTTTACCAAGTGATGAGGACGGAATTCGGTTACAAAAGGTCGTAAAGAAATTTTTTAAGTTAATGGGGGCATTTGTGGTTTCTGATTTTATCCCGTATCTCAAGGGTTTGGATGTGGGTGGATATTGTGAAGCCATGAAGAAGACAGCGACAGATTTGGATATCATCTTTGAGGGATGGTTGAACGAGCGGAGAATAGAGAGAAAGCCATCGCAACAACATGAAGGCAACCGAGTCATTATAGATGTGCTGATTTCCATTCTTCAAGGTGCTTCTGAAGAGGAATTCCCGGGTTTCGACCATGATACAATTATCAAATCCACATGTCAAGTAAAACTTTATCATTTCACTGTTTAGATATCTATATTCAATGTTTTGTGCAATTTTTCAGCATTTTGCCTAAGACCTAATCCAAGACCTTTTTTTATGCAAATTTAATTTGGCAGCAACTTCTAGTAGCAGGCTTGGACACGACATCCGGTACATTAACATGGGCTTTAGCATTGCTGCTCAAAAACCCAAAAGCACTAGAATATGCCCAAAATGAAATTGATGAGCATGTTGGAAGGGACAGACTGGTGGAGCAGTCAGACATGAAGAACTTAGTCTACCTCGATGCCATCATTAAAGAAACATTGCGTTTATATCCATCAGTACCTCTCTCGGTTCCTCATGAATCCATGGAGGACTGCATTGTTGGTGGCTATAACATTCCAAAAGGCACTAATCTAATGGTAAATCTTTATAAGATGCAACGTGACCCAAAGATTTGGTCAGATCCCTTAGAGTTTAGGCCGGAGAGATTCTTGACAAGTCACAAGGATGTTGATTTCAAGGGAAAACATTATGAATTGCTTCCTTTTGGTAGTGGTAGAAGAGTGTGCCCTGGTATTCACTTTTCCGTCCAAGCTGTGGGTTTAATACTAGGTAGTTTCTTACAGCAGTTTGTACTCAAAACTCCACCAGATGAAGCCATTGATATGAGCGAAAGCTCCGGACTGACTATAAGCAAATCAACTCCACTTGAGGTTCTTTTGGCGCCTCGGTTATCCACAAATATGTATTAGATTGGTTCACGCAAATCCCGTACAAACCACACAAAGCCACCATTTATGATAGCGGCAAGAATGTAACTGAATCTTGATGGCAAATGTGGAACATGATTTATTAAATTTTCATTCTGGTTTTAAATTAGTATGCTACTGAACAAGTTAAAATTATAAGCATAAATTTGTTGCATATAATGAAGTATAATGGTTGAATCCTATCCATAGATCTCGAATTTCATACGATTAATCCATCATTTTCCTCATATATTTTATAGGAATACTAGTGTAATATAAGAATACAAGCATAACTAAAATTTGACTATAATCGGTATTTTTATTATTTTCTTCAAATATATACATGCATTGATTTTTATCCTTTTTTTTGCTTTTGATATTTATCTTTTTACTAATTTTGTGTGGTTTTTAGCTTCTCTTTTGCCCATTGTAGAATAGGTACAGAATCCAAAATCTGTATTTAGAGGAAATGGGTATTGGTAAAGAATACATGATACGACGTGTGTGTGAATGTCAACTTACACAATAAACACATCCACAGACATAACTGAGAGTTTATTTAAAATTATCCATAGGAAATGGGTTTGCCTTCAAAAGAAAAAAGATGAGAGATGATGGGTACGGTACGGTTACTGTGGGAAAGGAAAATGCTTTCTCACTTAATTCAAGCAAGTATAACTTGGACTTATAAAAAGAACTTCCTGACTACCTATTAAATAGCAAAATAACCTATAAAGGAGAAACTAAATCACCACTCTTCCTACTACTACTCAACGGTCAGAGGATGGGCAACATGGCCTTTTGATCCATTCACCATGCAACAATAAATTATTAACTAAAAACATAATCAAATAATAATTAACTATCTATTGAAACCAGTATTTCAGCCATGCATATGATCGTGACTACCAAACCGAATAATCTAACAATCACCCCCTAATTGGTTTGATCATACCGCTCATTCACAACAGTGCTCAATCAGCATTTTTTTCAAACCATCTTGATTCTCGACTTTTCCCGGACACCCGATCTCCACGTCGGTCACATCCAAAGTCTTCTTTAGCTCAACCAATTTTAATTGTTCACTACACATGTGACATGTAACATGGCATACCCATGGACACGTTCATTAACATCACGACTTTTTCCGGATCCTCGACCTCTTCTCCGGCCACATCTGAAGCCACCCGATCTGAACTGCCATTGTCATAATGTTCACACCATGTTGTTTCTCCATTCCCTTCTTGTCTTGACAGCCATACCATTGTCGATCAATCATATTCCAAGAGATTCTAGCTTCCCCCCTCAAGAAGACAAGGTCACCACCACCTTTAACGTCTTTTATTTCCTGCAGCACGAACCGAACTCAAAGCCACCTGGTTTGATTTCCTTCCGCTCGTCTTTTCCACGCCTTTTGACAACCCCAATTTTTCGATCCAACATGTTCCGATCGAGAGTCCTCTTCCACCGATTAAGAAAAAGAAGCTCTTTCTTTTTCTATTTTCTTTTACCTCTGAGCAAGCCAAATCAAAAACCCATCTGTTCTGATTTTTTTTCTGCTACCCTTTACTACTTCTAGTTAGGCTCTCTTTAACCCGAAACACGGATCGATCAAGGATGGAGACTGCACATTTCTTCTTGCAAAAACAACCTTACACTCCCTTCAATAGAACCTGGGTTCTCTGATACCAAGTGTAGAATAGGAACATAACTCCAAAATGTTTATTTATAGGAAATGGGTTTGCTTTCAAAAGAAAAAAAGATGAGAAGTGATGGGTATGGTACGTTTATTGTGGGAAAGGAAAATGCTTTCTCATTTAATTCAAGCAAGTACAACTTGGACTTATTAAAAGAACTTCCTGACTACCTATTAAATAGCAAAATAACCTATAAAGGAGGAACTAAATCACCACTCTTCCTACTACTACTAAACAGTTAGAGGATGGCCGAGAGCCAACGTATTATCATGCGACATTTAGGCTACAGCCACCACCATTCCAGACTAGTGGAGCCAAAGAGACAGGGCCCTCAGGACCCATCACGATGATAATCAATGATATTTCTTGTAGTTTCTGATTCTTTTTATTTTTAGTTTTAAATATTCGATCCCAACAGTCAAGTAATTCGTCGTCCTAAGGGGTAACTCTTTTTCTCCTATTAGTTTGAATTTTCTTTTATACAAAGGGGACGTTGTATGGTTTTAAGTGTGGGGTGGGACGATCGAAAAAGATAGAGTCATTTTTTAGTAGAATTTTTTATTTTTAAAATTTTTTCTCATTTTTTAAAATTTTTTTGGGAAAGTGTAGCGTAGAAACAAACAACTTTTAAAACTTTAGTAAATTTGCTATTTTTTCAAGAAATATTGTATAGTTGTGATATGTTAAGTCTGAGTTAAAATAAGTTGAGTTGTCTAAGAAGTTAGAAATAGTTTTGATTTAGAATTATCATAAGTTTGGGATTCAGTCAGTGGCCTGTGTTGTTTGGGCCAGTAAACATGAAAAGTGTGGTTTCCCTCACCTCATTACGTAAGGTCACCTGATTTGGGATAATGTTGTTGATAGCCCGTTACACGGACAACATAAAAAGTCATGAAAATTTTCCTAACTGCCTTTACAATTTGAACGAGTAAGTTGTAAAGTAAAAGTTTGTGATCAACAGTTCTTTAGAAAGTCGTGATTCCCAAGGGTATCCTGGTCATTTTCCAAAAACCTGATTTTTACCCTAACTTCTGAGATAACAGTAAACTTTGAAACTGGGATTTTCAAAAAAGTTTGAGTCTTTGTTATAAGTTCTTAAAAACTATATTTGCTAGGAGACAAGCAAAGCACAAGTATGGGGTGTTTGATAACTAGATTTGATATTGCATATTTTACGCATTATTAGATAAGCGTTTAGTTATTTTATTGTTATAAAATGACTAATGTTACTCACTTTTAGTGCTAGTTGCTTTGTGTGAAGTTTATGCTAAACTATATGGTTTAAAATGCAATTTGGAACAAGATGAGGGGCAAAACGGCATAAGGCGGATCAGGTGGAGTTAGCGACGCTATCCTTTAGGGATAGCGATGTTATCTCGTGATAAAGAAGAAATCTCAATTTTGAATTTTAAAAGCACGAAATCGAGGAAGATAGAGAGATAGCGACGCTATCCCCTAAAGGTAGCGAAGTTGTCTCATAATTTCCTGACTATAAATAGAGAGCATCAGTCCGACTTTTAAAGCATACCGGGGCATCACCAGCAGATCCGATAGTCCGTTTCTTATCTATTTTCAGTTCTATTAGATAATTTGGTGATAGATTTGGTTTTTTGTTAGTTCATAGCAACTCGGTATCGATGTATTTTGCATTCATGAATTTCTTCATTTACTAGATGTTTGGTTTAAACTCAGGAGGAATCATATGTCCTGTAGTTCTTTTGGTTTGTTTTGATTGCTAGTTTGTTGAAAGATTGTTTGGATTGTTTCGGTTTCAATTTTACAAAAAAAGTATTTTCGGTTTCATGTTGTTCAAGATCTGCTATCAGATCTGTGTTTATTTGGATTTCATTGGGTTTCAGTTTGTTTCCAAGTGTTAAGTAATTTCCCTGCTATAGAGTGACACTATGTCAGGTTTTTATCGACACAAAGTGCCAACTACGAACTCCTTGGTTCGACTCTTACTTACCCTAGCTATTGGATACTAAGGTTTTATCTTTGATTTTTGACCGCATCAACGACTGCGACGTGTTAGGTGCAGGGGGTTGGCATCCTCGTCCTAAAACCCCCAAGGGCCCCCTGTTTTATATATATATATATATATATATATATATATATATATATATATATATATATATATATATATATATATATATATATATATATATATATATATATATATATATATATATATATATATATATATATATATATAGGGGAGGTTAATGAGAACATTAACTAAGCTAAGAACATGAGAACAAATATGGACCACGTAATTTAAAAAAGACCCCATCAGGCCCAAGACATTATCTACGTTCACTCCCTCCGACAATTCTACCGGGAATGCGACGTCTACGGCACCGTGATTTCATCTTCCGGAACGCCGCCGTTGTTTTCCAAAAATACATGCAAAAACGTCCATAGTCACTCATTGATTGCATTAAAGTCGCCGTTAATTAATTCATCTTGCTCACATTACGCCTCCTTGAATCCTTAGGTACCGACGTACCGTTATGATTTTTCCAAACATTAGTCTTTTTACTACGATCATATTCATTCATTGATTGCATTTAATGTTTATTTATCGAAATTAGCGGAAGGAAACAAACTAGAAATGGATGCTTGAGATAATCGATTATAGTTACCTTTTATTTTGGTTATCGGAGAAATAAGTTGACAATCACCATCACAATTTCCATATTCATTCATTGATTGCATTTAATGTTTAACCGTTTCTATTTGAATTTTATATTGAGCGCGTCTCCAGTAGACCTTGTTTAGTGGCTGTTCCTGTTCGGCAGCCATGGATTACGAGATGCAGAATTTGCCATCGAAGCTTGTTTAGTTACTTTTAGGTATTTGCTCCCCTTTGGAGCATCTGGTAGACCAAAGAAATTTGAATTTCCTTGAAATTGTTCCAATAATTTATTATTTCAGATTCGTCAAATAACTTGCCATTGTCGAAAGTCAAGAAGATATTAGTTAGAATTTTCATGCACTTAAGATGCTCGACAAAATGACTGAAAGAAACTTTCGTCCAAATCCCGCCTACTAGTGGTCCTTGCACTCACTCCGACCTCAAAATACGCCACCAAACTCAAAAAACTAGTCTCACACCCCTATTCTCTGTCATGTCGAAGTCCAAGGAGCTGTAGGCTTGTTCACGTACCATTAAGCGCTTAATCATATATGATTCTGAAATATTGTTCACATGTGATATGTTTTTTCTTCAATCACATGTGATTAAACCTGGTTATTAAGCGCTTAATCATATATGATTTTGAAATCTTGTTCACATGTGATATGTTTTTTCTTCAATCACATGTTATTAAACCTTGTTATTCACATATTCACATTGATTAAAACATGTTATTTATATGCAAATATGTACATAATGATTTTTTTATGTTTAAATAAATTTTCTTATTATATGTATTTAATCACATGTGATTAAACATTGTTCATCACATATGGAGACACACGTAATGCACCTAAGGTGTTCAACAAAAATGACTGAAAGACACTGTCGTCCAAATCCTGCCTACCAGTCAGTGGTCCTTGCACCACTCCGACCTCAAAATACGCCACCAAACTAAAAAAACAGTACTGTCACACCCCTATTCTCTGTCATATCGAAGTCCAAGGAGCTGCAGGCTTGTTCAGGTACCATTAAGCGCTTAATCATATATGATTCTGAAATCTTGTTCACATGTGATATCTTTTTTTGTTCAATCACATGTGATTAAACCTTGTTATTAAGCGCTTAATCATATATGATTTTGAAATCTTGTTCACAAGTGATATGTTTTTCTGTTCAATCACATGTGAGTAAGCCTTTTTATTAAGCGCTTAATCATATATGATTCTGAAATCTTGTTCACATGTGATATGATTTTTGTTCAATCACATGTGATTAAACCTTGTTATTCATATATTCACATGTGATTAAAACATGTTATTTATATGCAAATATGTACATAATGATTTTTTATGTTTAAATAAAATTTCTTATTATATGTATTTAATCACATGTGATTAAACATTGTTGATCACATATGATTAAGCTATTCACATGTGATAAAACCATATTATTCACATGTGATTATAACATTGTTATTCACATATAATTAAGTTATTCACATGTTATTCATATGTAAATATGTACATAACAAATTTTTTATTTTTAACTAAATTTTCCTATCACATGTATTTAATCACATGTGATTAAACATTGTTATTCACATATGGTTGAACTATTCACATGTGATTAAACCTTATTATTCATATCTAATTAAAAGTCTATCATTCACTTGTGAATATGCACATGTGAATGGTGGGGTGGGGTGGGGTGGATCGGGAGTGGGTGATAAAAAATTAAAATTTTTTAGGTGGGCGGGGTGATGGTAGGGTGGGGGTGGGGGTGGTAGGGGTAAGGTAGGGTGGGGTGCTTGTTGGTCGGGTAGGGTGGGTTAGGGTGGGGTGGATCGGGAGTGAGTGGTAAAAAATTAAAAAATTGGTGGGCGGGGGTGATGGTACGGTAGGGATGGGGGTAGTAGGGGTAGGGTACGGGGGTGTGGTAGGTAGGTTGGGTGGGTGCTGGTTGGTGGGGTGGAGCAGGAGTGAGTGAAACAAAAATTGGTGGGGGTGGGTAGGGAAGGGTAGGGTGGGTGCTGGTGGGTTGGGTGGAGCGGGAGTTGGTGGTAAAAAAATTATTTTTTTGTGGTGGGCGGGGGTAGGGTGGGTAGGGTAGGGTAGGGTGGGTGCTGGTGGGTGGGGTGGAGCGGAATTGGGTGGTAAAAAAATTAAAATTTTTGGTGGGCGGGGAGGGTGTGGTAGGGTAGGGGTGGCGTGGGGTGGGTAGGATGGGTGCTGGTGGGTGGGGTGGAGCGGAAATGGGTGGTAAAAATATTTTTTTTGGTGGGGGGGGGGGGGGGGTTGGCTAGGGTAGGGTGAGGTGGGTGAGGTTGAGCGGGAGTGGGTCGGGTAAGATGGATTGGTGCTGGATAGGGGACGTGGTAGAGATGGGTGGTAGTGGAGGCGTAGAAGCTTAGTAGTGGTTACGGTGGAAGAGGGCGGATGGGGGCGTCTGATAAAATTGTGTGGCTTATATTTGTTCTCATGTTCTCAAATTCAATAATAATTGAAATTGTTCTCTCTCTCTCTCTCTCTCTCTCTCTCTCTCTCTCTCTATATATATATATATATATATATATATATATATATATATATATATATATATATATATATATATATATATATATATATATATATATATATATATATATATATATATATATATATATATATATATATATATATATATATATATATATATATATATATATATATGGAAGGGTTCAAATGAGAACCATTAAAAAGTTGAGAACCGTAAAAACTAATATCGGCCCTTGACGCAATTTATCAAAGCGTTGTATATATATGAAGTTTAACTAGTGTTAACGCGTTGTAGACGATCAAACCCCAGAACCTTTAGATCAAAATAATGTATGGTTTGGATTAGTTCTTTTAGTTCTCAATCTTTTAATGGTTCTCATTTGAACATATATATATATATATATATATATATATATATATATATATATATATATATATATATATATATATATATATATATATATGTATGTATGTATGTATGTATGTATGTATGTATGTATGTATGTATGTATGTATGTATGTATGTATGTATGTATGTATGTATGTATATATATATATATATATATATATATATATATATATATATATATAATAGTCGGTATTCTTAGAATTTTGGCAAATGGACTCAAGGAATTGGAAGAGGCGTGCAATTAGAAGAACACGTGCTCTCTTTTATGAGCACGTGTTTTGCGTGTTTACAAAGTTTCTAGACAGCTGCTTCCCCTTGGTGAGTTACCGCCTCTTTGCCCTCATCTCGCCACCTCTTGTTGTAATTTTCAATAACTTTTTGTATCGATTTGAAAAACTTCTCAACATCGATTTCTCCACAAATTCCACTATCTCAATCGATATTTGCTCACCGTTCTGCACCACAACCACCAAACAAAAAGGGATGGGCTTAGAACGCAGTAAATTACTGTTCGTTTCTTCTCCCATTTTCGTCCAATAAGAACCGACTTGCTCACCGGTATTTTCCAATTCACCGCTCATGCTACCGACAGTTACCTGATTTCCTGATTCAACAATGGCCGAGTCATCTTCTTCTAATTTTACACACGTCTTGTTGCTGGTTACTGGTAAGGCGGCTAGAGGGTTAAAATTGGCCCGATATTTTGCGTCGTTGTTTCTATTGTTCCTTTTCCACTTTCAGTAAGAAGATTCGCTTTTATACAGGTAGATATCTTTACATGCTCTATTATACACTTTCATCTGTATATGTGATGTATATACGTCTCTCTGTTTCTGCTGTGTGTGAGAAACACAGAATATATGAAATAGATTAAGAAATTTTTTAACTATGTTTCCAGCAACTATTTAAACATCTAACACTCAATAAACAAAGGATCTGTAGCATCATTGTCTTCACAAAATCCTCACTCTTTTTGAAGTTATGTTTTCCATTAGTCATTCATGCTTCTCAACCTTGCACTCAACATGTTCGGTCAAATGCCTCAATGAGACATAGGATTTTGTTACATGAAGTCAGGGGGTTGATATGAGTTTAGATTTCTTCGTTTTTAGATGAGCTCAAGAAAGCTTTACAATGAGTTGGGTTTAGCAACTCATTTATGCATTCATGCAAAGGTTTTTTTATTTATATAGAAGCTGTAGTATTAATTCAATGAATGTCTGGTTTTTTAATCTTCTTGTTGGTTTTAATTAGTATTGGTTTTAGCTAATGGTGGAAATGAGGAAGATGTGAGCATTGGTGGAGATGATCTACTTATTTCAAGCATCTGTTCACTGTTCAGTAGAGATACAGAGAGGCATGTCTATCGAGAACAATGGAAGAAGTGATTCATCGCCTTTTGATGATTAAATAACCTCACATTATAGGTAAATAAAAAATCTTTTTTCTTTGTTCACTTTTCTTTTTGGTTTACTTAGAATCAGATGGCTGACTTTTAATATATCAGGTATGTATAAACTATTAACAAGCAGATGCTGGGCGTATACATATTCGTTTGGGTTCGTGAAAGGCTAAGAAGACATATAATAAACTTAAAAGTTTTACCTGTTAGGGTCAAGCTTATGGGTTACATGGATAATAAAGTAATTTCCTCTCTGTTAGGATTCTAATTGTGTTGAGATTTAATATCTGAAGTACTTATACTCTTGTCCGAAGGTGTTGGTATATGCGAAGTGGATGATGATACGAAGTCTACATGCTTATCGGAAGACTGTTATGGTTATACTTATCTTTTGTAATAGATAATGACTCGGGATCTTATGCTTATCTGTAACTGAGTGGATTAAGTGTTTATCCAATTAGATCTTAGTATATAAACACCATTAGCCTTAGTTGTTTAGGACATAACTTTACAGTCGCAAATTCATTGTACCGATCCTTATAGTTGCTCGTCGTTAAAAAGACTTGGAGCACTATCCTTTTACTTTGAATACAAATCATTTGACTGATTGAATACTCAATTACTTTTGTTCTCGTTGTTTGCCTTGTTCTTAATTTCGTCTTACAAGTGGTATCAGAGCAGGTTGCTTGCTGATCTGATATTAAGATTAAATTCTTTTCTTTGATTTGTGGTTTCAAATTGTTCTTGAATCCACTCTTCCGTGTTTCAGAGTTTTAATCTTGATATTTTCCCAGCAACGATCTAATCTTTCAATGGCCTACAATGCGAACAATGCTATGATGAACTACGCAGCCCTACTTGGTTCCATCAACAAGGCACCCATGCTGATTCCTGAACATTACGATCAATGGGCTGATCGTATGGAGGATCACTTGTCAGGAATTGATGAAGATCTTCTGAGATCACTAAAGGAAGGACCTTTTGCAGCTAATGTTCAGACCAGATTTTTGCTAAATCTGGTGAAGCTACAACTCCTCCTGTTGATCCTGAAGCCGTGATTGCTGCGAACAAGAAGAAGATCGAGAATGACAAAAGATGCATGCGAGAATTGAAAAGTGGTCTACCTCCTGTTGCCTTCAATCTGGTTCGAAGATCAAAATCTGCAAAAGATATTTGAGACAGACTGAAGATGCGATACGAAGGTAGTGATGTCATGAAAAAGAGCAAAGTCAACAACATTCTGGCTGATTTTAGCAACTTTAAACAACTGGATAATGAGAAGATTGATCAGACGTTTGAAAGGTTTACTGATGTGGTGAATGTACTGGAGAAACATGGAGTATCAAAGACTTCACATGAAACAAACTTTCGTTTCATGCAATGTCTCCAAAGGGAGTGGAAACAAATCACCATGATGGTGAGAGCTCATGAGAAAATCAACTCCTATTCTCTCGAAGAACTCTACAATCTACTCAAATCATATGAGTATGATGTTCTGGATGAAACTAGTGACCCACCGAACGCTGGAACTCTTGCTTTTGTTTGAAAAACTGAATCCGATGACATCACTAATGCTGATGATGAAGGTGAAGAGGATGAAGAAAGTGATACGAAGGCACTATACTCCAACAACAACAGGAACTTTCAGAAACGACCACAGAACAAACCCAACTTCAATCGAAACTTCAACAATGGAAAACAGCCAACTAAACCAGCTGAATACTCCAAACCGAAGTCTGATGCAACTTCTCAACCTGAAAAGGAGTTGTTAGGTGATTCTGGTTACGATTGTAACTATTGCTTTGGAAAGAATCATTTAGCCAAAGACTGCATGCTAAAGAAAGCAAATGAGAAGAAGGAACGAGTCAAAGATGAAGCATACTATACGAAGAAGCTAGAAGAGGTTCGTGCGAAGACTCAAAGCCTGTCACTCATTGCTCCCAATAGTGGTGATGGTACTTACCAAATTTGGTCATCTGGTTCAAATGACGATGAAATTCGCAGACCTACTCATGGGGCAATGTTTGCTGCACATACTGGCCATGACATATGGTCCGATAGAGAGAGTTCGGATGAAGAAGAAGAAAGCAAGATTACTAGTGTCTGTCTAATGGCACAAGGAGCAAACTCTTCGTCCAATGCTCGCCTTACCATTCCAGAACAGGTATCACTTTTACTACAAAACTTTAATGTTCCTGAAGAACTTTTTAATAATGACCTTAACAAAATTACTTCTGACTGTCTGCATATGAATCAACTACTTGTTATAGCAAATAGTGATGCGTGTCCGGCAAAGGATGAAGTGACTTCGCTCAAGGCCAAGCTAGAAGGAATGCGTGGGGCATTAGAGAAAAGTCAATTAAGGATAGAAATATTAGAAGAAAGTAGAGAACAGTACATGAATAATAACGAGTTGTTATTAAAACAAAGGAATATTTTTTGTGAAACCGCTAAACGTCTATATGCTTATATTACACAAATTTATCATTCCTCTGATATTTCTTTGGATCATCATAAAAAATTACTACCTTTTATTGAGTTTAAACTAGAAGACGTAGATTCTATTTCATATGAATGCGAATATATTGTTTCATCAATTGAAATTCCAAATCCAACTTATGCTCATGGTATTGTTCCATTTGAAATTTTTTTAAGTCCTAATGATTTATTAAAAGTAATGGATAAATCTCTACCCATAATTCTTCTAGTAAATAAAAGTGATTCTGTGAATGTTATTGTTGAGACTTCTGAAAATGACTCTGATTCAGATTCTGATATTGAAGAAATAGACTGCAGTGATTTATTACAAAAGAAAACTTCATCGGTCTGTTCTTCAAAATCCGAATCTAAACAAAGTACCAATAATCATCGAGAAAATAATCCTAAGTTTAAAAAGATCTCTTCGGATGATAAAACTAAAACTTTTCAAATTCTTAGCACTTCGGATAACTACTCAGAATATGTAGACAATAAATCCAAAAGACTTGTCGAACAAGCATGTACGTATCCAAAAGTTGCAAACTTTAAAAATACAGTTTTTGTCAAAAAGTGTGTAAAACTTGAAGATAGTTGTGAACTTCTATTACTTATGAAAGAATACAATACAACTGTAACAGCCGAAGGTTTTTTCTCATATGATAAAATGCTCGAAAACACTTTGAATGCTGAGATGAAATTTAAAATAAATAAACGAAAACAAGAAATGCATCAGATGAAAAACACCTTTAGACGTCACAATAATCGAAGTTTTTCAAACAATCGAAGTTTTTCAAACAATCGGAATGTTTCAAACAATCGACATTTTTCAAATAATTGAAATTCGTCAAATACTAGAATATTTGCAACAAATAAAAATCAAATAAAGACTCAATCTTCGATTGAAAAGCATAAACAATTTTACGATAACAGGCGTAGAACTATCGTGATTCTCAAAACAAAAAGAAAGCATTTCAACAACAACAAAAGTCCTTTAATGTAAAAAACTCTTCAGCAATACCTAAGAAAATCGTTTTTGAACCTGCAAAACCTATCTGTTCAAACAAAAAGTATGAAAAAGCAACTAAGAAAACTTTTACTAAGGGAAGCAACCTAGTTGATACGTTTCATGTTTGGCTTGATAAGAACATGGATTTGTTTAAAGATAAAATCTTAACAATTCAAGAATTTAAACTTGCTTATGAAGAGTTCTTATGCGAATCTACTCAATGTAGTACTTCGTCTGGGAAATCTTTACTCTCAAACAAAAAATGGGTTCCTGTTAAACCAAAACCACCTTCTGACAACGCCTAGTGATATTACATATTTTAGTCGTTGTTGAGCCCTATTCTTAGTGAAATTATATCATATATATCGTGGTATTCTCACTTTTCGTGCCGGTACTTGTTTGGAAGGAAATAATGAAACAGGGACCAAAAGCGTGCAAATTGGAGGAAGTTTGGAGAAGAAGGCAAAATCAGGAAAATACGTACGCGCGCCGCGGAAATCAAGAAGGCGCGACGCGGATCTAAGGCGGTGGAACAAATTCAAATGCCGATAAAACGGGAGAAGATTAGTACGCACGCCGCGGAAACCATAATTACGCGGCGCGGCTGCGGAAATTTTGCAACTATAAATAGAGGTGTTTTCAGCCGAAAACCCGAGCAAAACCCTGGTGAAAAATCGACCGTGAAGGCTCTTTGACTCCAAGAATTCGTTTCAGCAACTACCTTTTTGGTATTTCAGGTTTTTATGTTTAATTTCTTTTAGCTTAGTAATTAGCTTTAGTGGCTAGGGTCTTTGGGAGTGACAACCACTGACCTTGAGCATTTTAGTTTACTGTTTTTCAGTATTGGTTACTGTATTGGATCATTGGAATTCATTTTGGGTTTATGATAATCATTTGGTTACAAGTAATTGTGGTTTTCGGTATTTTTATGCTTGATGTTGGATTGTGTTTATTGTTTGGTGTTTGGATGTTTATATGACCTTGTTTGGACTGAATTTCTTTGCTGATTTCAGTAGCCAATTAGGGTTAGCCTTGTGTGTTGAACTTTAGCCAGTGACTGTTCAGTTGGACCTTAGTTATTGGTTTAGTTTATGCCTTGGTTTATGTTTGATTGTTTGCCTTTGCTTGCTTCTGAATTAGAGATGTACTTCTGATTTCAGTAAGTGACTAGGTTTGTTTGGAGGTTTAGTTTAAGTTCATGTTTGGGTGGAATTGTTTCAGTTTATGTTTTCTGAGATTAGCAGTCAAAAGCTTAGGAACTAAGTCCTCTGACTATAGCGTGACACTATAGTTGGTAATCTATCACCTGACTTGACCACGTAACTCCTGTGGATCGACCCTGACTTCCACTGTGTTAAGTGAGTGTGTTAGGTTTTTCTTATTTTTGACTGCATGACGACCGCTGCGATGTCAAATTTTGGCGCCGTTGCCGGGGAGTTGTGAGCTTAAGATTAGGTGATTAATGTTGGATTAGGTGTCTAAGCCATGACTTGTAATTGACCTTTTATCTTGTGATTAAAAGCAAAGTCCATTTGGGTTGCCCTCATGGGTGGAGGAAAGATAGTTCAGTAGAGAGAATAGTTGATTTATTAATTGTATAATAAATCAATAGAAAATATATATATATATATATGGTTTATTAATATATTTAAGTGCTAATATATTAATTAGAAACTATATTAATTAATTAAGATTTAATCTAGAATTAATTGGATTTAATTTGGAGATTAAATTAATTAATTAAAAGGTGCAGGGACTGGTTTGGTATTTATTCAATAGTTGAATAACTGGCCAGGAAAACCAGGGACCAAAAGTGGCGCCACCTTGGAGGCTCCTCCAAGGGTTTGGCGAAACCCTTATTAGGGTTATGGTAAGCCTGGTCCAAGTGGTCAAAAGCCTTGTCCAATTGGAGGCTCCTTAGGGTTTCAGGTGTAACCCTTGGAGGCTATAAAAGGAACCCCATGGCACATCATATTCATGCCATCTTCTCTCTGGATTCACTCTGCTGGACTGATTCTTCCATCCCTTGGGTGTGACTTTCATCTGAGGCAGGATACTTTTGTTGCTGCTTAAAATGATCATAAGATCAAAGGTTGGTTTTCTTAATTCTTCTTTAGAATTGAATTGTTTCCTTTAGGTTCTTAGTTCTAATCTTCATAGAAGAAAACATAGATCAATATTAGGGTTGCATGTGAACCTTAGGTTATTTTGTGTTCATTGATTGCATAGAAACCCTTCAGTGGCATCAGAGCTAGCTTGTTTTCTTGTGATTTGATTATGAACTGCTTGCTATGATCTTGGCCTTGGTGTTTTTTGCGAAAATCCACCCTTGGTGGCCTTGAAAGTCGACGGCTTGGCTAGGGTTTCCTAACCCTAGCCGCCATGCCCTAAATGGTCCCCTAGATTGCTTGATTTGCTTGCCTTAATTGTGTGTTGTTATTTTAGGTAACTAAATCAACTAAAATAACTTGAACCCTAATTCTTTGGCATGTGTAATTCGAAATTCATGGGACTAATACAGATTAATTAATTTGATTAATTGGTAATCTGTAACCTAGATTTAATTAGTTTAATTAATTGATTAATTAAAAGACCAATTAAATCAGCTTTAAGAATTAATTAAAATTTTCAAAAAATTAGTAATAATTTGCGAAAATTAAGATTAAATTAATTCTAAAATATTTTAATGAGATTAAAATATATCTTATATATATTTATGATTAAAAGTTAATTTAATATATATAAGAAAATTGGTTAGTCTACCGCTAGTAAGCCTCATTCACAAAACTGTCCTATAAAGAGGGTATAAGGCGACTGACTATAAAATGTTAGT
Organism: Cichorium intybus; assembly: GCA_023525715.1. NCBI lineage: Eukaryota > Viridiplantae > Streptophyta > Magnoliopsida > Asterales > Asteraceae > Cichorium > Cichorium intybus. The sequence continues at coordinate 404,706 of JAKNSD010000016.1, forward strand.
CTAATGGGTATCTACTCTTACCCACCGCTCTCCTGGTCAGTCGAGTGTCGTTAGCTGAACGGGTATGATAGAACCGCTAAGCCTCTTAAAAGTATAATGCTGAAATTGAAAGTACTAGAACCCTAAAAAAATCCCAATCTAGTTACTTTAGGTTAAAAATGTGAATTGATGCTAATCCATGAAATTGCACATTGCACTTTGTGGAACGTTGGTGGAGCGTGTGTGGTTTACCGGCACGCCAACTGGGGTCCACAAAGAGTCGCAATGGGTTTTCTTGATTTTGTCATTATTAACGGAGCGTGTGTGGTTTACCGGCACGTTAATTAGAGATGACAATTGACTTCAAGAGTACCAAGCAATTTGCATGGTTATTCACACCCGGTTTGTGATCCTCGGTATCCCAGTCACAAACAGTGGGGCATTCCCGAGATTAAAACATGCTATCGAACAGTTCGGTAAATCTCAAAGAAACTAGGAATTCCATTATAATATGATTATGTTTCCGCGGTGGAATTGGCTGAATCGTCATTCGCCTACCTTGTAAAATTTGCAATACTGATTACGGCATCCCTTTTCGGTATTGTAGATTGTTATTGTAGGATCCTAGCCTCGTATTTATTCTTGGGTGAATACGAGGATTATGATTATTACTCTATCTAATTAAAACTACCTTCTTCTTGTTCAGATGTCTTCTGACCAATCCGTTCCCCACTCAAATCCCGGTAATGTCACCTCGATTCTGTCATTATGCTCAAAGGTGACGTTGGACGGCACCAACTACAATGACTGGATCCGCAACATCAAAATGGCTATAAGGTTTGAACATAAAGAGTATGTTCTAGAAACCGAGCTTGTTGATGTGGACACTGAAACCGCTACTCCCGAGGAAATCGCTGCATACACTAAACACTCTGATGATGCGACCAAAGTGGCCTGCATCATGATCGCTACTATGAACCCTGAACTGCAGCGTATCTATGAGGACTATTGGCCTTACGAGATGCACAAAGAGCTCGCGGAAAGGTTCCGCAAGCAAGAGCGCATCGAGAGGCGTGAGGTTGTAAAAGCTTTCACTAACAGCAAGCCCAAAGAGGGCGAGTCCATCTGTGCACACGTGCAGAGGATGCATGGTTACGTGGAAAGACTTAGAAAGCTGGAAATGCCGGTTCATGAGGACTTAGCAGTTGACATAGTGCTGAACTCTTTACCCAGTTCTTATGACCAGTTCACACTGGCGTATCATTTGAACAACAACCAGGCAAACCTAGCTGAGTTACACCGCATGCTGCGTACGGCTGAGGACGGGATGAAGGGAAAAGCTGTGCTCCCTGTCAACCCGCCTGTCCTGGCTATTGGCTCCGGAAAGCGAAAGAAACGGAAAGGCCTTCCTAAGCAGAACTGGAAGGAAAAGACTCACGTCGGGTCATCTAGCGGTGCCCCGAAAGGTAAGTCTTCCGGAATTCCACATGTTCGAAACCCCAAAGAGGCCGACTGCTTTTACTGCAAGCAGAAGGGTCATTGGAAGAGGAGCTGCCCTTCGTATCTGTAGGATGTCAAGGACGGTAAAGTGAAACCGTCACAGGCAGGTACATATTCTATATCTAATAACTCATCTTTTTCCCGTTCATGGGTCCTTGATACAGGATGTGGTTTTCACATCTGTTCTGATTTGCAGGGCCTAGAGGAAAGTAGGGAACTGGAGCATGGCAGACTGAACCTGGTCATGGGCAATAGGCGAACATCACCTGTTACCAAGATTGGTGTTTATGGACTGATGCTGAGCAGTGGAGTTAGATTAGATTTACATAATTGTTGCTATGCGCCAGATATGGCAAAGAACATAATTTCTTTTCATGCACTATTTAGACAAGGCTTTTATTATGAGTTTAATAAATTGAATGGTTCAATTTCCGTTTTCAAAAATGATGTTTTTATATTTAATGCTATGCCTTGTGATGGTGTTTATGAATCTATTATGTGTGTTGATAATTATGGTAAAAATGTGTTGACCATTTATGCTTCAAGCGGTGTAGAAAAGGCATGTCTATGGCATTGTCGCCTTGCCCATATAAACAAGAAACGCATCGCCCAACTCCAAAAGGATGGAGTGTTGGAATCATTCGACCTCGGGTCAGATGATGTATGCGAATCTTGCTTACTTTGCAAGATGACAAAATCACCATTCAAATGTTCCTTTGAAAGAGGTGAAGGTCTGTTGGATATCATACACACTGATGTGTGTGGTCCCTTCAGAACAACCACTAGAGATGGCACGCGGTTCTATGTGACCTTTACCGACGATTTTAGTAGATATGGATATGTCTACTTAATCAAGAATAAGTCGGATACTTTTGAAAAGTTCAAAGAGTTTAAGAATGAAGCGGAAAATCAATTGGACAGAAAGATAAAGATGCTTAGATCCGACAGAGGCGGTGAGTATCTTAGTATCGAGTTTCTCGATTACCTCAAGGAATGTGGAATTGTTTCACAGTTGTCACCTCCAAGAACACCTCAGCTGAATGGTGTTGCAGAGAGACGCAACCGAACCTTGTTGGACATGGTTCGTTCCATGATGAGTCGAGCCTCACTTCCAATCCATTTCTGGGGGTATGCCTTAGAGACTACCGCCCATATCCTAAATCTTGTCCCAACCAAGAAGGTTGCGAAAACACCGCACGAGATGTGGACGGGGAAAGTTCCCTCGTTGGCACACATCAAAGTCTGGGGCTGTGAAGCATTCGTGAGACGAGATACTTCAGATAAGCTCTCAGAAAGAAGTGAGAGGTGTTACTTCATCGGATACCCGAAACAGTCTTTTGGATACTTGTTCTACAGACCGAGCGAGGACGTGGTCTTTGTAGCAAGACGGGGGTTCTTTCGATAGAGAGAACTCATATCCAAAGAGGACAGTGGGAGTACGATCAATCTCGAAGAAATTCAGGAGACACCCGATGAAACAACCTTAGAAGAAACTAGCAACCAACACGAGGAAGAAGTTCCTGTTGGACCCACTGACATTTCGTTGCCCCTTAGGCGTTCAGGTAGAGTTAGCACACCGCCCGAGTTCTATGGTTTCCATATTACTTCGGACGGAGACACGTTAGTCAGTGACCGTACATTGACTAATTTGGATGAGCCAGCTAGCTACCGTGAAGCAGTGGCAGGCCCCGAGTCTGCAAAATGGAAAGAGGCAATGGACAGCGAGATAAAGTCCATGTATGACAATCAAGTTTGGAACTTGGTTGACAATGTACCGGGTCGAAAGACAGTCGGATGCAAGTGGATCTTCAAAAAGAAGACCGACATGGACGGAAAAGTGCATACTTATAAAGCTCGGCTGGTTGCGAAGGGATTCACTCAAACCCCGGGGGTTGACTATGATGAAACCTTCTCACCAGTAGCCAAGATTAAGTCAATCAGGATAATGCTTGCCATAGCTGCGTTTCATGATTATGAAATCTGGCAGATGGATGTCAAAACCGCTTTCCTTAACGGGAAACTGACTGAAGATGTTTACATGAGTTAGCCAGAAGGTTTTGTAGACACTAAGCACCCTGATAAAGTATGTAAGCTTGAAAGATCAATCTACGGGTTGAAGCAAGCATCTCGCAGTTGGAATCTTTGCTTCCATGAGAAGGTCAAAGAGTTTGGCTTCTCTAGGAGTGAAGATGAGTCCTGTGTATATGTCAAGGCTAGTGGGAGTATAGTCACTTTCCTGGTGCTATATGTTGATGACATACTGCTCATGGGAAACGACATTCCGACCTTGCAGAATGTTAAGGCTTGGCTCGGGAAGTGTTTCGCCATGAAAGACCTAGGGGAAACTGCTTATATTCTCGGGATAAGAATACTCAGAGATAGAAAGAGAAAATTGATAGGCCTAAGCCAGTGTACATATTTGGAAAATGTGTTAAAAAGGTTTAACATGGAAAGTTCCAAAAAGGGAGAGCTACCAATCCTAAGTGGTGTAAAATTGAGTAAGACTCAAAGTCCGAGTACCGATCAGGAAATAGCTGAAATGAGTCGAGTACCTTATGCTTCGGCTGTAGGGTCGATCATGTATGCTATGACATGTACTCGTCCCGACGTATCCTATGTACTAAGCTTGGTTAGTCGGTACCAGGGTAATCCTGGAAAAGCACATTGGATTGCAGTCAAGAACATACTCAAATATCTGCGAAGGACAAAGAATATGGTATTAGTCCTTGGTGGCAGTGATGAGTTAAAAGTGAGTGGATATACAGACGCCAGTTTCCAGACAGATAGGGACAGTGGACGGTCCCAGTCGGGCTGGGTTTTTGTTTTGAACGGTGGAGCGGTCACTTGGAAAAGTTCCAAGCAGGAAACGGTGGCTGATTCAACGTGCGAATCAGAGTACATCGCAGCGAGTGAAGCGTCTAAGGAGGCGGCTTGGCTGAAGAATTTCATCGGGGATCTTGGAGTTGTCCCGAGCATTCAGGAGCCAGTGGAACTTTTCTGTGATAATGAAGGAGCGGTCGCCTTGGCAAAGGAACCGCGAGACCATGGAAAGTCCAGGCATATCGAAAGAAAGTACCACTATATTCGACATCAGATAGAAGAAGGGCACTTACTGGTTAAGCGAGTATCATCCGAGGACAATCCTGCAGATCCTTTGACTAAGGCTCTGAACAGGATCAAGCACAATCAGCATGCTCGGAGCATTGGATTGAAGGATGATGTTAGTTTTAGTAATTAGATAGATTAGAAACTTGTAACAGTATAAATGTAATTGACTCGGTGATTTTATAATAGAGATTTATAAATGAGTATTGTTACTGCCTTTGTCAATTGTTTATTTCTGTGTTTCTATATTTGCATGTTTAACTTCCTTAATAATTGGATTATTTAAAACTCCACAGTCGATCATACTGTTAGGAAGTAAGTATGAATTAAGACTGTCATGAAAAGGTTGCAGACTGTCTAAAGAGTTAGACATTGCAGTAAGACTGCTGCAACGTTCATGAGTACTTAGAAATAGAGATTTGAGTATTGGATAAACCCGCGCTTAACAGATTGCTTCATGGATTATATCACGAGCAATGTTAAGACGATAATATCCGGTTATCTTTAAGTGGAGAGATATGATCTGTTATTTGTGATACAAGTACTTATTGACAATACGAAACCGCGCCAGTAACTCGGTGCTATAAAACGTATTGTTGTATGTATTTGGACCCGCAAAAGTTATGGACATATGAGTCGAAACTTATCCGTCCCATGACCCAATGGGAAACAGATATCTGTAGGCCTCTCGATGATTTAGAAGTTGACTGAAAGTGTTGGCCAACCGGGACTTGATTGATGTGTTCAATTAGTAGTCTCTAAAGTCATATGCAAATCAGAAATCGAGGAACAGAGTATCAGACCAAGATTGATGTTAGTCCATGTCTTGAGTCTGAAAATATCTTGTTGGACGGAGGATCATCATATCACTTATCTTTGGACAGAACTGACTGGGTCAGAGTTCAGACAATTAAAGTCATAGACTTATCCAAGTGGGAGACTGTTGGATTAGGTGTCTAAGCCATGACTTGTAATTGACCTTTTATCTTGTGATTAAAAGCAAAGTCCATTTGGGTTGCCCTCATGGGTGGAGGAAAGATAGTTCAGTAGAGAGAATAGTTGATTTATTAATTGTATAATAAATCAATAGAATATATATATATATATATATATATATATATATATATATATATATATATATATATATATATATATATATATATATATATATATATATATATATATGGTTTATTAATATATTTCAGTGCTAATATATTAATTAGAAACTATATTAATTAATTAAGATTTAATCTAGAATTAATTGGATTTAATTTGGAGATTAAATTAATTAATTAAAAGGTGCAGGGACTGGTTTGGTATTTATTCAATAGTTGAATAACTGGCCAGGAAAACCAGGGACCAAAAGTGGCGCCACCTTGGAGGCTCCTCCAAGGGTTTGGCGAAACCCTTATTAGGGTTATGGTAAGCCTGGTCCAAGTGGTCAAAAGCCTTGTCCAATTGGAGGCTCCTTAGGGTTTCAGGTGTAACCCTTGGAGGCTATAAAAGGAACCCCCTGGCACCTCATATTCACGCCATCTTCTCTCTGGATTCACTCTGCTGGACTGATTCTTCCATCCCTTGGGTGTGACTTTCATCTGAGGCAGGATACTTTTGCTGCTGCTTAAAAGGATCATAAGATCAAAGGTTGGTTTTCTTAATTCTTCTTTAGAATTGAATTGTTTCCTTTAGGTTCTTAGTTCTAATCTTCATAGAAGAAAACATAGATCAATATTAGGGTTACATGTGAACCTTAGGTTATTTTGTGTTCATTGATTGCATAGAAACCCTTCAATTAATAGGAACTTTAGTTTCCGATTTTCTTTTGTGAGTTTCATTTGGTTAGTATTTTGCTTTTTGATTTTTTCGGGCATGTTGCATTAGTACATGCGTACCCGCAGGGGTGAGCAAGTATTCCCTTTGCATTTTGATCCTGAGATTGAGCGAACTGTGCGCAAAATCCGTGCACGTAGGCGTTACAATATCATGAGTTTTAGTAATATTAGCAGTAGTCCAGAGCATGTTGCCCAGGAACCCTCGGGTGAGGCAACAGGGATGTCTTTTATTCCCCCGGTTTCGGAGTTTCATTTCGGGAGCACGAGTGCTGGTGGTGCAGTTTCAGCCCCTGTACCCATACCATCATGCACTCTGCCATCGATTCCACCATTTCTACCAGTATCACAACCACAATCCACAAACTCATTCACCTCTGCCATGTCTTGGGGAGCGCCGACCCGTGATGGCACCCCAGTTTCTAGACAGCAAACACCTACTTCACAACCATTTTCACAACCACAACCAGTAATTTTCAAACCTCCACCTACACAACCGCAACAATACCAGCAACCTCCTCAGCAACAATACCAATATCCAGAGACCGAGGAGAGATACGATGAGGAAGATGAAGGATGGGTTCCACCAGCGCCACAACAACCGTGGAACCGAGGTCGGGGACCTCCCAGAAGAACACAGTAGCATCAACAACCACCAGGTCAGCAGAGGTATAACGATCAGCACTTCTATGGTAATCCTGCTCAACTTTTATATTTTGCACAACCGAGGAGGCAATCGGTTGCATCACATTTCCAGCCACGGGAATATGATGACTTGTTGCCAATTTATATTCCTGACAATATTGAATCTCAAGTAGAAATAAGGCCTCAATTGTTAGGGATATTACCGGAGTTTAAGGGGTACAAGCAAGATGACCCATACAATCACTTGTATGAATTTATAGTGATTGCCAATGCTAACAATCCTAGGAATACTAATAGGAACATCTTTAGGCTTAGGTTATTCCCATTCACTCTTAAAGACAAAGCTAAATACTGGTTTACGTCTTTACCAGCGAACAGCATCACCACGTGGGACCAACTCAAGGCCAAGTTCCTACAAGAATTCTATCCGGCAAGCAAAACAACGGAGATCAGGAGGGTTATTCAGGACTTCCAGCAAAAACCAGGAGAAGCTTTCCACGAAGCATTTGATCGGTTAAAGGAGTTACTACGATCCTACCCGCACCATGAGGTTCCCAAATGGCAGTTAGTAAAATTGTTCTTTGAAGGAGCCATCGAAACACATCAAGCAATGATAAATGCCTCATCAAGTGAGACATTTATGTGGCAAGACCCAGAAGAGGCTTGGCAGTTCTTGGAACAATTAAGCAATGGCTCTAAAGCAAATTTTTCTACGAGAAAAATTGTAGGCACAGCAGCAGCAGTGGGAGCTGACGCTGATTGGAAGAAGGAGGTAAAAAAGGAAATAAGCGAATTAAATAAGAAGTTTGACAGACTTATGTCAATGCTGCAGAATGGACCTCAAGGTCAACCACAAGGAGGTCAAGGAGGACCGAAAACTCAGGAGGCAAACCAAGTTTATGGCCAGGGTCAAGGTTAGTATAAAATGGACGACCCAGACCATATAATCAAGGACAGCAGCAGAACTTCAATAACCAGAGGAAGAATAACTACCAAGGTCAGTCATCAAATCAGCCTAGGTCATACCAGCCCGTAAGCAATAATGGAAATGCAAGTGGGAAAGGCAGCAACAATGATAATAGGGGGCCCAACACTGCTGCCAACAATGCCCCAGGAACTTAAGAAGACTTGGTTGCAAAAATGTATGAAATGTTCAGTGCTACTCAGCAGCAGTCACAAGCCAATGCAAAAGCTATCGCAAACATGGAAAGGCAAATTGGACAAATGGTCGAGGATCAGCGAAAAAGGGAAAATGGAAAGTTGCCAAGTGCCACGGAAGTTAATCCAACCCATAATCAGCGAGCCGGGAAGGAACACGTTAGTACTGTCGAGGCTGAATGGAGAAAGGTCACCTTGGAGGACTTATTAGATTCAGGAAGCAAGGCAGAACTTGAGAAGAAAGAAGAACTCCAGGAGAAAGTGGAGAGTGAAGAAGAAGGAAGGGAAGAAAAGGAAATTCCTGTTGAGGATGGAACTCAACCAAAAGTGGACAAGGAGGTCCAAGAAGAAAAGCAGTCAGTGATAGCAGGAATTAAGCAAAGAAAGAAAGATAAAAAAGGGAAGAAAAAACAGGAAGCACCTCAATCGATAGGGCCATTGATAAACCAACCTCTGTGGGATTAACTTAAAGACGCTCCTCAGGATACAAGAATCCTTCAGGAAATGTGCGAGAGAATTGAAAAATGTAAGATTCCCACACCAGACACTGTTAGATTGACAATTAAAGCAAGTGAGGCACTTTTGGGAACACTGCCCAGAAACGAGAAGGATCCTGGATCACCATTGATCACTACTACTGTAGGAGATGTGGTCATTCGGAACACTTTGCTGGACTTGGGAGCAAGTGTAAATGTGCTACCGGGGTACTTGTATGATAAATACAAGAATGAAGAATTAGAGCCAGCAAAGGTTGTACTGCAGCTGGCTGACCAGTCAACAAAGGTATTCCGGGGAAAATTGACCAATGTCATAGTCAAGGTTGGGGACTTCTTTTATCCTGTAGATTTCCTAGTCATGGAGTATGAAAGTTTGGATGACGCGCCTGCGCTCATTTTAGGATGCCCATTTTTTAGCTACGGCTGGCGCTGTGATTGACTGCAAGACGGGGGATGTGGACATCTCCTTTGGGTCGCGAAAAAGAAGACTGAATATGTTCGGAAACCCTGTATCTTTACCTCCAGGGAACAATGACAAGCAAGCAGACAAAAATATGCTAATGGAGTCTGGGATTAAGAACAAAGGAAAAATATGGACGCGAACGGGAGAAGGAGGTAAAGGGGAGATTTTAAAGGAAACAAAGAATCACCCGTTGGCCACTATTGATAAGGAGCAGTTGCTGGATATGATGGAGATGCTAGAGGCAAGACACCAGCAGTATGAGAAAGAATCAAGAGAAAGGGAAGCAAAAGTCTTCAAGCTTCTGGAATCGCAGCAGCAATGGATTAGTGGAGTGAGTGATAGGATGACTCAACTCACATCCTTAATGTCAATGATGGCCCAAAATTTCATACCAGAGTTCAAGCAAATGTCATCCAGAGTTCAAGAAAAAGAATAGGGGTAGGAGTACTACGTCTGGCTGAAGACGTTAAACTTAGCGCTTGTTGGGAGGCAACCCATCGTGTCATAGAATAGGTTTTGCATTTCTTAGAAGTAATTAGGAAAAATATCATCATTAATTGCAGGTACTAGTGGTCTAAGACAAGTGTGGGGTTGTGTGAAGAATTTGGAAATTTTAATGACCGCGCCGCGGTTTGTTCATATGCGCGACGCGGGATCATAAACCAACCCGATGCGCAGGGGTTGATTTGGTGACACGTACGTCGCGGTTTGTGCATTTGCGCGACGCAGGAATCGATCGGTAGAAGTTCTTCGATAAAAAGATAACCCGCGACACTATTCACACACACCACGCCTCGGAGCTCTGATCAACAAAAATTTCTCGTGTTTTTTCTTGCTCATTTCATTCCTACTACTACGGTACGTCATTTTAACTAGCTTTTACTTGTTAAAACTAGTGATTAGGTGGTTAATTTGGTTGATTTCTCCAAAAACTCAAAACTTAGAAATCGTCAATGCTGACTCATAGGGTATTTATTTTGCCAAATAGAGACCCTAGATGAGTTAGTCGGCACTTAGGCTACCTTGTGGTGTATTTGGATTGAGTTTAAACAGGTTAAAACTCGATTTGGGTTTGGTTTTGGAAACAGCCGCTCGCCGCGCCGCGGTGCGGTGGGGAAGAAAATGACTTAATTTGCAAAAAAATTTCCTTTTATGCAGATGTCGTTCAGATTGGACCACGAGTTTTTTCAGTTTCCAGTGGGACCAGCCAGCTCTGTGGAGTACCGATCACGGAGAGACGCCCTCATCAGTCACCGGGTTCTCGAAGCGACAATCATCGATAGAGACATTCTACGAGACGCGGGTCTCTGGGGTGAGATTGAGCCGTTTTTGCACCGCACTTGGGTTGAAGAGGACGCTTCACTTACTTGCCGGGGCTGGGATAGGCTCATGGCCAACGAGGAGGACATTGTCTACACCGAGCTCCTTCTGGAGTTCCTTTCCACTATCCAGTACGCACCGAGGTCGACAGATCCGCGTTCCAGGCTGATACGGTTCAGACTAGGGGGTGTGCAGAGGGAGTGCAACCTCCGGGAGTTCGGAAGGCGCACCGGTATATATACGGAGGCGGACTTACAGCACCGCCACTTCACACAGTTCATGGAGGCATGTATTCAGGGGCAGCCTGATAGGGCTGCCAACACGGAGGTTTGGGCACCATTGTCCAACATTTTCTTTGAGACGGGGACCTCTAGGGAGAGCCATCTCCATGATCCACTCCACCGTCTCATGCACCGCATCGTCTCCACCTCCATCATGCAGCGGGAGGGGGGCAAGAAGGTGTCAGGGGAGGACATGACATTTCTCTGGGTCCTTCTCGACCCCTCCAGGTTCCTCCACCTCCCATTCGCCCTAGCCGTCGCATTGTCCACCCGTGCTACGGGTGCATCCGCCAGCAGTCCATTGGCCTGTGGGTACTTCATCACCCGCCTGGCCCGGTCATACCGGATCCTCACCGCCCGCACTGTCGCTTCTTTGACCGCTTTACCTCCATCTCGCACTTCGGCGCGAGCACTGGAGAACATGGGGCTGATTGAGCAGCAGCACCCGGGACAGTTTGTGAGGGTGGCAACCGAGGCACCCCAGGACCCCAGCCAGCATACGCCCAGCCTGGTAGGAGACGCAGGAGGCAGCCCGCACCGGCAGAGCCAACACCACAACAACACCACATCAGCCATCCACCGATTGGAGACCAGGGTCGCCAGGATGGAGGACCAGCTAGAGTGGATCGGGGAGGTACTTCTACAAATCGCATCGGCACAGGGCCAGCAGACCCGACCATTCCCAGCTAGAGCCCATGACCATGAGGCTGGACCTTCCAGGCCACCATATGGCACTTGATGTATACTTTTTCTTTTTCATTTTTTTGGGATATATGTACTGTATCTATGACACACTTTTATCTTTTGCTTTGTTTATATTTTATTTGTTATGTTTGCATTTAATGTTTTGTTGAGTCATGCATGTTATAACAAGTGCCCCCTCCACTTGTCTTGACCACCGGCGTGTTCACTGTTGCGCTACAACTCCAGAATGCGAAATCAAGGACCTTTTTGTTCGAATTTGTACCTGTGATACCGAGTACCAACCAAGCAATCTACCGTCCAAAGGGGTAACTCTTTCTCCCTTGTTCTAAATAATTTTGTACAACGGGGACGTTGTACGGGTTTAAGTGTGGGGTGTGGACGGTCGAAAGAGTAGTTTTTTTGAAATTTTTGCAGAAATGACCAATTTTCAAATTTTTAGCAACTTTTTCAAATTTTTTAATAAATTGTAAGTTTGAAACGAATTGTTTGTGATTATTTATAGCACTAGTATTTTTCAAGAGATACTATGTAGTTGTTATCATGCTATTAGTTTAGTCAAACAAGTTGAGTTTTAGGAGTTAGATGATTAGAGTGTTTTAGGATTGAAATTTAGGAAGGAAATGTCAATTTGTGGCCTTTGTTGTTCGAGCAGGTAAGTCCGAAAAAGGTGGCCTCGAAGAGGCACTTATGCACCTTACCACCTAAGATCGTCTGGTCTGGGATGGTATTTTCGAAAGCCCGGCATCGAAAGTCATGGACAATTCCTTAATGGCCTTTAGAATCTGAATGAGTAAGTACACTTAATTGTGGACAGAAAATTTGTAATCAATGGTTCTCTAGAAAGCCATGAATTCCAAAGAACACTCTGATTAGGTTTTCATGAACTATTTCACTCTAACTCATAAGGCAATAAACTTTGAAACTAAACACATTCAAAAGTTATTTGAGTCTTAGTTAGAATTTATTAAAAACTCTCTTGTTTGGGGACAAGCAAGGCACAAGTGTGGGGTGTTTGACAACGCCTAGTGATATTACATATTTTAGTCGTTGTTGAGCCCTATTCTTAGTGAAATTATATCATATATATCGTGGTATTCTCACTTTTCGTGCCAGTACTTGTTTGGAAGAAAATAATGAAACAGGGACCAAAAGCATGCAAATTGGAGGAAGTTTGGAGAAGAAGGCAAAATCAGGAAAATAAGTACGCATGCCGCGGAAATCAAGAAGGCGCTACGCGGATCTAAGGCGGTGGAACAAATTCAAATGCCGATAAAACGGGAGAAGATTAGTACGCGCACCGCGGAAACCATAATTGCGCGGCGCGGCTGCGGAAATTTTGCAACTATAAATAGAGGTGTTTTCAGCCGAAAACCCGAGCAAAACCCTGGTGAAAAATCGACCGTGAAGGCTCTTTGACTCCAAGAATTCGTTTCAGCAACTACCTTTTTGGTATTTCAGGTTTTTATGTTTAATTTCTTTTAGCTTAGTAATTAGCATTAGTGGCTAGGGTCTTTGGGAGTGACAACCACTGACCTTGAGCATTTTAGTTTACTGTTTTTCAGTATTGGTTACTGTATTGGATCATTGGAATTCGTTTTGGGTTTATGATAATCATTTGGTTACAAGTAATTGTGGTTTTTCGGTATTTTTATGCTTGATGTTGGATTGTGTTTATTGTTTGGTGTTTAGATGTTTGTATGACCTTGTTTGGACTAAATTTCTTTGCTGATTTCAGTAGCCAATTAGGGTTAGCCTTGTGTGTTGAACTTTAGCCAGTGACTGTTCAGTTGGACCTTAGTTATTGGTTTAGTTTATGCCTTGGTTTATGTTTGATTGTTTGCCTTTTCTTGCTTCTGAATTAGAGATGTACTTCTGATTTCAGTAAGTGACTAGGTTTGTTTGGAGATTTAGTTTAAGTTCATGTTTGGGTGGAATTGTTTCAGTTTATGTTTTCTGGGATTAGCAGTCAAATGCTTAGGAACTAAGTCCTCTGACTATAGTGTGACACTATAGTTGGTAATCTATCACCTGACTTGACCACGTAACTCCTGCGGATCGACCCTGACTTCCACTGTGCTAAGTGAGTGTGTTAGGTTTTTCTTATTTTTGACCGCATGACGACCACTGCGATGTCACCTTCCACATTGTGTTTTAAAGAGCAAAAACAAAAGAAAATTTTGAAATGGGTTCCAAAAGTCACTAAAACTCAAATAAATGAACCCTCCATTGAATCAAATATTGCTTCAACTTCTGGCACCAAAAAGGATGATATGATCGCTTCATGGATCTATGTTCCGAATACTTACCCTCAAGGACCCAAGCCATGTTGGGTACCTGAACTCTCTCTCTAAATTGTAGGTAATGATCGATGAGCAGTACGATAAGGAATGATATATCGACAGTGGCTGCTCACGACACATGACAGGGAGGATAGAGTACTTAAGGGACTTTAGAAGTTTAGAAGATGGAGGAGATGTAAAGTTTGGGAACAACGAAACATGTCCCATAAAAGGATATGGAAAGATCACTAATGGAAAATTCACCATAAATCGAGTTGCTTACGTAGAAGGGTTAAAACACAATTTAGTTAGTGTCTCTCAACTAGTTGTGGAGACTGGTTTAAAAGTTTCATTTGACGAAGCTGCTAGTGTGATCAAGAAGAAAAAGACCAAGGAAGTCTTGCTAAAATCTTCAAGGAAGGGTGAAATGTATCCACTGGATATGAAGCCAATTGTGGGACCACCATCCATTTTTCTACTCTCTAAAGCACCTTCGGACCTCAGCTGGTTATGGCATCGCAGGCTATCTCATTTGAACTTCAAGAATATCAACAAGTTGGTTGCTCTTGATCTTGTCCATGGTATTCCAACACTGAAGTTTGATAATGACACATTGTGTGCTACTTGTGAACATGTGAAGCAAAAACGTCAAGCTCATCCGATTACCATAGACTCCAAGATTACTGAACCTCTTGAATTACTACACATCGATTTGTGTGGTCCTTCAACGGTCGAGTCTCTTGGAGGAAATAAATACATATTGGTTATCGTGGATGATTTTTCACGATTCACATGGGTAATCTTTCTACGACAAAAGTCAGACACACCTGCCGAACTAATAGCATTCATCAAGCAAGTCGAGCTTCACTTAAAGAAACCAGTACGAGCTATCCGAAGTGATAATGGGACTGAATTCAAAAACCATACAATTGACTCGTATCCGAAGGAGAAGGGGATTACTCATAATTTTTCAGCCCCCTATACTCCACAACAAAATGGTGTAGTCGAGCGAAGAAATAGATCATTATGGGAAGCTGCAAGGACCATGCTTGACTATGCGAATCTTCCTATGTATTTTTGGGCCAAAGCTGTTGCAACTGCATGCTTCACTCAAAATCGATCCTACATTCATAGACGCTTCAATATAACTCCATACGAAGTCATCAATAAAAGGAAACCAAATGTGAAATACTTCCATGTATTCGGTTGTCGATGCTTCATCATGCGACTCAAACCTGGTACAACGAAGTTTGCATCCAAATCAGATGATGGTGTCTTCCTGGGATACTCCCACTCTACGAAAGCTTATAGAGTACTAAATAAGACAACAAGGAAGATTGAGGAAACATTCAATCTAATGTTTGACGATCATTATATCAAGAAATCAGACACTCTCTTTCCTAGATCCTCTATATTTCCAGAACAACCAACCGAAGTCATCCCTCTGGACTCTTTCAATCCTGATTTCTCCTTCCTATTTGACAGTCCTGATCATGCAATCAATGCTGAAGCATCTGCAAAGGACAATAATATACCAGAAATCAACAAACTCACTGATGATACTCCCACCACCGAACCATCAATAAATAAGCACTCTTCGGTTGAAGGAGAGTCAGAGACACCTAATCAAAAAGATCCTTCGGTTGAGGGGGAGTATGAGACAACCAACCCAAAGGATCCTGAAGCTGATAAAGAAACTAAAAAATCTACACCTACCAGTACATCCAATCCGAAAGAAGCACATTCAACCGATCCACCAAGTCCATTTGCAGAACAAACAACTTCTGATGAGGAGGAGTCATCTGACAAGCCTGCTTCGGTTGAGGGGGAGTCATCTGACAAGCCTGCTTCGGTTGAGAGGGAGTCATCTGACAAGCCAGTTTCAGCTGAGGGGGAGTCAAGTGACAATCAAGCTTCGATTGAAAGTGAACAACCAATTCCTAACACTTCGCATGACGAAAATCAATCGACTTCAGATTATCCATCTGATACGGAGGAAGTACATGGGGAAACGCTACCAGGATATGACCCTGCCTATCCACCGCTTGAAAAATGGACAAAGGATCATCCGAAGACTCAGGTAATTGGTAATCTAGACGAAAAGGTACTCACTCGATCTTAACTAAAAGCTAAACAAAATGAATTAAATAAACGATCGGATTACTGCATGTTTAACGTTTTCATTTCAAAAGTTGAACCTAAAACTATAAAAGAAGCTTTTCTACACTCAGATTGGGTTGAGGCTATGCAGAGTGAGTTGGCTGAATTTGAACGAAACAAAGTGTGGCGTTTAATTCCAAAACCAACCAACTCCTCTGTAGTAGGCCTTAAATGGGTCTTTCGAAATAAACTTGATACAGAAGGTAACATTGTTCGAAACAAAGCTAGGCTAGTTGTCAAATGATATTGTCAACAGGAGGGAATCGATTATGATGAAACCTTCGCTCCTGTTGCCAGACTCGAGTCCGTCCGATTTGCAGCCCATCAAAACTTTGATGTCTATCAAATGGATTTAAAATGTGCTTTTTTAAATGGCGAACTTGAGGAAACATTGTATTTAGAACAACCACCTAGTTATATAAATGAAAAATATCCAAATCACTGTTATATCCTTGACAAAGCAGTCAGTGGGTTAAAGCAAGCACCTAGAGCTTGGTACAAAACTTTAACCAGGTTTTTAAAACAATCAAACTTCTAACAAGGTTCTGTTGATCCTACTCTCTTTCGAAAGAAAGTTGGTAATCATCTCATGTTAGTTTAAATCTATGTGGATGATATCATCTTCGGATCAACAGACCCTGAACTGTCAACAGATTTCGAAACCCTAATGAAAAGTAAGTTTCAGATGAGCATGATGGGGAAGATAAACTTCTTTCTTGGACTACAAGTCAAACAAACATCCGAAGGTATCTTCATAAACTAAGAAAAATACACACGAAGCTTGTTGGAGAAATTTGGGATGGAGAACTGCTCAAATGCGAAGGTTCCCATGGCTGCTGGTACAAGACTAACACCCTCGCTTGACAAACCGGCGGTTGATCAAAAGGTCTACAGGAGCATGATTGGTTCCTTACTCTACTTAACATCAAGTCGCCCAGATATCATGTTTTCAGTGTGTAACTGCGCACGATACCAGGTGAATCCAGGAGAACCTCATCTAGCCGCAGTCAAGACAATCTTTCGTTATCTTCATCGAACTCCTTCTCTTGGTTTGTGGTACCCTTCCAATTATGGCTTTTTTCTTCAAGCCTACTCCGATGCTGATCTGGGGGGATGTGCACTTGATCGTAAAAGCACTTCAGGGGGATGTCAATTTCTAGATGGCAAGCTCATCAGTTGGCAATCGAAGAAACAAACATGCGTTTCCATCTCCACAGCCGAAGCCGAGTACATTGCTGCTGCTGCATGCACCTCTCAGATGATCTGGATCTAAAGTCAACTAAGAGATTATGCTATCCACATGCGAAGAATACCCTTATTCTGTGACTCACAAAGTGCCATACGAATTTGTCACAATCCGGTACAACATTCAAAGACCAAACATATTTCTCTCCGATATCACTTTATTAAAAGTCACGTAGAAGAAGGAAATATTGAGGTCCATTTCGTTCATACGAACGATCAACTGGCAGACATCTTCACCAATAGTCAATCCCAACAGGCATTTCATCAAACACCTTGTAGGGTTGTACAAATTCATATTTAACACTTACTATAGCTGGGAATAAACTACAATAACAATTGAAAATTTTAAACCAAACTACTAAACTCATATAAGAATTTATATTCCATCAGTAGCAATTGGTGCTATTTTTAATGGACAATTATTAATAGTGTATTCATTAATGGACAATTATTAATAGTGTATTCATTCCGGCATCACTTCGAGAATTGAACACAATACAAATGTCTAAACAACGACACTTTATTCCAATTTGCACATAGTAATTTGTTCTTGTGTAGTTCTTTAATGCAAATCCACAGATGCTGAACTTGCTAAATTGTTGCTGATTTGAAAGCTGAACTTAATTTTTAGCAAGTTCAGTTCTAACAGTATCGTTGTGCTACGATAAGAACATTGTTACTCACCGGATTCTTTACGGTCCACCAGAAAACTCGGATTTGGCTACTGAATCTTTTTCGACCGCCCAAGCAACGGTGGAAAAAGTCTTTTATAACATATTTTTCATAAAAAAATATTACTTTTTTTAGAGATATAATACGTGTGCCTCGCCACTTGAGCTAGATGGTGACTGTGTTACGGTGGAGCCTGAGTTCACACTTGTATGTGGTGTACTTGATTTGTGTAGGCCCCCACGTAACCATATTGGGACATCATCCGTATTTTCAGGGGTGTCAAAGTTCTCCATTGTTTCCATGCAATCTTGAGAATCATCATACGCATTGTTGAGGTCAATGGTTTAATTTTACCCTACCAACAGTATGACTGGATTTAGATGGAATGTTGTTGTTTGAGGCGTGATTTGTTTGTGAAGGATCTTGAATTTGTAAACCTCCATTGTGCAGTGTTTCAGATTCTAAAGGCTCCTATAAAGAAATATTTTCACTCTTAGATGTTGAATTGAATTTCTATGTTCCTGCATTTGTGTTGTTTTTAGATCCTGTTGTTAATCTGGATAAGTTATTCTCATTAATGTTGCCAGCAAGACTTGCAAGATTCTTCAGCGTGAGCAAATCTTGATCATTACTCTGATCCGAGGTATTAGAGTCAATACATAAACTAAATAAATAATAAGTTGCAGAGTAAATGTTAAGAGACATTTTTACAAATACCTTGTAGGCACAATTATCATGGTGGGGGAACATTCCTGCATTAATATGTTTTTAAAACATTATAAATTGATAAATTTTGGAGAAATTGAAAAGTAGATTGAAATGAAAATAAAAATCATGAAAAAATTCAAATGGGTAAATCTTTAAATGATGAACGGTTTTTCTCAAATTTTCTTTGTATTCTTCAAGGGGGACATGTTGACGTTCACTTTCCCTCCCTGAAAGTGCAGCATCATTAGCACCAAAAAAGACTGTAGTAGCAATAGGAGGGGTGGTAGAACATTGCAGAAAACATTTAACAGGGTTTTGACTATTGGTCAATTGTCTAAAATACCCTTCAATGATGTTAAACTGAGAATGCCATTTGACAAAAAAAAAAAAAAAAAAAAAACAAATATTCCTATTCTAATAAAACAAAGCTAAAATGCCACATGGCACTTTTCTAAACCCCTATTTTGCCACGTGGCATATTATTATGAATCATTCTTTTATTTTCCCGCTCAATAACATCCTCATTTTAGGTTGCTTGCTTTGAAAGAATTAAGGAAATTATAATCAATTTTGAATTCATTACCAAAAAATCAGGAGCAGATATTTGAAAGAATAAAGGAAATCATAATCGATTATTTAGGTTACAATAATCACTTTTATGTAACACACATCAAGCACCGGTTAATGTTGGTATTTTAATTTTTAGTTATCGTCAATTTTCATCGAACCAAATTGATTTTTCTTATACTTTTGGGGCAGTGAAGAGGGTTTTCAGCAATATAGAAGTTTGTCCATTTTTAAATCTTATAAATGTATTCATTTTTAGCCATTCTTTTTGTGTGAACTCAAATAATTGATTGATTTAGCAGGAATGTAGGAATGTCTCACATGGGCCGTGTTAAAATATGATTATTTTAGCCATTCTTTAATCCTAATCATTTGTGTTTTTATTTTTGAGCTCTTCCATTTATTTGCGTATTATAGCCTCCTAATTTCATTTTTTTCTATTAGAGCATTGTACTTATGGCTTTTTTCATATTAAGGCGTCGTACTTTCAAAAAATACCAATCACAACATTGTATATTCAATCTTTTTTCTTATTTGGACATCATAGTTTGAAAATTATACTCAATTATAGCAGTGAAAATGATGACATTACTATAAATGGGTAGTTCTTTCGAAGTATAAAGTTGTTATAGGGATAAATGAAAGTAAGATACTATAAAAACAAATCAATGGAAGTATGTTTCCGTTTCTTGCATTTAACCCTAAACTAATATCATGTTCATTAATTTTCTTTTAGCTATTTGTACCAAAAGACATGCTTAATTCAAATTTATATTATCCAGGCATCCGGTACTCAAGTTTTGTGGTAATGGTGTGTTTTGTTCGCTTAAACTGATTACTGATTATGCTAATGATAATTTGGTTCTTTTACTATCAAAATAATCGTATTTGTAGAACCCCATAAGTTTTTTGTATGAAAAGTAAATGTAAAATCACGTATTAATTAATTAGTACATTTAAGCAATCGATTCGGAGAAGTCTACATTAATGATTTGGAAGAGGTGTATAAAATTACCCACAAATTATTTTGGGATGTTGATATTGAGATGCAACGATTAGGTATAATTTTCACTATGATTAATGTAGAAATGTCAACTGCACCATAGTTTTTTTGACATATATAATGATTTTAAAATTATGTTGTTTAAAATTTAGCCTACACATTTCATGAACTACATGAAGGATTCAAAACCCGAATATAATGTAACTAACTTTTGTACGATCTGATTCAATAATGATTTGGTAACGTTCTAGCAAGTTTTTTTTTTTTTTTTTTTTTTTTAGTTTTTATGACATAACTTAGTCATGATCAAGTTTGAAAATTGGTATAAGTTATATAACTAATGATTTATTTATATGTTTGGATGATTATGAAAAAAATGCTAAATGATTATAAAATTCAAAATGATAAAACAGGTAGTAAAGGAGACTAGAAGCAAGTGTGAAAATTGCTTTTGGTGTTTTGATATTGACACCTCTTATTTTAAAGCTTACTCTTTTAAATGGGAAGATGTATTAACTATGATTTTTTAAAACAACGTATTCAGTATGATTTACTTTCATTTTTTTTTCAAATTTGGTCATTATAGTAATTTACTTTCAATAGTGGGACCTTTTTGAACCGGTGTTAAAAAGGTCCGAAAAGTATAAGGTAAATACTTAATATGGACCAAGATATAAAAATGAAAGTTTAGGGCCCAAATTGAAAATTTCTTTTTTTGATAAAAACTCAACTACTTTCTGTCTAACTACTTTTTGTCTTACTGTGATATGATCATAAATGTATATCAAGAAAATGCATCAATATACCTCTTTAGAGAAAACTGTTAGTTTCAATTGTACTTTGTAAACGGTTACTTTTATAGGTTTGTACTTTACAAAAAGAAAGTTTTCCAAAGTACATTGTTATAAAACTAAATATTTATGAAGTGCAATGCTGAAATGGTGTTTTTTATAGCCTCTGATTACAAACTTGTGTGTTTCTGGTTTGAGTCTGTTGTTTGAAATCCATGTATCCAATCTTTAAGCATTGTACTTTGTAAATTGTTACTTTTATAACAACATACTTTACAAAAAGAGTTTTTTAGAAAGTACATAGCTGCTGTCACCACCGCCATTAAAACCGACAAGATTGTATGATTAGATAAAACGTTTTTTCTTATTATATAAGTTTTTTAATTGTAAACCGTGTAACACACGGGTTTGTAACCTAGTTAGCAAATATAATGTGCGATGATGATCACAGGAAAATTTGTTTAGGTAGTATATACGAACTTAATGCAGTGATTTGATTTATCAAGGTGATTAAAATAAGTAACAATGAATGATAAAGAGAGATTGATACATTGCTCGTAATAAAAATATATAATATATTTACATGGTTTGGCAAACTGCATACATTCCAATTTGGCCCAGGACAGGAATCAACCACCTGTATAAAGCATAAACATCCAAAAGCAAATTATTTAATTATACTCTTGTGGAATAGGACCAGAAAATTGATTATCCCTGAAATTCATATTTTCTAATTTTTTAGGTTACAAAATGAATTTGATATTGAACTGTTGAGTTTATTTTCTCCCATTCCTAGAATAAATCAGAAGGAAATGAAAGTAGGATGCTATAATAAACATAAAAATGAAAATACGTTGCTAATATATAAAATATGGAATTTTAACAAAACCTTAACTTATTTTTATCCTCTGCAAAAAGCATGCGCAAGTCACCCATGTATGATGACAGGCTACATATTTTTGCATATAGTTCCCTCTTTATACATATGGATATAAAGATATTTTTGTGTAATTATTATAAGCCAATATAATAATGAGAAACAAAGCAAACCTTTGTGAATTTTGATGGCAAAAGCAGAAGTGCCGCTGAGGAAGCAGCCCTCAAATTAAGTAATATGACATTTTCTATTTCCATATTATCCACAATAATACGCACATGAAATAGGTTATTTAGGGAGAAAAAAATCAAAGAAATATTATTTTAAATGTTAAGAAAGATTAAAAGAATACATACAGGTTTTTGACCACTAAGGTAAAACCTCTCCCAGTTCATCATGTCTTGAACTAAATCATCCATATGAACAACTCCATACTTATACATCTGTCACATGTTTTCAAAGTTGATTCTTAGAAAAATAGGAATTAATTTGTTGATAAATAAAGATTAAATACAATAAATGATCGACTCATTACAGAAAAAGGTAAAATCTAAAATTTAGTTATCACCTATATGAGTATGGAGCGGCATTGGTAATTCAAAGAAAGGACCATGGCTTGGAGTTTAAGATCAAAGAGATTGTGAAGGATTATTAACCCGATTATAATATGTTGCGGCTGTAGAGATAGAAGAGGAATCAGGAATGGAAGAAAGAGAAGAAGGAGGCGACGGATTCAGGAAGGTTGAAAGTGATTACAAACTTTAGTGCCAGAGAGTGGTTTTTGCTAATTTTCTGGAAGATATACACATTTATGGATACAAAGAACTGGGACATACACAGATCTAAAAGAAATAGCTTTTACCGAAAACTATCTTGAAGGCGAAGGATCGGGTCCAGTGATGACTGTGACAGGACGTAAGTGCTTAAGAGTGGTACCAATGGTGGTGCAAAGGAAGATGGATCTTAAGTCGACGGTGTCTGAAGATGACGACGGTGGAAAACGGAGTTTGAACCACACTCTGCTGCATTGCCGCTTGTTGGGAAATCGAGCCTATATCAATAACCCTAGAAGCGGCAGGAGCCGGTGACGGCGCTGATGAAAGATATTGAAAAATCACAATTTTTCATAGAACAATTCTTCACCTGCAACAAAATTAGAAAAATTCAGTGATTGATTCCACTCGGCAATGAAATAAAAAATTGATACTCCGTATTGTAGAATTAAAAGATATAGGGAATAATACAAGAAGGGATGATATATGTGGAATTTAGTACTGAAATTTAGGGGTTTCACATTTGAAATCCGTATTTCAAACTCTCCAAAATTGATCAATTTATAATGTTTTAAAAACATATTAATGCAGGAATGTTCCCCCACCAGGAGGATGGCTGATTTTTCGTATTATCGGTTGATGAAACGGTGGAGAAAAATCAGGAGCATTTAAATATGAAACAATAATATGAAATAAAAGAAAATCAAAAATTTTATAAAAATGACAAGTATACAAAAGGTCTTAGAACATGACACGTGGCAAAAATATTTTTATTTATTAGGTATAGTATATATATATATATATATATATATATATATATATATATATATATATATATATATATATATATATATATATATATATATATATATATATGTTGTAAAATACGACGGATCCGAATTGACTTTAGACAATATTAGCTCAATGCGGAATAGGATCAAAATTATCAAACGATAATAATCACAACGAAAAATACGAATGAAGTAAATAAAATAGAGACACGAGGATTTACGTGGAAAACCCAAATCGGGAAAAACCACGGGCGGAGGAAGCCGAGAACCAATTCACTATATTTTGTGGTGTTTACAAAATGTTTGGAGAAATATAAAAGAGTTTATAACTCTTATGTATTAATAAGAAGATGAATAAGAAGAGACGATGTTTTGGTGTGGTGTGTCTTGTAAACTGATTCTCTATGCTTTATATAGAGAATTACACTGCATGCCATCTTTGAAAAGGAAACACAAATGTTGAAAAGCTTAAAGTCGGCAGCCATCAAAACTTGCCAACTTTGAAAATACTGCAGCTGCAAGTTGCATGGAAACTTCTTCACGTGGGTTAACAGATGCCTAATTGATTTTGTTAAACAAAGAAAACAACCACCTTTGACTTTTGCTCAAGATTTGAAAGCACTTTCCACAATATATATATATATATATATATATATATATATATATATATATATATATATATATATATATATATATATATATATATATATATATATATATATATATATATATATATAGGGCTAGGTTATAATAAGAATGACAATTTTTGTGTTACATTGTAACCAAATCCTAGTTATCGGATTTTATTCTCATAACAATGAAAAAAACACATTCTTAACAGAATAAGTTTTTGACATAATGAATTCTTACCATTCTTAAAAGAATGAACTAAATTTTGTACATTATTAAAAGAATGTGTTTTAAATGAGTGGTCCAGATTGAGTTTCAAGGTTACACAATGCTTGTATGTATATATTTGATCCTAGTCATATATATATATATATATATATATATATATATATATATATATATATATATATATATATATATATATATATATATATATATATATATATATATATATACATATATATATATATATATATATATATATATATATATATATATATATATATATATATACTAGTTGTGAGACCCGTGTATTACACGGGATGATACAAAAAAAATTATTAATTAATAATATCTAAACATGAATAATTTTACATAAGAAATTTGTTTGTGTATCGTGACATCTTGATTTTGATTTTTACTATTACGACTTTGTATTTTGATAAATATAATTGATTATGAGAATGTCATCGGTACTAAAATCAAATTCATTATTATGACTGAAATCGTTCTTCAAAATATTATGACGTCAATTGCATCTCTATTGTCTCCCAAATCATTCTACACATTAAAAAATAATATGATATTAAAAAACAATTAATTTTGAAATTGAAGGATAACAATTAATTTTAAAATTGAATAATAATTAAACTGATCATTAAGGAGTTATAAACGTTTCAAACCAATTAGTATTTTTAATAAATTTAAAATTCTATTAAAATGACATGTGACAAATTCAATGAGGAGATGACATGTGGTTTTGAGTTACTTATTTATTAGGATAGGATTCTCTCCATCGTACTTTTTATAAATTAGCATGTTCCTAAGTTACCGGCCAAATTACAACCTATTTATAACTTGAAAGTAACGAGTTCCTAAAATCACCAACCTATATACAATGTGGCTTTAAAATTTATATTCTCATAGTCTTTGTAAAAGTTAAAGAACAGAATGGAAAACAATTTGTACAAGTAAAAAAATTCCTGTCATTTCAATTTATTTGACTTTGCAAGTTACTATGTTTTTTTTTTTGTTGAAAAAAGATAACCGCTATTTGTTAGTTCCGATCACATACTAAAGAAAACTAATTAAATATTTGTGAATATAATACTAATATGCCTAAATCATCGGTTTTTTTATATTTGTTATTCATCAAAATGTGGACGTACTGCTCGTGTCATTTGGGTCTACACACGGTTAGGGTTCTAGAAATTGTCAAGAGATATGCAAATTGAAGCTGCTGAGAATGTATTAAATGACATAAATGAATCAAAGATAATGTATTTTAAATAAATAGGTTCCTAATTTCTTGCTTCAGTTATGAATTATTGGAATTAAATACATTAAATACATTCAATTCAAACAATTTTTTTTAAGAAATTCAAAATTATGAGAAAATGACATGTCTTGTGCATATCTTCCATAGTTTTAAAAGCAAGCATATATAATTTCTCTTTGATAACATACTTTATTAAAATATGAAAAGTATTACGGTCAGGATTGATTGCCAATTCATCCATTTTCTTCATCAAGTTCATCACATTTTCCATTTCTCCGGTTCTACAATAGGCGCACAACATTGTGTTCAATATAACAACATCAAATTTTGCATATCTGGCTTCAAATTCTAATGCTAATTGCTTTGCATCTTCAAGGAGCACATTTTTACAGAAGGCTGAAATCATAATGCTGTAGGAATACCCATCTGCGAATTATTTCATGATGAAATAATTAGATTCAAGAACTTACCAAATAAATGGAACTTTTTTTGAAAAGTATGAAAGAGCGTCAAAGGGTACACACCTGTTTTTACATTTTTTCTCTTCATCTCACTGAAGGCCAACTTGGCTTCATCTATTTGTCCAGCTTTTGATAGAGCATCCATTAGCAAACAATACAGCATCTATAAATGAAATCATAATAAAAAGGTATATAAAATTAAATAATTGTATATAACCATCTAACATTCTAACAAGATTTAAGACTGGCTTATGTCCTCTTCCATGTGACTTAATGGGGACATGACTTCGGGATTGTTTCTTTTTTTTTTTTTCTTTTTTTTTTTTTTTTTGCGTTAAATCTTGTATGGGTATCTTTAAAATCATTTTCCCATAGATAATGCCACTACCCCACTCAGGAGTCTCAAGAAAATAATTAAATTTATAAATCAATGTAACAACAATCAAGAAGGTATCTATTACCTCTTCTTCAGGATAGCCAAGGATTTCTAGTTCCTTTAGCAACTCTTTTGACTTTTCAAACAAGCCTCCTCTAACATACACCTTCAACAATGTTGTCAAAACAACCTACAAATTCTAAGTTGTGAGCAAACATCCAAACAAGGTTGTAAAATTATAATGCAAAGTTCCAAGGCAATAAAACATATGAAACAAACCTTGTTTGGAACTAACCCTGATGATTTCATCTCTTTAAATATCTCATCAGCCTTCTTATAGTTACCATCCATTGAATAAGCATTTAGCAAAGAACTGTAGTGAAAGACATTAGGAACATGGCCTTCGGTCTTCATTTGGTCAAAATAACTTTGTGTTTCTTTGCATTTATTACATGAAGCACAAACATATATGAGTGTCCCATAAATAACACTGTCCATTTCCAAACCCTAGTATTTGAGCTCATTTACCAACTCTATTGCTTTTTTGTAACCATCTTGGACTTTCGCACAACCTGCAAGTAGCTATGAACATATAAAAAGTCAAAATTTTACCATCTTTTAGCCCCATCATTGGAAACAGCCGTAGAAAACTTGGTCCAGTTTTGTCTAGTCAATGCAAATGTATGCAAGAATTTTTGAAGTCGGGGAGTTATAGGCATACCGTACTATAAGTAACTACATCTGCTACTAAACCATCTTGCTTCATGTGATGAAAAATTTCAAAGCAGTTCTCGAGTCTGCCATTTTTAGTTAAACAGCCAAGAACAGAATTACAGACAGATGGATTAACTCTGATTAATTTATCTTCTACGCTGTTATATATTTCCAGTGCTTTATTAGGATGGAGGCTCTTCCCCATGAGCTTTATGTAACTACTATAAGAAGCAAATTTTAGCTCCCCGTTTTGTTGTATCCATTCAAAAAGCTGCAGTGTTTCCAAGCAATATAAAATATATTACATCATTTATCAGCAGTGGGTTTGAAACATGTAAAAAATATTTCAACTCTTAAATCAAATTACTCACATATTATACGATATTAAGATTATATTACACAAACATCAGAAGTAAGTTCATCAAATTGAGAATTAGCCATATTACTGCATCCACCCAAGAATAATTACAGGGTTCAAGATGGAACCTGAGAAAGATCCTTCAATCTATTTTGCTTGCCGAAGTGGCGCATAACAAAATTCAAGTCCTGCACTTTCAGCATGTGTCCCGACCTGTAAAGAAGGAAATGTATATCGAACATGATAATTTGTAAATCCTAAATTAACATACATTTCACTAACTTGGATGAAGATTTTGTAACTGCGTCACAGTTCATAGCAATTACTAAATCAATTGAATACAAGGGCATTAAGCTTGTAATTGGAGTCATGCTAATTTTACACCTGAAATTTGAGATACTTACCTCGAAAGATCCACTGTATATCAGAGGATTGTTGAATATCAAGAATAGCGGACTGTCTATCTTGGTGTGAGATTGAGATGTAGTTTTGGGGGTTTTGGGAAGAACTGAATGACGGTCCATTGTGAGATTGACTTCGAAGTGTTGTAGTGTTGTTGCTGGAAGCAGTAACAGAAGTTGCAGATGGAGACTGAGAATTCTTGATTTTTCTGGCTAAATAAGGAAGAGGTGGTGGCGATACTGTTAAGAAAATCAATTAAACAGATTAGAGATGCGAGAATGAAGGAGTAAAGAGGGGAAACGACAATGAAGTAGTCAAATGTGTAACCGTTTAAAATTTTTTTTATTAAAGAAAATCAAAAATATAAGAAAATGACATGTGGTCAATTCATTAAATAGATCACATGTGGCTTTGAGTTACTTATTTATTACGATACTAGGTTAGAAACACGTGTAATACACGGGATGATTAAAAAATATATAAAATAATATGAAAATATCAATATTGCAGATGATAAAATAGTCATTTGTAAATTTTGTTTATTTTGATATTTTATATGATATGATAAATTTTGCTAGTTTTAGTTAGGAATTACGAACGCTATGTTCAAATTGTTAAGGGCGAACACCACGCGGTTCGGTTCAATATTTCGCTAAAACAAACAAAAAATCGTACAATTTAATAATTTGTGTGAGACATTATGCCATTTGAGGAGAACTTAACATAATTATACACAATGCTAACCACAAAATAAAAATCTAACCTATATACTATAAAAATTGATAATAAATGTTATGAAGTATAAAAATACTTAAAACACGTGGATATTAATAGGATTACTTAATATAGGAACAACAGTTATTAAAATGCATAATTAATCAAAGATTTTTAGTACTAACATTTGCTTGTTAGAAAAAATAAGCAGAATTAGAGATATGAAGTTATCAATTGATGAAAACCAAATTCATACTTCCAATTAAATGTCATTGTTAATTGTCTTATAAGAACCTGCCAAAATAGTTATAAAATTCGAGACAATGGATACACATATTCAAAAGAGAAAGTTCAAAATACAATAGATTTATTTTTATCAACATTGTGGTAGCTTGACGCTCACAACCCATATTCAATAAATAATCAAACCTCACAAAGAGGTTTGAGAAACATCCCTTTATAATATATTTTTTAGGATTCTGTAATTTTAAAATATATATACCTACACATTGGCACCAATAACATAATTTTTGTTGTAAATCCAAAAGATGCATGTCATATTACATGTATCCAGTTTTCTTACAACGTTTACCAATCTAGATTCATTATCAATTTTATATGAAAAAATATGAAGAGTTGATATACCACAATTAAAAAATGTATATGTGGAAGTCTATTTTGTGGAGGTCAAGGTGAATGGCGTAAGGAATCTTGATGCTTGCCCACAGTGAAGTAGAATCCGTGGTACATGGGTCATCTTCATTTGGACACATTCAGATCGGATATCATACACAAACAATAACATAAACAATCATTAGAAGGTACAATGTTGTCTAACTAAAAGTACATTGCTAGTTTTTGCATTTGGAAAACATTGAAGTCACAAGTACATATCACATGCTGACATGCAAATCTAAGACGTCAACTTGTGTTTTGAGTCTTCTAGTGCTGGAGGGGCATTTTGGAGATTAGAAGAAATAACCAACCTTTCAGACCCGTCCTTCTTAATTACAAAATCTAACATCTTAATAATGTTGAATCTATTTAATTCAAGACTCCTATCAACAACTCTATGGTAAAACGGCAAGAAGAGAAATTTGATTCGCCTGTGTGACGGTCACACAAGTAGTCACACAAGTTCATACATGATCCCAGAATTCAATGGATTACTAATAAGCTTTAGGTACAGATCTTTTGTAAGAATTTATTCCACGTCATCTGTTCCATCCGGTAAGATCCGAACAAAATTATACAAAACAGTTACGGTAAAAGGAAAAATAGCAAAACAAATTTCAACATGATTGCAACAACATTCCATTCCATGTTTTACGTATAAAAAACAGTAAATATAAAAGGAAACATAATAAACAAATCGTACATTATGTCTATGAATCTCCCAAGCCATCAAATCACATGTAGCTTTGTGACTAAGTTCTTCCATACCTGCAAACCATAGAGTAAACAAAAAGAATTCTATTTATTAAAGTAACTTATAAATATAAAAAACACAGACCTTGTAGAAAAATCAAACCTCAAATCACTAATTTGTTTTATAAAAAGAAAAACACAGATGGCAATTAGGAAAAGAACCAGCGTATTTTAGGTTTGCCCTGTACGATTAATTCTGACATTGATTAACTGTGATACCAGATAAATCCCTAATCACATACATAATCAACAAAATATCAGAGTTTTGAGTGACTACAACATTTGCAAAAGAAAGCAAATGTAAAAGGCATTGTACTTTGGAAATTCTACCCAATTAGATCATCATACTTATAAAGAATAGGACAGGTTACCTGTTGACCAACATCAAAACATCTTAGACCACCTGGTTTAGACTGTAAATATCTGATCTAACATCAAATATATCGAGTTAGATTCCTACTTCTATTAGATAAAAAAGTTTACACTCGCCAAATTCAACTATAATGACCTCTTTTATTAGTGAAATGAGGATTTGATCAGTGATTTCGTTTTATTTATATGGGAATAAGAATGTCATTTATTCCTTAACAATTTAATCTATCATTTTTAAAAAAGATTTAGGGATTATCCATAAATGATATAAAGATGGGGAAAGAAAGTAAAAGTGTACGTCTCTTTTGGAAATACTTGGTTACCTCAAATCATAATTGAGCTCATAACCCCTCTATTTTTCTGCTTGTTCAAGATATATCAATCATGTTATGTTATTTCTTTTGTGTACTCGAGGTAACCTTGAAAAAGTCAACAAAGCAGCGATGTTTTGATATAATAACACGTGGCAAAGTTGGTTACCTTAAATGGATAATGACCAAAGTTGGTTACCTTTTGTGAAATTTAACCTCTAGCCACCTAACACACAGTATAATAAGTACGTGTTTGTTTCACAAAAAACATGAAAGTTGTTAAGTTTGAGCCGAATACTATCAAACAATATCAAGAACCAATTACCTTTAAGTGGTCAGCCAAGGATCAACCATGATATATCAACATGTTCTGTCAAAGCATTATAAACACAATCAGAAAGTATTTCAAAATACTACCTTAATTACAATCTATATTCAAGATTGATCACTCTGATCATGGATATCACTTATTACAATAACAATCAACAGCCAATTTAAGAAAAGATTCAAGTATCTCATAATCAATTGAATAGGAACCTTACCCTCTTCAATTCTTCCTTGTGGTGACCGGGGATTGTGCAGCGGGTGCTGGTGTCGGACAGCGGAGGGTGGCGTGGTGCGATGGTGTCGGATGCAGGTTCGTGAGTGAGGGAGGGAGGGCGAGTGAGAGATCGCGAGGAGAGACAGGGGAAGAAGCAGCGGCGGTGAGGTACGGTGGTGGTCGGAGGTGTTAGTGGAGCTAACGGTTGGTTGCAGCAGGCGGAGATCGGAGAAGAAGGAGCGAGGATGTTGCTTTCGCCATCCAAGTGATCGAGATCTAGATAGAAAGAAAGGGAATAACCGAAGTAGATAGGTGTGTTATTTGATGCAGCGTGACCAGGGGATAGAACATTTATGTGGTTTGATTTTCAAAGCAGATTGGCGAAATCAGAGGGGGATGAGCGAGATCGGGGTTAATCAAAAATCAATATAGTCCTACGTCCTGCTTAAAATCAGGAAACAGTATATTAGGGTTTTAATTGTGACTGAGTCAGTTCCTAATTTCGTGATTGTGTTGCCTAAATTATTGGGATCAAATCAATTGCATCGTATAAGTATTAGGCGGGAAAGAATTTAGAAGAGTGGTAGAAACATGACATGTGTTAGTTAGAGAATAGTCTTTAAAAATTGGACACGTGGCAAAAATTATTTTTATTTATTAGGTATAGTAGACTAGTTAAAAACCCGTGTATTACACAGGTTGGATAATAAAAATAAGAAAAATAAACAATAAAATACAAACACATTCACAACTTAATATCGAAAGTTTTTAAAAAATATAAAATCATATATACAAACATGTACTGATATATACCTAACATCAAATTCCAATTTACATACTATTACAATTCAAATAATATGTTTTCATGCTAATATCACGCAATTTAGCCAAAAAGTTTGGGAACAAAATCAAGAAAACCTCAAGATTCTCCAAATGTTGAATCCATTGTTTAGCTTTACCGATCTTTCATTTTGGGTATAGAGATTCTCCATTTTCACTTCTTACTCTTCATTTGATACCTTACATAAACATAGAAGGTCATGCCTGCTTCTATGTTCTGAAGCAATTATTCGGTGAGCTCTAATTATTCATCCTCTTCTCTATCTAATTTTCCATCTACACACAATACAAGGTTGTTGAGAACTCATTCCATTTGAACCAAAATGATATATTTCATAAGCAAATTAAGTACCAACAATTCTGTTAGTGAATGAAACAAAATCAATTTTTGATTTATAAATTAAAATACTTTTCCCCGTTAATGTCTAAAAGCACCAGCAAAGATTCAAAACCAAGACATCAAATCGAAGCAACCCAAACATACAAAAAAAACATTATGAACAAAATGTTTGCCCGGAATGGAATTGAATTCCAGTTCCAACAAAAAGTGAGTATATCAACAGAATTACAATAAAAGAATATTTACCCGCGCCTGTTCCGCTGCGACGTTCATATGGTCGGCATGGACGGTCTCCGTCTTCGGAATCTCCATTGCTAAAACCGTCACAACGACCACCACGGAAACCACCAGAACCACCACGTCTCTCCTAACCTTTCCCACCATCAGATTCCTCGACAGCACCTTGATGTGATCAAGAATCCTCTGCAATTTACATAGTACACTGTGTTGGCAAGAAAAAGATGATAGTGCATAGAGAAATAATGTTTAATTAAAAAACATAGTACTTTAACATAAAATTTGAAACACTTCTTTATATATAAATTGAAAGTTTTATTGGTGAGACTACTATATATCTTTATATAAAATTAATCATTTTAATAATTCTTTACTCTTAACTCTAGATAAAACAACATATAGTTCTTGACCCGTGTACTATATGTATGAAAATTGGTTCTCTAAAAAATAATTTTTTTCTACAATAATGGTTCTTGACCCGTGTACTATATGGGTTGAGAAATAAAAATAGCAAACATAAACAATAAAATACAAACACATATGTACAAATAGTAACTAATAAATCATAAAACAAAAATATTTGGATTGTAATTGAACATTTTAATGAAAGTATGAGGTTTAAGTAAAATGGTCATTTTCGAGTTGAAATTGTCAAAATTAACCTTACCCGTTCAATTAAATAGGTTGAAATCAATTACGTAACCCGTTTATTTTTGTCGAGTTACGTGACCAAAATATAAATCAAATTGATAAATAATATGCCCAATTAGCATTGCAAAACGTTCATGACTGTCTTACGCATATTATTTTGGTTACGATTTTTTTATTTATTTAGAGTATAACTTAACTTATCCATTAGTTGTTTAAAATCACTTCAAAGTATCATTATTTCCGTAGGCTATAGAAGATTACGTTGCCAATGTGAATGGCTTTTTATTTATAGGGATAACTTTGGTTTATCTTGGTTTCAAATTGAAAAATATGATTTAAGCTAAATAATGAAGAATATGACATGTGACATTCTAGCTTCTAAGACATGCCGTTTGGCTACTAAAAGACCTTGTTTATTAGTATGTATAGATGATATATATATATATATATATATATATATATATATATATATATATATATATATATATATATATATATATATATATATATATATATATATAGGGATGAGAATCGGTCCGGACTCGGACCGAACCGGACCGAGAACCGAAGAACCGAGAACCGATTTTATAGGAAACGAAGAACCGGGAACCGAACCAAATACCCCGGTTTCGGTTCCTACCGGTTCGGTTCCGATCCGGTTTCGGTTCCGGTTCGATTATACAAGTAGTGTAGTGTGTTCGGTTCCGGACCCGGCCGGAACCGGACCGAGAACCGAAGAACCGAGAACCGATTTTGTAGGAAATGGAGAACCGAGAACCGAATACACGGTCCCAGTTCCTATTCGGTTCCGGTTCCGGGTCAAAAGCTCATCCCTATATATATATATATATATATATATATATATATATATATATATATATATATATATATATATATATATATATATATATATATATATATAAGGAGGATCGTGTAGGAACCCAAAATCCGGTAAGAACCGTAAGGACAAATCTGAACCTTTAATCATGAGAATTGGGTGGACTAGATTCAATGTGAAAAAAATGACAAATCTTAAAAGTTTGAGGGACTAGTTGTCTAACAATTAAAACTAATGAGTGGATAAGACAAATTAAGAAGGGTAATACAGTAAGGGTGATCTTAAAAAAACCCCCTCATCATGAAAATATGATTTCCCATCAATTGGGTTTCTTTTTATATTAGTTTTAATATATATATATATATATATATATATATATATATATATATATATATATATATATATATATATATATATATATATATATATATATTATCTTTATTTAATTTGTTTACTTATTTAGGTATTTATAATTTAAATAATTATTTAACATTTTGACGTTTAGTTCGAATATATTTTCTAATATATTTTTTACGTTTTGTTCGTTTGCATTATTTAACGTTGAAATTTACTATTTTTTTAATTTTTGACGTACTAATTTTCTAATTTTTGACGTTTTGTTTGAATACACTTTTATATGTTTTTTTCGTTTATATTATCAAATGTTGTAATATAGTGTTGTTCTAATTATTCTAATCGAGCTATTTTTTTGCATAAATGAAGATAATAAAATACAATATTAAATTGCTTAAATAATCATCAATATATGAACCGAAACCAATTAACCAAATCGAATAAACTGAAACCGATTAACCAAACCGAATAAACCGAAACGATTAACCAAACCGAATAACCTAAACCGATTAACCAAATTGAATAAACCGAAACCGATTTAACCGAATCTTTTTTGGTTAGGTTACGATTAATTTGGAAAATTTTAAAAAAAAAACCGACTTAAACCGAAACCCGATTTAATCGACCAGATAACACGCATATATATATATATATATATATATATATATATATATATATATATATATATATATATATATATATATATATATATATATATATATATATATATATATATATATATATATATATATATATATATATATATATAAATATATATATATATATATATTTATATATATATATATATATATATATATATATATATATATATATATATATATATATATATATATATATATATATATATATATTAAAACTAATATAAAAAGAAACTTTAATTGATAGGAAATCATATTTTCATGATGAGGGGGTTTTTTTACCAATACCCGGGTAATCTGATCGAGTACCCCACCTCATTGCGACACTTGTCACAATCTCGTTTGCTGGGTTTTTTTATTCCATCAACTTTGTTTTTGGGCCATAATTTTTTTTTCTTTGTAAAAAAAAATCTGAAAAACCAAAGTTCTTAAAATTTAATTCTCTACAAAGCAAGCATCATCATGAAATTTTGAAAAAAAAAATATTTTTTATTTTTTATTTTTATAAAAAATCAAAAAATAAAAATAAAAATCCAAAAATTATGAAAATTTAAGGGATCATTGTAGATATTATATTAGTAAGTTTGCAAAAAAAAATTTTGAAAAAAAAGTTTTTTAAGTGTTCATTTTGATATTTTAAGTAAAAAACTCATCAAAATATCAATAAAATATACATGATCCAAAAATATTAAAACCAAAATATGTTTTATGATTCAAAACTTTTGATCCAATATTCAAAATTCGTTATGATCCAAGATCCAAAACTCGTTATGATCCAAAACGAGTTAAAAAAACATACAACGACAAAATGATTCAAAACTTATGATCCAAGATTCAAAATTCGTTATGATCCAAGATATAAAACTCGTTATGATCCAAAACGATAACGAGTTAAAAAAACATACAACGACAAAAGTAAAAAAAATAAATATATAAAAAATAAAAAACTGGAAAAATAACGAAAAAAAACCTTAAAAAAAACTAAAATGAAAACAAAAAACTGAAAAAAAAACTAAAAATAATATTAAAAAAATAATAAAACAGAAAATAAATAAAAACACGGTTAAATTATGTTGTACGGACGTGAGTAACATATAATCGTATCCTCGAGTCTGTATTTCGTTCCGTGGGCGTGCGTCGCATGTGATTGCGTCACGTCGAAGGAAGACGTTTGACGTTCTTGCCTTTAAGAGAGTGATTGGACAAGAAGAGTTCTCGCGGTTCTTACCGGATTTTGGGTTTCTACCGGATCCTAACCTTTTATATATATATATATATATATATATATATATATATATATATATATATATATATATATATATATATATATATATATATATATATATATATATATATATATATATATATATATATATAGTTAGTATTAAATACATTTTCTAAGTATTGTGAGACTGTAGGACCAATTTGTGGCCATTAGATCAAAAAAATGGAGGGTTATGATCAACAATGGCATGATGGTAATTAAAAGGAAAAAAGTAATTACTTTCTAAATTAAAATGGCCAGAAGGGTAAATCATACTTTTTTGTTTTAATTTAAATGGCGTATTTTAAGGATGTTAGGAAGTTGCGTGTTTTACGGATATCAGTTACGTAACATTACATCCACATATTACCGTTCTCAAAAGAATACACTCATTCTCAAAGAATGCTAAGTTACGTACCATAACATCCACAGACTACCGTTCTCAAAACGTGCAGTTGTTATTTTTTCCTATTCTATGAGAATGTTATGTATATGCTGCTGTTTTTTCTTATTCTTCGAGAATGTACAATTTACGTATTTTTAGTTTAGCCTTTTGACACACTTATTCTCATAGAATATGGGTAGAATTATGAGAAGCTGAGTTGAATCATCATCATAGAATAGTTGTACATTCCGATTCAACGAGCACGAATTCAAGTTTTGCATACCTGCATTATTAGAGAATGAACTTGTAAAATTGTTGTTGACGTAAAAATAGTTACGTAAGAGTTTTCAAAGTCTATTCTCAGAGAATGGTTTGTAAAATGGTTGTTGACGTAAAAAAATAGTTACGTAAGAATATTTATGCCATTCTCGTAGAATGGAGTGATTATATATGTTACAGAGGACTGGGAACTGATATATGGAAAGCCCCATTCTCTGAGAATGCCCCATTCTCTGAGAATGCCCCATTCTCTGAGAATGAACGTGAATCATTCTCTGAAAGAACGCTACTGCATTCTCATAGGCATTAATCCCCATTCTCTGAGAATGACTTTCCATAACCCAGAAGAAAAAAAAAGGCGGAGATCAATTTTTTTAAAACCTGCAAATTAGACCGATTGCTTCAAAATGGACTTGATCGTGCTTCAATTTGCTTCAATCGATTCTTTCCTAGAGTGATGAATCTCCGGAATTTAGTCTCGATCGCACCATCGTCGACGACCGGTAGTGCCGTAGCGCCGTCGTCCCGACCAGCACAAGGAAGGGCTTCGTGAGGCAGCGTCGTCGTCCCAACGGTGGTGGAGTTGGTCCCTGTGGTCGCGATTTTGTTGCCGGTGTTGGATTCCGACGAAGACAATGGGTGCAGGTTGTCGGAGAAGGCATATTGGGTCGATCGATGATGTTAATTAGGGTTTGATAGATGTTCGCATTTAAGAAGGGGAGAAGATGAGAGAGAGAGATAACTTTACCATAATACCCCTTGTAAATGAGTGGACCATAATTAGTCCTAAAATCTCACAGTATTTAACAAATGCATTTGAACATATATATATATATATATATATATATATATATATATATATATATATATATATATATATATATATATATATATATATATATATATATATATATATATATATATATATATATATATATATATATATATATATATATATATATATATAGATAGATATATATATATATGAGTAAATTATAGTTTTGGTGTATGTGGTTTGTCAACCATTCAGATTGATCCCAACTATTGGAAAATCCCGTTGGGGGTCCGTAAGGTTTGTGAAACGCTACAAATCGGTCCCTGGATCATGTAAAAAAACTAAAATTCCCTTTTTATTTATTTTTTCTTTTTCTTTGAATTAGTTATTTATTTCATTTAATTAAAAAACGAAAAATACATTCACATTGAAAGATTCCTAGCGAAATCGCCGGTGTTGATTCCAATAATTTACCTGCATATTTGATTCATCCAAAATCAAATGAAAAGAAAAAAAAGATTCGATTACACAGAGGAGCTCGCTCTATCTAATAATCCATCCCGTGAATGTTCCGATAAAGCCGAGTCTGTATGCCGGTGTTGAGGTGTTAAAGGAAGGTGCGACGGTGCTGATGGTGGTGGCTCCGCCACCGAGGCACGACACAGTGGGCAGTCGGAGTGAGAGTACAACCACATATCAATACACGAAGCGTGAAACGAGTGGTTACATCTCGGCAATTTTGTCACTTCGTCGCCGTCTTCGAAAACCGATAAGCAAACGGAGCACTCGGTGTCATAATCCAATTGGGTTTTAATATTAGTATCCTCAATTCCTTTTTTGTATCGAAAACTCGAAGTCAACCCAACGGTGGAGTGCCGACGATGACATTTGAAGCAAAACCCCAGATGATGAATTAGAGGTTTATTACGAAGAAGAATCTCTTCACCTTCTACAGAGTCAACAGCAACAGATGCTCAGATTTCTCTCCGGAATCGGAATATATTCAATTAAGTAAAAGCAAGCGTATTATCGATCAATCAAATCAAAATACCACGAATTCAGAAAACGATATAAATCCTTTTTCCTGTTGATCTACTTAACGAGAACCAGATCAGCAACTCCGCTGTGGCCTTGGCGCAGAAGGCGAGCAGGGAAAACGCTAGCCTAAAGCGAGCAATCGAATCACTCGGATGTAGGGTTCATGTTTCAACCGCCAACGACCAGC
Organism: Cichorium intybus; assembly: GCA_023525715.1. Taxonomy (NCBI): domain Eukaryota; kingdom Viridiplantae; phylum Streptophyta; class Magnoliopsida; order Asterales; family Asteraceae; genus Cichorium; species Cichorium intybus. The sequence continues at coordinate 443,706 of JAKNSD010000016.1, forward strand.
ATATAGCTGACATTGAAGATCTTCCTGCTGATTTATCCCCGAGGAAAACCCTTCCACGTTATCTCCGCCAAGCCCCTGTTGATTCCAACGATGCTCCACCGCCTCCACATCTTCGGCGAATACAAGTAGAAACGGAGGTAGCGAACCCAGTTCATAAATCCGATACCTTTTTTTGTATCTCCATGACTCCATCCATATCTCAAGCTTTTCGGTTACTGTAGTTCCGAATGGATGAAGGAATCCCAGATGGAATCCCAAAATCCCAAATGGGTTCTCGTATTCAGTTAATGTATTTTTCTTTTCTTTTTTTTTTAATTAAATAAAATAAATAAGTAATTAAAAGAAAAAAGAAAAAGAAATAAAAATGGCATTTTAGTCTTTTTACCTGATCCAAAACCGATTTGTAGCGTTTCACAACCCTTAGAGACCTCAACGTGATTTTCCAATAATTGGGACCAATCTGAAAGGTTTGACAAACCACAGGGACCAACACTGTAATTATATATATATATATATATATATATGTATATATATATATATATATATATATATATATATAGGATGGTTCCTTTGAGAATATAAATTAGGTTGAGATTGTGAGAATCAATCTCAGCCACTCATTTCAATAAAGCATGCGCGTCCCAATTTTAAGTATCGTAAGGGCAGAGTAGTAATTTCGCAATCTTAAAACAGAAACTGAACATTCTAAAGATAAAAAACACTTTTTTCGCCATAATATTCGATCGTATCTCATCAATTTTACTGAATCGTTGACGAATTCATACCAAAAATCTTCAAATCGAAAGCACCGATTCATTCAATCATCAAATCCGAACAGAATTTCATCTCTAAAAGAGAGAAATTCGATTATCGGTTCACAAGAATGACTGTTTACGACAGACGCATTCAATCACGATTCAATACAAAATCAGGTTTTTCTGTTTCAGTACTTCGATGTTCCTGTTTTAATTTCAGTTATTCAATGTTGTTTACAGTGTATAATTTGATTGTTACAGTTTCAATTACGATACATTGTTAACAACAATGAACTCGAGTTCATACGAAGAAGGTTCTCCTTCAGCATATAATCAATATACTGTTAATTCGAGCATCAATGAAGGTAAGATACAATTCATAACCGTATCCTTCTACTGTACTGATATATAATTTTCAAATACTTATGAATGTTCAATTCAATCACGATTATTCATATATGAATAACCGTACCTTCTGCTGTACTGATATATGATTTTCAAATACTTATGAATGTTCAATTCCATCACGATTATTCATATATGAATAACCCTATCCTTCTGCTGTATGAAAATACTTATATAATTAAGTGTAAACATAAATTCAATCATGATTATTTGTATATGAATGTTCATATATAATTTATATATGAATATCTATATACGAATAAAATGTTGATTCATGTATGAATAAACACTTATTCATACATAGATATATTTTCACTTCTGAATACATCTTTATTCATATGTGATAACTTGTGTATTAAATAATATGTAATAACTTGTGTATGTGATTATTCATATATGAATAACCGTACCTTCTGCGGTACTGATATATGATTTCCAAATACTTATGAATGTTCAATTCCATCACGATTATTCATATATGAATAACCGTATCCTTCTGCTGTATGAAAATACTTATGTAATTATGTGTAAACATCAATTCAATCATGATTATTCGTATATGAATGTTCATATATAATTTATATATGAATATCTATGTATGAATAAAATGTTGATTCATGTAGGAATAAACACTTATTCATACATAGATATATTTTCACTTCTGAATACATGTTTATTCATATGTGATTGTCTGTATATATATTAACATTTTTATATAATTACTTCATTTGAATAAATCATATGTAATAACTTGTGTATGTGATTATTCATATATGAATGTTCATATATAATTTAAAAACTCATTAATCATATATGAATAACTAATATCTTTTTGTTGTTTTTTGAATTAGATGAAAAATTCAAGTTCTACAAATGAATCAGATTCCCTTTATATGATACAAGAATTGAGTTACAGACCAGATGTACCTCAAGAATTTGTTCCTGTTAAAGATTCTATCTTCAATTCCTTACGTGAGGGGATCAAAATGTATATTAACTATGCACTAATGGCTGGTTTTGATACACGTATGAGTACCCAATCAAGATTCGGCAATGGCAATGATTTAATAAGAAAAAAGTATGTTATCTGCAATAGGGGTAGTAAAGATAAGAAGAAGTCTTGTGATACACTTACTACAGGACCTGTTAGAGAAGAAGAGAAAATATACTAAGATAGCTACTGGATGCACTGCAAAGATTATATTTGAGTGTGTATATGGAACAACATATTACAAAGTTTTGGAATTCCATGAATTGCATAACCACCCATTGGTGAGTGTTGAGGATAGATGCCATTTGAAAAAAGCAAAGGAAATGTCATATTCGGAAAAAGAATTCATAGTCAGGGCATCTACAACAAAAATGGGAGCAACAACAGTTTATAAATTGCGAGCAACATTGAGAGGAGGTTATCAGTATATGAAGCCTAAAGTAGCATACTACAAAAATTTCAGAAGAGGAATAAATAGGATTCTATTGTACAAGGATGCTCAAATAATAGTCAACAAAATAAATGACCGTAAAGATCACTACCCAAATTATTCATTTGAGTTTGCACATGATGGAAATGTTTTGAGTGATATGTTTTGGGCAGATGAACGGGAGAAGACATATTATACCGAGTTTGGCGATGTTATATCTTTTGATGCGACATTTCGCACTAACAAGTAAGCTTTGTATTATACGATCATTAATAAATATCCATTTCAATTTTTTAATTCAACTACTCATAACTGATTATTCATACTTGATTATTATCTCTATAGTAATCATATGTGTGTATTCATGAATCATTATATTTTTTGTTTAATTAAAAACATATTTCTTATACAGATATCATATGATTTTTGTTCCATTCACTGCCATTGATCATCATAAAAAGTCCGTTACTGTTGGAGCAGGGTTGCTAAGTAATGAGACTATTGAATCATATTGTTGGTTGTTGAAAGCATTCCTCAAAGCACATGGAAAACAACCAACAATTGTATTAACAGACCAAGATCCAGCAATAAAATAAGCTGTTCAATTGGTATTTCCTAATTCAAAACATAGGCTCTGCATGTGGCATATCATGAAGAAACTACAATCAAAGGTACACTACTCTTAATTCATCTGTGAATAAATGAAAAAATACACATGTACTATTACTACTTATTCATGAGTGAATATGTCATACGTATTTCTTAACAGGTTACTAAGGATTTAATTAAAAACACCGACTTCAGAAAAAGATTTAATAAGCTTGTTTAGGGCATGTATATTAAACATGATGAATTTGAAAACAAATGGGAGTTTATTATTAATGAGTCAACCTTGAAGACAAAAGATGGTTTAATGACATGTTTAAATTTAGAAATTTATGGATCACTGCATACTTCAATGATATAAGAATGTGTGGTTTGATGAAGACAACTTCAGGGTCAGAGAGCATGAATTCCTTCTTCAACACATACTCACAAACTGGAAATTTACTCTTAAATTTCATGATGAATTACGACACTGCCATTCAAAAGCAAAGAAATACACAACAAGAACTTGATAAGGCAACAAAGGAAGCATCATATATATTTCGTACACCTCGAGAAGTAGAACGTCATGCTTCAAAGGTTTATACAAGCACAATATTTTTTGACATCCAGAAGGAAATATACAAAGGTGCTTGGTTCTGTTAATATTCAAGGTTGGTGTGGAAAATGGATGGGAGGTATACAATGTTCAACACAATAACAAAAAATTTGAATTCAAAAGTAATTACAAGGTAACCTAATTGCTTTTAATATTAAATTCGCATATGAATATTAATAATTGAAACTCATATATAAATATACACTTGTATTCATAAATGAATAGACAACTTTACTATTATATATACACAACTATAATAATGTATAAAAATTGAGCTTCATTTATTATAAATATTCATATATGAATATAATATTTTATTCATATATGAATACCAAAATATATTCATATACACTTATTAAGTTCTTCTTAAATATTTTATTGTACAGTTCAAATAAAACTGCCAGAGGAAGATATAACATGTACTTGCGAAAACTTCAACCGAATAGGCATTCTATGCATACATGCTTTCTGTATACTGATGAATTTGGTATTAAACAAATACCTGAACAGTACATTGTAAGTCGTTGGAGGAAAGATGTCATATCAAGACATTATCACTTTGGGAGACATGTCTCTGATTCTGGGGATGCTGAGATTGCTAAGTTGGTCAATGAAGCATATTACAACTTTGAATAATGTTTGGACATTCTGAGAGCAGATAAGGAAAAGCTTGCATCTTTCATTCAAAAGATAGAAATCATGCATAAAGAATTAGAAAATGATACATCATATGGAATTATGAACAAGAAGACAGATGTTGATATGGTAAGCAAGCTAATGAACATTTCTGTTCCAAAAAACATTGAAATTCTTGTTCCACAGATTCAACGTAACAAAGGATCCGAAAAAAAGAAAAGACTCAATAGTGCAACTGAGAAAGCATGTGAAAATTCCAATAAGCAGTCAAGGATATGCTCGGGATGTGGAGAAAGAGCTCCTCACAACTTACGTACATGCCCAATAAAGAAAGCAGCTGAATAGTCTGCAAAACAACTATAATTTTTTTTTCATGTTATTCATTTGTGAATGGTGTTTTAATAATCTTTTTGGGAATTTTATTCATACCTGACTGTTATAAAAAACAATTCCATACGTATATTCATATGTGATTGAATGACATTCGATAAAAAATAATTACTATTTAAAATCAAAAAGATACAAACTAACCTTGATATTCACTTTTGAATACAAAAGTGTTCATACACCTGTATTTCATATATGAATACAAAAATGTTCATACTATTGTATTCATATATGAATACCTGCGCAGTTAATCGTGACGGTATAGCACCGGTATCGCGGTTCGCGCTGGTTTTTATAATAGCGGTTAGTTATCGCGGTTCCGCTATTTGCGCCACTATTTAGCGCGAGAACCGCAATACCACCGATATACCACCGCGAGAATCGCAATACCATCGATATACCACCGCGATTACATATTAATTCTACTACTAATAGTATAATATATAAGTTCTACATAATTTATACATATTACTAAAAGCCGCTATATCACCGCTATACCACCGCGAGAACCGAAAAATTAAATATCGGTCGGTTACCGCGATTACAGTTTTGACCACGATAACTGCATAGATGAATACATATATCAGTATACTTGTATTCATATATCAATAGACTTGTGTTCATACACATATTCATAACTGTCCATATACTTGTATTCATATATTAAATTCAAATATGAATAAAAAGTGTTCATACACTTGTATTCATATATGTATACTTGTGTACAACTACATGTGTATATTTATATATTAACTTAATAAACCAGGTATAAGTCAAACTTGATATTCATTTATGAATATCATCAACAACACTTGTTAATATTATGTACATCTGTTCTTAAAAGATACATAACCAACATTTTCCAAAAAGATTCATCATCAACATACAATCACCACCATTTTCCGAAAGTTTCATCATCAACACTACAAATTGTCTAGTTAACACTTCACATGCAAAATAAAAGTTTTTCTACATTCAACTACAACAACCACCATTCTTCCCAAACTACAACTACCACCAACTTCAAACACATTCAACTACAACAACCACCACATTCAACTACAACCACCACCATCTTCAAACACTTTTCATCCTCTCTACAATAGTCTGCATAACATATAAGGCATGTTCTGCACGAACCTTTGGATCAACCTTCTGATAATCATATGCTTTTTTCAACACATCGTCACGCAGCTCATTAATATATGACGTCAGCATCCTTGAAGCATACCTACTCCTCAACTTCTCCAACATATTCTCTTGAAGAAGACCTTCTTTTGGAAATCCTGGTTTCCACTTTGAGATTGGTTGTTCTGCATACGTTTCCATATGCCTCATTGCAAAGATACCACAATCACATTTATTGTCCACGGTCCTCCATGCCATTTCTAACCTCTTCGGCAAAACCTTTACATTTGAAATGATGTCCACCTTTGGATGGCTTATCTCATTCAAATACATAAAAAATATATTTTTTCTACAAAAAATCATATATGAACTAAAATCAAACATGTAACAAAATAATCGTACAAAAATTACATTTTGGTACTTGATACTTACAAGAGGAGTAAGTAATTTTCCGTATCTGTCTTCAAAATTCTCTCCTAATGAACTGCTGTCAATAACTTCAATGCATGTCTTTTTAAGGTTGAAAACAACCAAGTAAATGTGAGAACTCCTCACAACAGGGAAAAAAACCTGATTTTCATACAAAAAATGTAAGCCTTATATTAATAGAATAAATATATAAATCAATAAATAAACAAACCTTGTCAATATCTTTCAACAACATCTTCTGCTTATCATTCTTCACACTAACAGCAAAGTTCCACTTGAAAATACTGTACTTCTCTTCCTCTTTCATCTCTGTTGACTCAAGGTAGTATGTCTGTTTTTACATAAAAAAATTCATCAATAAATAAAAACATTATTTATATTCAGTTATGATTATAAACCAATCATAACTGAATAAAAGCTCAAATTCACTTGTGATTATACAATAATACAATATAAACTTACAGTCATATCCACATTCAAAAACAACCGATAAGGAGAGTTATTGACATCTCTTTCATTTTCTTGATGGTTCAACAAATCACTCCATGTGTCAATAACATTTGAAAAAATGTATGTTTTTGGAAATAGACTTTCCATTGTTCCTCTCATAGTAGTATGACCATAGTTGCTATTCACAACAACATCCCAGTATCCATTTATTTGCATGTTAATTAAATAATAATAATTCAATGATTTAATAAAAATAACTACTTACCACAATTATCCACGGAAGTTGAACAACCATTCAGAAACAACAATCTCCTCTGCTGTCAATTTTGTTTTCACAACAATCCTTTTCTTGTATGGTGATTTTAATGGTAAAGTTAATTTCTTCTCTCTTGAAACCCTAGCATTTCCATCAAAACCAACTTCCGATGCAACAACAATAGCCATGGGATTTGAATCTACAATATCAGAAGTTGAAATAACTTTTGATTCAACTTGAGGTACAAATGACAATGGAGTTGGATCAAGAACATGCTCTGTTGAATCTTGACTATACCCTATTCCAAGACTAAAAGAAGGTGATTTTGATTTTTCATCTTTTTCATCATCTTTTTTTTCTTTTTTTCCTTCTGGTATATTTGAACTTAGGAATACAACACTTTCATAAAATTCATTCACAACTGGATTTTCCCAGATTTCCTTTTCTTCGCCAGTTAATTCTTCAATAACTAACAAAAATAAATAAACATAAACATATATGATTATTCTTAAATGAATATTAATAGTACATAAAATAAATTCAATTCATTATAAATATTTTACCCTATAAAAAATATATATTGAGAAACACTAATCATATATAAAACATTAATTACCAGCATGCTTCCCATCCTTTTTAACTTTCAACTCCAACATACCTAGAACAAAAAAAATATAAATCATATATGAATACTAAAAATATAAAACCAATAACACAAAACAAATGCTCACCCTCCGCAACCATCTTCTCTTTTTCTCCAAAAACATTTACACTTTCCTCTTCACCTCTCTTACCTTCACCAAATATTTCATCACCTAGTATACAAATCACATATGAATATTCAATTCAAAAATTAATTAACATAAAACATACATACCATCAACTACATCTGTATTTCCTATATGCTCCTTATTTATATCAACAGTTTCCTTCTGTACATCATTATTTTCCACTCTTTCTTCATTTCCAACACCTTCAGACACATTTCTAATAACTACAAATGTTAAATTCATAAGTAAATATTTCAATTGAAAATAAAAAATCAAACTTCCAATATACATAAAAACATAACATTACCTTCAACAACTTGTTTATCTTCACCAGCAACTTCCTCTTTCTCAATGTTCTCATTTGTTGTTTCTGTTTCTGTAACATACTTTTTATATCAGATAACATAAGTAAATGATAAATGTTTCTATTCATAATCATATATGAATAGTAATTTAAAATAAATGAAAAATGTTTCTATTCATAATCATATATGAATAGTATTTTAAAAAGAAAACAATTGTTTACCTTCAGCTAATCTGTCAAAAATATTGCTAACCACAGGATCCATGCAGAACTGACTTAGTGGTAAATTATCGTGACTATCAACTCCAGTAAAACCCACAACAACATTCCTAACAATTTGATTTAATTCAACTGTTTCCTCTTTGGTAACTCCTTCCAGATTTCCTTCACTGTTTTCACCACCATCTCCTTCCACCTTATCATCTTTATTACAGCCTTCTTCCTCGTTAACAATTTTATCAACAACATCTCCTACCACCTCACCACAATCTTCTTGATCATTTTCAATCCCATCCTTTTCAGAATCCTTCTCCATTTCAATAGCACTTGCACCCATAACTGGTGTAAGAACTGGTTCTTCCAAACTAACATTATTAAACTCAAATGGAATTTCTGTACTTTCAACTCCAATTTTCTCATCATCAAACAATCTTTTTCTCCAACTCTTAAACGATTCAACTTCTGGGAACTTTTGAATCGCTTCTTCAATCTTAATTTTAATATTCTCTCTTGAAAATTCCAACCTCTTAAACAAAATACTTAGTAGTGTTTCATACTCCTACATATTAAAAAAGAATGTTATAATTAATTGAAATAATAAATCATACATGAATACAAAAATAATATAAATTTACCTCAATAGAATAATTTTTAGTATCCTCACTATCCTCCTCTTCACTTTCCTCTTCCACATCTTCATTATTGTTAAAGTCTCCTAATCTAAACTTACCTTCTTCCTGTTTGCATTCTTCCCAAAATCATATCTTCTCTGAACTCCAATAACAAATAGCTGGACGTCTACGTGGAACCTTCACTTCATCAAACTTCAAACTATCCACATATAATAACTGCAAAAATTGTGTATACATATTCATAAACATAATCATTACATGAAATAAAAATATATTATGAATACATTAATATATGAATTATCATCAAATTCTATATATGAATAAAAACTGATAATTCATGCATGAATAAAACAAAAAATAAAATTACTTACAACAAGATATGTTGTTGGTCCGAAAAAGTAACATGTATCTTTGAAGGGTGTGTATGCGATCTTCGTTCTAATTAAACAATCAAGAATGTAGTTACACCAGTCAATTGCACGTTGCACCTTCCCATGGCAGTAGATTCACAGAATGTATTTATAAAAAGTACAATGAAATTCAAAATGAAATTAAAATCAGCAACTGTTGTCCTAACAATTGCATTCTTGATATGTTTCAATCTCATGACATCCCCCTTATTGAATTGTTTTATCCAATCAAACATACAACCTCTTTCATCATCTTCCTCTATGTATTCCAAGTCTGAAAGAAGAAAACCACCCACAGGAATTCCAAACATATCATGTACAGATTAAGTATTCACATCAATATAACAATTTTCAACCTTCACATTCATCTTATCCAAATCAAAATTCTGTAGAACATAAAACCCAATCTTCAATGAAACATCAGTAATCTTCATTTTGAGCAAACTACCAAAACCTATCTTCCTCACACACTCCTTCTGTTCTCGACTCAAACATTGTATCACCACAAACATCGACTCTTGTGAACATCTGTTTTTCATTGAATAAAAATGTTTTTGAGCAGGAACATTTTTACTCTTACGTTTCTTTGAAGGTCCAATATCTTCATCAACAAGTACACACTTTTTTGATTTCTTTTTCTGTTCTTTTTCAACTACAGGTGAACTTTCTTGTCGACGTTTCTTTGTAGATCTTGTCAACCTTTTTTCAGAAGATATAATAACAAGCTTCTCATCCTTTTTTGATTTTCCCTTTGGTTTCACTGTTACAATATACAATAATGTTATTCATATCTAAATAAATTACATATACTAAAAAATATGTACCAAAAATCATTTATGAATTAAAATATTTTCCCTTTGGTTTCACTGATTATTCATATATGAATAATTATATATGAAGAACAAAGTATTACAAACTTATCATATATCTAGACCAAACTATCTCCCTTTTTGATTTTCCCTTTGATTTCACTGTTATACAATATACTATAATATTATTCATATCTGAATAAATTGAATATACTAAAAATACGCACCAAAAATCATTTATGAATTAAATGATTTTCCTTTTGGTTTCACTGATTATTCATATATGAATAATTATATATGAAAAACAAAGTATGTTAATTTTTAATACTTGTTTTTGCATGTTTTTATACCAAAAGAAAAGATTCAACCAACTCACAAAAATGGAAAAATCATCAATGAAAAAAACAAGGGAAATAGTTTTGTGTCGATGTATGTTAATTTTTTAATACTTGTTTTTTCATATAATTTCATATATGAATAACATGTATGAATACATGTTCTTCATATATAATTATTCATATATGAATAATTATATATTTTAAGTCTTTAATACTTCTTTATTCATGTATGAATAATTATACATGAAAAACAAAGTATTACAAACTTATCATATATCTAGACAAAACTATTTCCCTTCTGTTTTTCATTAGTGATTGATAGTGTTTTATTTTTACAATAAAACACTATCATTTAAAAACTATTTTATCGCATAAAGATGCTCAGAGGCACACAAAAACTATATTTTTGTGCAAAACAAAAGAACCCAAAAACCGCCTTAAAACATGCAAAATGCTTCTTCATAACATATATGGTTCAGACAGATCCGTCTAACCTACCTCGTCTGTTAACCAAACAGTCATATTTCAATAAAGAATGCATGTTTTCACAAATAGGCAAAAGCTCACATTCCAACGGCAGCTCCTGATGCACACCACAGACTCCCAAAAGTCTGGCGGTGATAATAGATCTACTGTCGGGTCAATACTAGCCAAAGCCAGCCATTTGTTTTCGCATAGAAAACATCTCACAAATCACGGGGAAAGCCTATTAAGATATCATTAATTCTCTCAATAGAATTATGATTAATTTGTCTTTAGTCCCCAGACATCCTCACAAAAATTGCAAGATAATGAGAGAATATCTCATCTTTCATACACTGCATATCACGGCCCACTGCTGTGTTGCAGATGCAAATCTGCCAGAACTAAGGTTTTTACCATAGGAAATCCTGATAAGCTCAACATCAAAACAGGCTTATATTAACAGGTGGCTAAACATGAATTACGATTCATGTTTAACTTGAACAGAGTTCTCCGGAGCTGCTGGTGTGAGGAAAACAAGAGGGATTTGTGTGTTAACTTTTATGGCTTATTTTCAGGAACAAGACCCAAGAAACTCTAATAGAACAAACCCGAGGAAGTGATGCTCCAAACTTAAGACCAAAAATACCAAAAACACATAAAAATTACAGCAATCGCGACTTGACAGACCATGTGTCGCGACGTGAAGAGAAGCAAGGCAGAAGACCCAAAATCTACAGCAATCGCGCCGCGACGGAGGCTATGGTCGCGACGCGAAGATCAAGGACGCGACAATACCAACTTCTTGGCCGCGAGACTACCAACACAGCGCACTAGCCAGACCAGACAAAAGTAGCACCAGGCCGCACCCTCGCGACGCGACGGAACCTTTGGTCGTGACACGAGCACTGTGCTCAGCCAGTATAAATAGAAGCTCTCTATGCACAGATTTAGACACCAATTTACATCAATTCACTCCAATTCTCAGAAGATTACTCCAATTAGTTGTAATAGTTCAAAATATATCTTAGTTAGTTGTTTAGAACCGATAGATCATCTATCTCGGTTGTAATTTTAGTAGTAATTCAAGATCATCCGAAGGATACACGCATCAAGTTACATGTCAAGAAACAACAAGACTATCGCCACGATCATCATGGAAGGCTAATCTTTTCAGATTACTTCCGGTAATGTTATCCAACCTTTAGTGTAACATGTTTTTACTTTGATTCCGAACAAATGTTTTACTATTGTAACTTTTAAACTCTCATATCTTTGAATACAACTAGTGAATCATTTGTGTCTACTTCTACTTGCTATCATATTCTTAAGACATAGTATTACCAACATATTATTCGTGCCTATCTCACCTAAATAACGAGCTAAGACGGATAATCAGTTAATATACTTTGTGCCCAAATAATATGTTAATAAGTTGTAACGTTACTATCATCTAGATAAAACATAATATTGCTACACCATTATTTGTGCCTAATCTACTTAATTAGACAAAGACAAGTAATTGATTCAACATGTTATGTATTTACCTATGTAATAGTAATTGTCAGTAAATTGTAATTATGTCAAAGTAATTATATCGGAATCATTGTAGTAAAACATGTGAAACTAATCGTTGATAACTAAACCGGAAGTAATTCTTTCTCTATCCTCAAGTTACAATTTCAATATTTTTACCATCACCGTCAATATTTACTTTACAACTCGTTAAAAGTTAACCACGAAATCCTTGGACTCGACCCCGCTTGCCCTATCTACGTAGTAAAAGTGGGCTATAAATTGTTTTTGACGCGTGTGACGATAGCATTGTCAGTGATTCTTTCCAAAATTATAAGCAGGTTTAATCTCTTGATTAGTATAAAACATACAAAAACATCTCAGCTACCACTCTCAATTCGCTAGAGCTAGATTTCTCGTCTTCATTATATTGATTAAATACTGATCTTGAAATTCATTATATTTGCAAGATATTTCAAGATAGTAATCAGTCTCTGCTATCATAACAGAAACATGATTCTCTTGAAACTCATGTAGCAACTATCATGCAATTCAATATCACTAAATATATTGAAGACCAGTCATCTAGCTCTAGCGAAAGTGAGAGTGATAACTCAAATGATTTTGTATGTTTTTATACCAAACAAAAGATTCAACCAACTCACAAAAATGGAAAAATCATAAATAAAAGACACAAGGGAAATGGTTTGGTCTGGATGTATGTTAAATTTTTAATACTTGATTGTTCACATAATTATTTATGTATGAATACATGTTAATATATGTGTGAATAAAATGTTGATTCATATATGAATAAATACAAGGGAAATATTTATTCATATATCTATTTAATAAATCAAATATGAATAAACCAGACAAAAAACAAGCTTTATGTATACCTTTATCATGTTTTGCTTTGGATCTAGATCCTTGTACTTCAATAGAATCATCTTCACAAACAACTTGCTTATCCTTGCCTTTTCCTGTAATAAATAAGACGTCATAAACCAAAATAATATTTCCTGATACACAAATACCATTCTCTCTTCTAGAATAAACTTATGTGTATGAATAAAATGTTGATTCATATATGAATAAAAACAAAATAAAATATTTATTCATATATTTCATTTGTATGAATCGTATATGAATATCTATGTATGAATAAAATGTTGATTCATATATGAATAAACAGTTATTCGTACATAGAAATATGTTCACTTCTATATACATGTTTATTCATATATGATAATTCTCTATATATAATAACTTGTATATATGACTATTTCTTTTGAATGAATCATATATAAATATACCTTTATCATGTTTTCGTTTGGATCTAGTTTCTGGCACTTCAACAGAGTCATCTTCACCTTCAACTCGATTATCACTAGATTTTCCTGTAATAAATGACATATCGTAAACCAAACGAGTACCGTTCTGATCCACAACTAAAAAACGAAACATATAGATACCTTTCTTTCTTCTAGAATACGATTTACTGAAATCCTTTCCTGAAAAATGTATAAAAACATAAATCACGAATGAATACACAAATCTGTAACACACAAGAAACCTTAAAAACCATTAAAATGCATTCAAAACCTCAAAAACCTTCAAAAATGTAAAAAAAAAAACTATAAACTGAACTGAAACCCCAAATAATACTTGAAAATCAACTCGTTCAAAAACGAAAATAGAAAACGACCACAAAACTGTAAGAAAAACAAATTCAAAATACAATATCGCTAACCTTTATCATCGCGAAGAGAAGAACTTCTCGTAACTACTGTTTTTTCCGTTGACATCGTTTCAAATCACCACAAAGGAGCAAAATGCAGACAGAAAATGTTAGGGTTTCTTCAAAATATGTGAACGATTCTACTTACTGGTGCATATTCATTCGGGAAACGGTGATGAAGAGTAATCATTGTCTGCAACTCGATATTCGTTTTGATTTGATGTCCATGTAAAATGTCAATAATACCCTCGCGTCAGTTACCTACTATCACGATTATTACAGATTTGGCACCGCTTTATTTAAACTCTAACCCTTATTTACAAAAATGACACCGCCTTAATTTTTAATACAAACCATTGGCTGAGATTAATTTCCACAATCTCAACCTAATTTATATTCTCAAAGGAACCTATATATATATATATATATATATATATATATATATATATATATATATATATATATATATATATATATATATATATATATATATATATATATATATATATATATATATATATATATATATATATATATATAAACAGACACACACAAATACTCCTGATCGGACTCTACTGGATAAACTTTCTCTTTAATGGGTTACTTGGAACTTGTTCCAACATGTTTGCAAATGGATTTGACTACATTTTCTCCATGATCCCCACTTGGTGAAGCATGTTTGAGAATACATGCGTATATGGAAATGCTTTCGTATAAAGATGATGTATGATATATATCTAAGGACTAAGGTTATATATTTCCTTGCATTTTATAATAATATTGATTTTAACCTTTTTTTGCTTTTGATATTTAACGTTCACTAATGTTGTGGGTTTTTTAGCTCTCATCTTAAATATGGTCCCATCGAATACGAGAATCACTAATTTTGGAAAACAAGGGTGATATAGCGTTTGTAGATGATAACGATTACTAATGTCAACCATTATAGTCGTTATTGAGTCAGATTTTAGTTAGTTTATCTTTCTTAATTGATTAATATCATTTACTTTTGTGTCAAAGTGCTTGAATATGTTTTTAGTGTAAATACAAGGGTTTAAATGCAAATTGGAAGAAGTTACAGAGTAAAATGCAAAAAGGAAGTGGAGCAGGAAGGATTAGCGACACTAATCCCCATGATTAGCGCCGCTAATGTTGTCAAAAACGCGTAATCTCCGTCTTGAAATTCAAAATCCGCATATCGAGGCACGGTTGGAACATTACGACACTAACTCTCAAAGTTAGCGACGCTAATGTCTGGATAAGTCAAAAGTCAGCGTTTTTCAAATTCAAACCGCGATATTTCGGGATATGGATGGGCCCGCGCCGCAGGAATGGCTTGACGCGCCTCATGGACCCAAAACTCCACCACTATAAATATCAGACCCCGTATGACTTTTGAGGCATCACGGGGTACCACGAGGGGATCCGAAAGCATACTTTCGTCAGCTTTTCAGTAGCAATCGATAGTTTGGTTAGATACTTGTTTTTATATTGTTTTATCAACTCGGTATCGAGGTATTCCGTAATTGGAATTTCCGTCGATTACTCGATGTTCTAGTTTAGATTCTTTGTTAGATCTGGATAGTTGGTAAATTAGATTTGGATGTTTGTTGGTTTTTGATTTTGAGTTTATAAAAATAATCATTTGGTATATTATTGTTTTTCTCTATATGCAATCAGATCTAAATTTTATTTCGGTTTTGTTGAGTTTTGGTTTGTTTCCCACGTGGTCTTGATCCACCGGCTATAGAGTGACACTATAGTTGGTTTATCGACAAAATGTGCCAACCACGGACTCCACGGTTCGACCCTTACTTGCCGCTAGCTAGTGAGCCGTAAGGTATAATTTAGTATTTTTAACCACATCAACGACTGTGACGTGTCAAATTTTGGCGCCGTTGCCAGGGAGTTGTACGCTTGACACTCTGTGTCAATTTTCAATTTCTCTCTTGTTATTTAGTCATTAGTTTTGTATGTGTACGTCCTCACAATGGACGATTACATGTACACGGATCAAGAAGTACGTTTGGAATACGAAATTTCGGCCTACAACTATTACGAGAATGATTACTACAGTGAATCATTCAATGATAATGAGTTGCGGACCGAGGATTTGACTCAGTACGAAAATTTCACTGAGTCGTGTTTTGTGAACGACAAAGATCTGGACCCTTCGTGCAAGGCGAAGTTGGATCAGGCATTGGATTTGTTGGCCGAAACCCACCGCATGAATGAAAATCAGGCCAATGCCCTTTCGGCAATGGCGAATAAGTTAGATCAGCTGTGGGAACGGCTGAGGCAACAGCCACACTCGCCAAAAATTTAGGCGTGTGATTTTTATACCAACGAGGTTGTGTATGAGCCTACATCACCTGAATATGTGATAGAACGCCATACACCTTAGGAGATTCACAAGACCACTAAGATGGTCGAAATGTTTGTTGAGGAGGGGGCTGTAGATGACAATACTAGCCCCTACCCAACAACTTTTGAAATTTTTGATAATTTTGATAATCCAGCTCTGGTGATGAGTAGACAACTTGGTCGAGACGATTGTTAAGGGAGGGGGCGTAGATGACAATACCACCCTCGACCCAACAATTTTTGGAAAATTTAAATATTTTGAGAGCCAAGATCAGGTCATGAGTGAATATATACCATCACCAGACAATGCCATTCGCTCACTCTTGGCACCGATCCACCTGTTGGATGATGACGACGACGATGTGGTTTTTGAAATCGAGAAACATAATTTTCTCGCCACTCATGACCCATTAATAAGTGGAAAGTTAGATGTCATTAATACCATCGATGCAGACATTCGAGAGCATACCAATATTCTGCCCTTTGATCCCATTAGTTTGGAAATTTTTTGTTTGAACTGTAGGCCAAAACCGCAACCTGTAGACAACACTCGAGATGCAAGCAACAAACGCTTCGCAAAACAATCATTGGGAGCGGCACTTGATGCGCTTCACGTCAAACCGGTGGTCTTGAAGAGACATCGAGGAAAAGATCGAGCTGGGAGGTTTAAAACAATCTCCAAGCATTCACGAGAAGTAATCAGAAGAAGGCGACCGGGGTAGCAGCAGAAGAACCGACACGCTATTTGACCCAGGAAAGTTGAAGGAATATTTCAATTTTATGAGAACAATTAGGGTTATCTGCGATCACCCATCTTTCAATAGACTTCACATGACATGAGGTACAACCAAGATACTACAAAGGTTTATTTCAGTATACTTTCTTAATCGTAACGAGAATAATATACTTTTTGTCTCGAAGGAAAAATACATTATTAAATATAAATTATTGTATCCATAAGGGAATTTTATATTTTAGAATTTTGATGTATCTCTTTTGGTTCCAAAATATTGACAATGTTTTTAAAGTCATGATTGTTTAGAAAATCATCATATTGGGAAACGGATTGATATGGTATTATAGTGATGCCACTTGATGAAGTAGATTCTTCGATTATAGCAAGAAAACTGTTTATATAGAAAATTATAAGTAATTTAAAAGAATAAAAGTAAAAGAAAATAAATAAACAAAAACCAAATATACCCATTTTTTTAACTTCGAAATTTCACCAATATTTGTATTCATGAAAATTTTGGTAACGCCAAAGTAAATTCACACTTATCTCACCTATAAAAGATATGAACAAATATATGATGGTTATATGTAAAAATATTAAATTATGATAATCAATTAACAACCCCTAAACGTGATAAAAATTATTTTTTGCATACTATAAGAGACAACCACCCAAAGAACATGCTTTTCATGGATTGTTATAATGTCATTTAATTCGTGGGCTAAACTACCCCACAAAGTAACTCTCAATTGAAGTCCCCGGCAAAAAAAATCACTATTATGTTAAATAAATAAACAAAATAAATTGCTAAAAGTTGTTATAGATAAAATAAATAATTTCAAACTATAAATCTTCAATATCAAAGCTGATAATGTGTTTTTGATTATCTAAAATGTATGTCTTCATACTATAATATGTGTTAACATTTCCAATCGCATCTACAAAAAATGAAAATAATTTTTTAATATGAGTTAATATAAATAGAAATAAATAATATATTATTAGATTTTTTTATATATGTTACTATAAAAATATAAACTAGCAAACAGATCTACTAAATAGAATCTCTGTAAACAGAATCGATTGAAAACCCACAAAACAAAATTCGTTTTTAGAACCAGAAAAGTTGAGACACTTTGTGACATTTGTTTTGGGGAAGAAACAAAGTTTTTATTTTTGTTCACCTAAGGTGAAAGTCGATCGTTGGTCGGCAAAGTCAGACGATTTTATGCAATACAAAGAACCTTCTTGAAGAAGGTTTCGAAACCTAAAAAAGTATTTTGTTACAACGTTTCCTTGAATTATGGTTCCCTAAAAAATACCAAATTTAAAATTAGTAATAAAACGAATTTGTGTATGTATAAACTATTTATTAATTTATTTAATGTATAATAAGTTACTAAATTACCTCTTCCTTGAAAATGTCTACTTGGTTTATAAGAGTTGTCTTTTTACCCTCCATTTGTCTGTAAAAGAAACAAAAACAAATCATGTTAAATTATTTTTAAAAGTAGTCGTTTTTTTTGTGTAAACAACACACACACACCAAAACACCCATGAAATAAATAGGGACTAAATGAATAACACACATAGACAAAGCAAACAAACACACAACACACACACATAAACCAGACACACATACACACACCAGAAAAACAAAAAAGGTTATAGTTTTTTTTAAAATGAGTAACAACGTTATTACTTGCATTTAACACAAAGTACGTTATAATATTTAACTTATTTGTAATGCCTGTAGCCAAAACAGATGAATTAAGGTATTAACACACACAGCACACAACACACACATACACACACAAAACACAAAAATAGTTCTACTTTTTTTTTAAAAATTTCATTTTTCGCAATTTTGGCCAACACACACCAGACAAACACAAAAAGGTTATAGTTTCTTAAAAAATATTTAACTTATTTGTAATGCCTGTAGTAACAACGTTATTACTTGCATTTAACACAAAGTACGTTGCAATATTTAACTTATTTGTAATGCATGTAGGCAAAACAGATGAATTAAGATATTAACACACACATCACACAACACACACACACACTAAACACAAAAAAAAAATTCTACCTTTTTTAAAAAAATTAATTTTTCGTAATTTTGGTCTACACAAGACAGAACACATACATAATACACACCAGTAAACTTAAAATCAATACTAAAACTAAAAAAAGATTGTCAATAAGAAGGTTTTACATAAATGGTCCAAATATGAAATTTGACTCAAACACACACATACACACACACATAAAACACACATATACACACAAGACAAACACAGATACACAATGCAAACTCTTTCTCATACACACAACAAACAAACACATACACAACAACACACACATACATACAATAGACAAATACACACACATATTAGACTTACACACACACACACACACACGACATACACATAAAAAACGAACACACAAACACACACACATCAGACTTACACACACACAAAAGCACAAGAGACACACACAAACACAATAGACAAACACACACACACAAAAAACACAAAAATATGTTTTTTAAATGTGATTTTTTTTTTTTTGCAATTTTGGTCTGTAGTTATAACAATGTATTTATTTGTAATGAAAAAAGATCAAACGCTAGTACAATGTTGTTACTTGCATTTAACACGAAGTACTTTGCTATATTTAACTTATTTGTAATACAATGTTGTTACTTGCATTTAACACGAAGTATTTTGCTATATTTAACTTATTTGTAATACAAATATCAAATAAGGTATTAAGACACACAGCATACAACACACACACACACACACTTTTAACAAAAAAAACTTCTAGTTTTTTTTTAAATTTCATTTTTTGCAATTTTGGTCTGCACACAACAGACACACACAGCAAACAGAACACACACACACATAACACACACACCACCAAAATTTAAATCAATGACTAAAGCTAAAAAAGATTGTCAATAAGAAATTTTTACATAAATGATCCAACTTTGAATTTTAACTTATTTGACACAAACGCGCACACACACACATACACACATAAGACATACACATACATAGTGCACAGACTCACACACACACACGATAGCACACACATACATGATAACGCCTAATAATGTTAGCAATTATCGTCATTATTGAGCTGAGTTTTAGTTAGTTTATCTCTCTTAATTGACTAATTTCACTTATTTTTGTGCCAAAGTGCTTGGATTTGTTTTTAGTGTAAATACAGGGGTTTAAATGCAAATTGGAAGAAGTTACGGAGCAAAACGGATAAAGGAGGCAAATCAGGGAAGATTAGCGACGCTAATCCTTGTGATTAGCCTCGGTAATATGGCAAAGGCACGTTATTGAAGGGTTTCTATGCAATCAATGAACACAAAATAACCTAAGGTTCACATGCAACCCTAATATTGATCTATGTTTTCTTCTATGAAGATTAGAACTAAGAACCTAAAGGATACAATTCAATTCTAAAGAAGAATTAAGAAAAACCAATCTTTGATCTTATAATCCTTTTAAGCAGCAACAAAAGTATCCTGCCTCAAATGCAAGTCACACCCAAGGGATGGAAGAATCAGTCCAGCAGAGTGAATCCAGAGAGAAGAAGATGGCGTGAATATGAGGTGCCAGGGGGTTCCTTTTATAGCCTCCTAGGGTTACACCTGAAACCATAAGGAGCCTCCAACTGGACAAGGCTTTTGACCACTTGGACCAGGCTTACCAAACCCTAATCAGGGTTTCGCCAAACCCTGGAGGAGCCTCCAGGGTGGCGCCACTTTTGGTCCCTGGTTTTCCTGGCCAGTTATTCAACTATTGAATAAATGTCAAACCAGTCCCTGCACCTTTTAATTAATTTATTTAATCTCCAAATTAAATCCAATTAATTCTAGATTAAATCTCAATTAATTAATATAGTTTCTAATTAATATATTAGCACTTAAATATATTAATAAACCATATATATATTTTCTATTGATTTATTATACAATTAATAAATCAACTATTCTCTCTACTGAACTATCTTTCCTCCACCCATGAGGGCAACCCAAATGGACTTTGCTTTTAATCATAAGATAAAAGTACAATTACAAGTCATGGCTTGGACACCTAATCCAACAGTTATATATGTTTAAAAATTCAAAGCACGGAAATCGAGAGGTTGGATGAAGGTTAGCAACGCTAATCCTTAATAGAAGCGACGCTAATATTCGGAAAAGATAAAATCTTCGTTTTTGAAATTCAAAATGCGATATTTCGGGAATCCGGATGGGCCCGTGCTGCGGGAAAAGCCTATCCGCGCCTCGGGCACCCAAATTTCCACCACTATAAATACGGAGCTCTCGTACGACTTTTGAGGCATCCGAGCCACCACGGGGGGATTAGAAAGTATATTTTCGTCAGTTTTTCAGTTTCAATTGATAGATATGGTTAGAATTCGGTTTTCTATTATTTTTATCAACTCGGTATCAAGGTATTCTAAATTCGGGATTTCCGTCGATTACTCGATGTTCTAGTTTAGATTCTTTGGTAGATCTGGATAGTTTGGATAGTGTGGGTTTGGATATTTGTTTGGTTTTGATTTTATAAAAGTAATCATTCGGTTTATTATTGTTTTCTCGATCTGCAATCAGATATGAGTCGTTTATTTGGTTTTATTTGATTTTTGGTTTTTCTCACGTGTTCTTGATGTACAAGCTATATAGTAATACTATAGTTGGTTTATCGACACAAAGTGCCAACCACGGACTCCACAGTTCGACCCTTACTTGCCGCTAGCTAATGAGCCGTAAGGTTTTATTTAGTATTTTTGACCGCATCAACGACTGCGACGTGACAATACATACATCAAAAACACATACACACATCACGCTTACACACAAACACTCATAGCAGACACACAAAAACATAATAAACAAACAAACACACACACACACACACACACAACAGACAAACACACACACACATAAAACACACAAAAATGTAGTTTTTTTAAATGAGATTTTGTGTAATTTTGGTCTATAGTTATAGCAATGTACTTCTTTATAATGAAAAAATATCAAATGCAAGTACATTGTTATTACTTGCATTTAACACAAAGTACGTTGCTATATTTAACTTATTTGTAAAACCTGAAGCCAAAATGGATGAATTAAGGTATTAAGACACACAACATAGAACACACACATAGAAAACACAAAAAAAGTTCTACTTTTATTAAAAATTTCATTTTTTGCAATTTTGGTCCCACTACACACACAACAAACAAAATACATGCACAAGACACACACACACCGGCACAATTAAATTCAGTGACCAAAACTAAAAAAAGATTGTCACTAAGAAATTTTAACATAAATGGTCCAAATCTAAAATTCAACTTATTTGACTCAAACACACACACATAAAACACATTACACACAGAAGACGAACACAAACACATAATGCAGATTCATACATACACACACAAAGTACGTTGCTATATTTGTAATACCTCAAGCCAAAACAGACGGCTTAAGGTATTAAGACATAGAGCACACACATACAGAACACACAGTAACATATATAATTTTTTTCTACTCATCTTCTGTTATAAATTATTAGTATTTTAAAATAACTACCTCGTTTATGTAACACGGAAAATCACATTCCAAGTCTGTAAAAAACATACATATACACATAATAATCACAAACTTTGAAACTAATTACCTCGCTTCTGTGGTTTACGTTGTGTAGATGAACAACAACATGCAAGTAGGATGAACGTATTCATAAATTCTATCAATGATGGTATGGGGAGACAATGATTTGGATTATGAAACTTTAAATGGAGTTTGCGTGAACTTATGCTTAATTTATGGGATTTGCCAAAATTATAGGGTCTTTAAAATTGGAATCATTTATTAGATAGGAATGAAATTTAAAATTTATTTAATATCATATTATCGAAGATAATTATGCATGATAAAAATTCTGATTTGTTAATGCTTTGGGTGTGAAGCTTTAGCCGAACCTGCATAAAAAAGTTTGACACGTGGCAAGTAGAGTATTTAGGAGAGGGCCATGTGGCATAATATTGTTTTTTTATTAAGATAGATAGATATACACAACATGGAATATTTTTATAGATTCAACATTTGTTCATAGAGTAAATTACACGAATGGTCCTGTGGTTTGGGTAATTTGCACGCCTAGTCCCTAACTCTTTTTTAACTCCGTCGATCTTCATAGTTTGGTTTTGTTACGCGCTTGGTCCTACCAGACATAAAAAGACTAATTTACCCTTACTAATTTATTTTCTAATTTTCATTGTATTACATATTATTTTTTAAAAATGAAAAAGAACCCACTAATCCCCATCCGCAATCTCTCTCTCTCTCTCTCTCTCTCTCTCTCTCTCTCTCTTGCACACATGCAATCTCACCCCACACCTTTAACCCTTCCCCATTTTCCTCCACCCACTCTTCATCCCATCGTCATCGCCTCACATGTATCAATTTCTTGATATATCTCAAATTCGTTGGCTTTAACTTTGATTTCTATGTATGAGAAATCACAGATTAAATTGGGTGATTTGAATTTAGAGATCGAAGGGCTAAAACAAGAAATTGAAAATGGAGAAAGAGCTAGAATTGAAGAGATTGATCACTGCATTCATGCCATCTCTTCCAATCAATGACCCTTCACATCCATTTATGGACTGTTGTCACCGTGAACCTCTAGGAGACCGCCGATTACCTCTTAACTACCGACGCCACTCGCCTCTCGTCTTCTTCTCATGTATTCATTGTTGATTTCCAGCCTCCATTCTAGAAGCCACCATTGTTGACAAAGCTTAAGGTGGCAAATTTGATCTTCTCTTCCAAGAATTCAATGTGTTCATATACTATAGATTTAGTGGCTAGTTTAGCTATAAATAGAGGCTTAAGTTTCAGTTCTTAGACATCCTAAAAACATCACAAACACATAGAGTTAGTAAGCATAACTCTTAGAGTGTAAGTGTTAGAGAAAGGGTTGGTTTTTTGTAATAGTCGAGTGTGAGAGTTGCTCTTCCTATTGTAATTCTGTTCTAGTGTTGAATAGAAGAGTTTTCCGATCCTAACAAGTGGTATCAGAGCCTCGTTTCGGTACAGGTCGTTTTTTGGTCAAAATTGTTTTTTGTCTCAAAATTCATTTCCGGGCACACCATTGTAAAGTACTCGTTCCCACGATTCCGAAAATATATTTTTCGGAATTTTTCGACCACCGGAAGACCTCCAAAAGTCCGGTCAAAGGTTTGCCGGAATAGTGGCCGGAAAAACCAGTTCGCCGGAACACTCGTCGGAGAAGACGATCCTGTAGCAATACTGTAGCAAGTTTCAGAAAACTGCATTTTGGCCCCCTGAAATTCTAGAAAGTTGCAAACAGGTCCCTTTAATTCTATAAAACTCCGTTTTGGTCCCAGTTTTTTTTCTGAAAGTTACAATTTTGGTCCTTATACTTCTGAAAAGTTTCAGAAAGGTCCCTATGTTTCAAAACCTTCCAGTTTGGTCCCTGTAATTCCACAAATTACAGATTGGCCCGTATACTTCTTAAACATTTCAAATTGGCCCATAATTTTTTCAGAAGTTCATTTTAGTCTGAAAAAATATATCCCACCTATTTCGACCCTTTCGGAAATAACCGTGATCTCGGTTTTGCCTAATTCCATCCCAAAATTTCACAAAACGCAAAATACGAAGTCTTTCTCATGGAATCTACAAGTTCGGATATAATGGTCCGACTTACGCCCACAAATTATAATATATGGAAGCCGAGGATGGAAGATTTGTTGAATCTAAATGATCTAGCAGAACCTTTAGAAACCAAGGGCGTAAAACCTGAAAAGACAACAGTCGACGTCTGGACGAGAATGAATAAGAAAACTATGGCACAAATTCGACAATAGATTGACCACAGTGTTTTTCATCATGTTTCTCAAGAAACAGACGCATGCAAACTCTGGGAAAAGCTTGAGAGTATGTATCAAGCAAAGACTGCATGCAACAAGACCCTACTAATGAGGCACCTGGTAAACCACAAGTTACGAAGTGGTACATCCATAGCCGAGCATACGAGTCAGTTCCAAGATCTCGTAAATCAGCTCAGTTCTGCCGAATGGGTTCTCAAAGATGAGGAGCAAGCAATATTGTTGCTAAGTTCTCTACCTGATTATTGGGAAACACTTGTTGTTACTCTTAGCAATTCTGCCCCTGGTGGCAAACTGACAATGGAGATGGTCACAGACGCTCTCATGAACGAGGAAGCCAGAAGAAAAGAAGCTAGTACAGACCAGTCATTTGCCCTCGTAACAGAAAACAAAGAAAGAGGCAGAGGTAGAACTGGTGGCAGAGGAAGAGGTCAAGGTAGAGGCAGACGTGGTCAAAGTAGAGGAAGATCTCAAGTTAGAGGAAGATCAAAAGAAAAGGAAAAGTCTTCAAGTACATGGTTTGAAGGCCACTGCAACTACTGCAATCATTATGGCCACAAAAAGAGCGATTGTCGAAAGTTTCTACGAGAACAGGCTGAAACAAGTACTAGTTCAAGCAAGGAGGATGGTGAGACCATGGTCAACATTTCACAAGACATTGCCCTTGTTGCATGCGAGGAGGATGCATGCCTACACGTAGGCGCTCGTGATGATGAGTGGGTGATTCATACCACTGCATCATATCATTCCACTCCGTACCGGGATTTATTTGCAACATATAAATCCGTAAACCATGGTACCGTAAGGATGGGAAACACCAGTTCCTCTAACATTGTTGGTATCGGTGATGTACATATAAAGACCAATGTAAGGTGTACATTGGTGTTGAAAGATGTTCGACATGTTCCGGAGCTAAGAATGAATCTTATCTCAATTGGAGCTCTAGACCTTCAGGGCTATGACAACCACTTCGGAAATGGCAACTGGAAGTTGTTAAAAGGCATTATGGTCATTGCAAGGGGAAAGCTTTGTGGTACTATTTATAAGTCATATGCAAAGTTGATTCAACCAAGTCTCAATGCAGTAGAAGAAGAGACATCACCAAATCTGTGGCATAGAAGACTAGGCCACATGACTGTGAAAGGGTTAACAACTCTTGAAAATAAGAAGTCCATTTCCATGGAAAAAGATGTTGCCTTGGATCCTTGTGAATACTGCTTATTTGGGAAACAACACAGAGTTTCCTTTAGCTCCACAAGAAATAAGCGCTCTGAGTTGTTGAGCCTTGTCCACTCCGACGTATGTGGACCCATTGAAGTAGAATCCCTTGGTGGAAACAAGTATTTTGTGACATTCATCGACGATGCATCACGAAAAGTATGGGTTTATTGTCTCAGGTCGAAGGATCAAGTATTTGATCGTTTTAAAGCTTTTCATGTAATGATGGAAAGACAAACTGACAAGCAGTTGAAATGTCTCAGATCAGATAATGGAGCCATTCTGGGGTGAAGCTGTATTGACAGCTTGTTACCTTATAAATAGGTCACCTTCAGTTCCATTGAATTTTGAAGTTCCAGAAAAGATATGGACAGGTAAAGACATAACATATTCTCACTTGAGAGTATTTGGGTGCAAGGCATTTGCACATGTGTCAAGTCAGTTGCGGAAGAAGTTGGACCTCAAATCCACTCCATGCATCTTTATTGGATATGGAGATGAAGAGTTCGGGTACAGGCTTTGGGACCCAGAACTAAAGAAGGTTATTCGAAGCAGAGATGTTGTTTTCTATGAAGACCAGTATTATGATTTCAAGGCATCGATTAACGAGCAACAAAAGATGATGTTCAGACCGATGAACAGAATAATGAAGTTGATGATGCAGATCAAGGAGGTGTTGAGCAGGGGGAGCTTCCACCTCTTGATAATTCAGAGTCATTGCTAGATGTTTCTAATGAAGAAACTCAAGTTCGACGATCTGATGGAGTTCGTGTTCCTTCCTCAAGATACCCAACTTCAAACTACATCATTCTTACCAGCGAGGGGGAGCCAGAGAGCTTTCAGGAAGCTCAATCTCATATTAACAAAGCCAATTGGCAGAAGGCCATGGAAGAAGAAATGAATTCTTTGCAAAAGAATCAAACATATAAGTTGGTGAAACTTCCTAAAGGAAACAAAGCCTTGAAAAACAAGTGGGTTTTCAAGTTGAAGAAAAATCGAAAGAGGAGAACTGAAGTTATCAAAAATCAATACAAAAGACAATCCTGCATATATGTTGACCAAGGTGGTGAAACAAGACAAACACAAACTATGTGCTGACATAGTTGGGCTAAGGATTGTTTAACAGAGGCTGGAGGGGGAGATTTGTTGATTTCCAGCCTCCATTCTAGAAGCCACCATTGTTGACAAAGCTTAAGGTGGCAAATTTGATCTTCTCTTCCAAGATTTCAATGTGTTCATATACTATAGATTTAGTGGCTAGTTTAGCTATAAATAGAGGCTTAAGTTTCAGTTCTTAGACATCCTAAAAACATCACAAACACATAGAGTTAGTGAGCATAACACTTAGAGTGTAAGTGTTAGAGAAAGGGTTGGTTTTTTGTAATAGTCGAGTGTGAGAGTTGCTCCTCCTATTGTAATTCCGTTCTAGTGTTGAATAGAAGAGTTTTCCGATCCTAACATTCATATCCTTACCATCAACACCATTTACAACAAACCATATATCCTTTATCGAGCACTCGAAAACTCGAGCTCTGCTGCCTCTACTGCCCCTTCAGTTGCCCACCTCCACTGCGACCTTTGTTACCCACTCCATCGCCTCCCTGATTTTGTTTGACAACTACAAAATAGGAGTAGCCACAAAGTTGTTTCACCAACACATTCCAACCCCAGAAAAAAAGGTGGCCAATGAATAAGCTAAGCCCATCCGGTTCTTTTTTGCTAGCGACACCACCTCCTTCCAAAACAGAAATTGATCAAAATGAAATCAAGAGTCTTCGGCTTGGATCAGTTGTAATAATACCAACCACAAGTATGGGAGACAGAGGATGATCGAAGTTTGGAATAGAGGGCCAGATGTGATAGTATCAAACATGGGGGCGACAGAGGAGGTGGCGGACGTCGGTGGCGGCAGAGGGGGTAGCGGACGACGGTAGCAACAAAGGTGGAATCTCAAAGGAGAAGGTTTGTGTCTCGATGGTCCAGCATACGGTTTGACGGGAGTGAAAGGGAAATGGGAGAGCGATAAGAGAGAATGGGACCCACATA